>JAWDHB010000468.1:311272-461173 GCA_033439405.1 Fusarium sp. NFCCI 5145
GGGGAGGAGGGTTCTTTCGGCTCATAGCCACAGGAGCCATCTGACAGCTTGCCAAACACCTTGCCCAAGGCCTAGGAAGAGCCTGAAGATTGTAACAACAAACCAGACGTACCACATAATGCCAACAAGCACCCACTCAACAACAGACCACATACCACGGCGGAGCCATCTGAATCTCCTCCGTCTGTTGCGCATCATCTTGTCGGTCAGGTCGGTGACGTGCTTCACCTTGAGGAGCTGACCCAAGGCCAAGTCTTTGCCAGTCTCATCAGCTTGATCTGATGCCTCGCGTGTCATACCTGACAGCTCATCTGCGATTCGCGAGCGAACACACCAGATGCGTTCCTCTAGCTTCGGCCGTGTTTGTGCAGTGAACTTATCCGCTGATGTCTGCCATTGCTCCATTGAGGTCTGAATCGCCACGCCTAAAGTCTGGCTGGCCAAACGGAAGTGGTCGGAACATGGAATTGCATCGTCGGAGGGCAGTGACTTCTTGGGTGTCAACTTTGTGATATCAACCCACGGTATACCCGCCAAATTTGATTGTGCTGAGGAGCCCAGCTCCTGAAGCCAATCACTGGGAAGGGGTTTCTTCAACTCGTGTGCGCGACGAGAGATCTCCATTGCCTTGATTCCAGAAGTAAGAATAAGCGTGCGCAGTCGTGCAATTTCACGCTTTGACAGTTGTTGACCTTCCTGGGGAATAGCCTGGTTCGCGATGGACCACTTCCGTGCCCTGAAATTGTCGGGCTCGTTGAAACGGACCATTGGTATCAGCTCGTCGCTCTCCTTTTCTGCAGGGCGAGGGCCATCTTTGGTACTCTCCTGAATTGATTCTGCCTCTGACATGGCAGGCTCAATAATGATCACTTTCTCGGCTTGCTGAGGCTTGACAGGGCTTAAGCTAACAGGTGCATCAGGCGCAGGTGATTTGGTGGCATCAACACGAGACTGCGAATGCTGAAGCTTCTTCACGTCAGTTGTTGACTGACCGTATGTTTCTGCCATAGGCTGGAACTGTGGCATTGAGTCCAAGAAATGCTTGGTGCCATGCTGAGGCTCAGGCTTATTACGCCTTGAGTTTGTCCGAGACAGGTTTAGAGAAATCCTCGATCTTCCCTTAGGTTGATCGTTATCAGACTCATCAGATGAGAGAATGTCGTTGGGTGCCTCCATTGGAGTATCCTTCTTCCACAGCATGTCACCTAGTCTCGAAACACCACCTCGGATCACTGTATCGATCCGGGGACCCTTAAACATGCCCCGAAGGCCAATCTGATCATCGCCTCTAGGCCTGATACTACCTACACTGCGCTGGTGTTTGTGACTCTCAAATGTTGGCCGCGAATTAGAGGGGTGTCGTTCAAGGGGCTTGGTGTCAACCGGAGATAAAGGATCGGGAATCGAGGGTCTCCTGCTAGACGCCTCAGTCTCCACAGCTTGCTCTTCAGGTTCGTCACGAGACTTTTCCTTAAAAATTTGTTTAACTTTTGTGAAGGGGTTCCTCGAGGGAGATGATGATCGGCTGGAAGGCGCTGAAAGCTGCAGACCAGTTGGTGGTGCTGACAAGCTGTACTGAGGGGCGAGTTCCGGTGACATAGGTTGAGGAGAGTCGATGTTTTCTTTGCTGTTCCTACCACGTTGGGAGCCGCCGCCAGTATTCCTTCCCAGCTTGGGAAAGGATGGTATTTCCAAAGAGGCCCTGTTGTGAATAGGACGACTTTCTGACACTTTATGGTCTATTGTGTTCCACTCTCTACCAGTAGAGAGCTTCTTTTGTGGTTTAGGCTCGGGTGAAGTCGAGTCTTCGGGTTGCATATACTCAGCTTCAGTCTCCTGGACGTGGGAAAGCCTCTGCTGCCTCATATCTCGGGCCACCATTTCCAGCATTTGCTTCTCAAGCAATTCAGTTTCACGACTTGATATGGTCCCTCGTCGGGCCTTTCCTTCACTTATCATCTCATCTTCGCTACCAGAGTCGTCAGAGGATGATCCTCGTCTCTTGAAACGACGGTGGTGGACAGAACCAGTCTGTCGATGAAATGACCCCATCTCGTGAAGTTTTTGCCTGGCTCTGTCTCTGTGACTGTAACTAGGTTCTAGAAGCTCCACCTCAGGTTTCGCAGGGTTGGACTCATTCGAGTGGGCATTTCCGTTCGCCTCTTCAATCGTCTCAGTGATGAAAGGTGATATACCTGTTCCGAGCTCATCTGACTGCCTTGACATTGGTCGGCTCATGATTTCTCCTGTCTGAGGGTATATCTTGTTCAGATTTCTGTCCTCAATGAGTTGTTTGTGGTGATCCTGTTCTATCCAGTAAGCATCTGCAATTAGATCGCATGCTTCAAAGAACCAGTCAACCCTCGGGCGTCGAACTCGAAGAGCAGCCTTTGCAGCTGAATCCGTAGCTATTTGTGAATCAATTTCTTCGGCACCCGGGAACGGTGGTAGAACGGAGCCATCGCTGGAGAGAAGCTCCCTTGATGCCCGCGCTGAAGCTTCACTAACCCAGTCTTTGACAGACTCGACGTCAGAAAACCCCTGTTTCTCGCCATCTATGACCATCCTTTCGCGAGCCCTGACTTTTCGGTTTCGGATATACTGCAAGGGATTATACTCTCGACCAAGCGGAATCATGAACTCCCTACTCCCAAAGAAATTCATTTTCCCCTCCGTAGGTGATCCAGGAGGGCTTGTAGCTGAAGGCCTATCGTAACCGGTCTTGAGTGGAGGAAGAACTTGTAGTAATCGTCTATACTGAGCCATTAGTTCCAGGTGTTCCCTGGCTTTCTGCGCTCTGGCTAAAGTCGAAGTCGAGAAATGATAATGGTAAGAGGCATCGGTGGTTTCGAAAGGCGGAGGACGTAGGGGGCTACTGGATCTGACACCCGGCAGTCGTGGTGTAAGGCTTTGGTTCGGGATCGGCGACACCCCTCGAACAGCCTTCCTCTGTTGCTGAAGATGGGCTCTGAGGTTGCTGCCAGCTTGGGAATCTTGTACGGGCGCCAAGCGAGGAGGGTTCCCACGACTAATATTGCGCCGAGATGCAATTCGCCGTGACTCGCTCAAATTTAATGCCATGTTGACGATCTGGGTTGAGTCGACATCCAGCGCAGTACCTGGCTGCGGTACATGTGCCCGTCGGCCGCGTCGTTGGCCTTCACTCCTCTTTGACACAAGGAGCTCCTCCTGAGATGTATCCGGAGACACCACCCGAGCTCGAGGACCATTGCCGGTGCTAATTCCAAGACCCAAGTCCCGCGCACCATTGAATAAATACGGCTCTTGTGCATCCTTCCCCTTATGCCGAGATTTGCTTCGGTGTGCACGCCGTTGGTTTCCAGAATCGTCATCTGCGGTCACGGGCTCTTGAAGCAAGAAGGCGCTGTTTGGCTGTGTTTTATGCGGTCGCTTTGAGCGAGCTCGTTTCGGCCGGCCGGCTTGAAGGCCGCTGGCAGCAGCAGCAGCGCTGCGGGACTTGTGGTGGTAGCGTGGAAGAGTTTCGTCATCGGAGAAAGCTAGAGGTCGTTCGGGGGATAAAGGAGCGTGCAGGAGAGCGTTCATGCTAGGTTCGCCCCTCTCAGCGGTGTCGTAACTAAACCTCGTCGGAGGCTCTGGCGTAACTGGGCCATCCCGTCTGCCATATGCACTCAACGACGAGGCAGAACGAGGGTCGGCCATCGCGCGCCGGTATTTACATACAACGGCAGTCTCTCAGGCTCGCGCTCGAAAAGAAAGCGGGGGTTGTGGTCAAAGTTGATGGATGAAGTATTGCAGCATCGTTTTCCTCTTTTTCAAAGGGTCCTGGTCATTCGAAGGCGCAAGATCCTGGTCAATATTGTTGTCCTTGGTGACGATGTCTTCTCCGGGGGGGGGCCTAATCTTGGTATGGATGGTAGCGACAATGACAGTAAAAACAGCGTCGAGGTTGGAGTGGATGCCCAATAGGGGAATCCGCCTCAAGAGCTCATGGCTCTCTTTCAGAGTGTACAGAGATACGTTGCAATGATGATGCGTTGGACCAGAGGTTTTTCTTTTAAGTTATTGGGATGTTGCAACTGCAGAGCGTTAATGCTAAAAGGATTGGACATTGGATTGGAAGACGTAGGGGTCCTGGCTGGATACCTCCCCATAGGACGTCACGGGGACGGGACGCTACCAGACACTGAAGCTACAGGCTCCAGGGCTTCTCTGATGCGCCAGTTTTACGCCTCTCCCACCTATCCTAGACACAAGCGTGGCGGGGAGTGACGCACACGCGTGTCTTGATGTGGCACCATCTTGAATCGGAGTACAATATTTAAGGTGCAACTTACAGCTTATTCCAAGTACCGGTGGTCTCAGGCCCGAACTGCCGATGATCATCACATGAAAATAAGTAACTTATCCAAAGCCAAGGTCTAAGTCAGGTTGCGGGAGCTGCTGAACACCACCTCCTACAGTACGTAATGGCGGCGGCGGGTTTCAGGGGCAGCCCGACTTCAAACTAGAGTCATGCGCTTGGAATTTAACTCAGCTGATAGCTTCGATCATAGAGCTGAGCTCAAGGCTGGGATATCGAAGATTTGCTCCAGCATTTCTTACAGTGGTTGATTTGTCTATTTGTTACACAGGTATACTATGCTGTGCCATAACAGAAAAGTAGTGGCACCAATGGCCCAGATAGCTTACATAAAATACTGTACATGTCTTGAGAGAAAGACGGGTGGGCATACATGACCAAGATCACCCATCTTGTCTTTCATGTTCTCTCTTTTCTCTTCAAGCCGCAGTTGGCAATGCACCGACAACCTCTTCGCATCTACCACATAGCGTGTCTTCTTGAGGCGCCACATATTTCCAGCACCTCGGGCACTTCTCTTGCTTTGGGGGAAGCACGTGCACCTTGACCTTGGCGTCTTCAATTTCAAATTCCTGTTGATGAGCCCACTCAGGTTCGGCAGGAAGAGGCTGGTTGACATGCACCGAAGACACCACGAAGATGTCCTCAAGCTCATCCATGTACCGTCCAAGAACTGCTGCCGCTTTGCCATCCTCAACCTGCAAGTAAACTGAGCTCTGGAGCGAGCTGCCAAGGTGCTTGGCAGTACGTGCCTCTTCTAGAGTTGCCTTGACAGCGCTGTGAACTTCTGTGATGATGGTCCTGTCCTTACGCACTACATCCTGAGGAAGCGTCAAGCGTAGAGGGTCAATAAGAGGGTCATTATACAGCTGACGAGCAGGGTTCTCCAAAGATCTGATTGCCATAAGTATAACACCAAGACGGGCGTGCATTAGGTTTGACTTACGTGTCTTCGACCATCCATTCTGGCCGGTGCGCCCACGCCTCTTCGACGAGCATAGGGGTAATCGGTGCCAGCATGCGCAAGAACCCGATGAAAATAGGCCCCAGAACACCACCACCATCACCACAATAGAGTCGGTCTTTCAGAGCCTCCAGGTAGAACGCAGACAAATCGGCTGCAACCCAACGGTTAATCAAACTGACGGCTCTGTAAAACTCAAAGTCATTGTATGACTCCATGGCCTGTGACATGGTGTCAGAGAGTTGAACGAGTGCAATCTGGTCCAACTTGGTCAATGGGTTCTGACGAGGGTCTCGATTCAATGATCCAAGAAGCATCTTGATGATGGTTCGGTATTTGATCAACGCAGTATGAACAGGCTGAAGAATGGTTGGTCCGATGAGAACATCCGTTGTGAAATCAGCACTCGCTGCCCACAGTCGAATGGCATCTGGACCAAGACCAACAACGCCCTTGCCCTTCTTGCTCATACCCTTTGTCTTGAGAAGCGTGCCATTCATGACATGACTGGGGAGCATTATGTTGCCCTTTGACTTTGACATCTTCTTGCCTTTTCCATCAAGGGTGAAACCATGAGTGACTAAAGTCTTAAAAGGAGCCGAAATTTTATCAGTCGTTTCTTTCGACTTTTGTGTAGCAACATAAGTCAACAAGCTGGATTGGAACCAACCACGATGCTGGTCAGAACCTTCTAGGTAGACATCAGCAGGGCCCTCAGTCTCTGTCCATGAGCTGCCGCTATCAAACCAAACATCCATAGTATCAGTACCTCGGCGGTACTTGCCCTCCAGGTTGGGAGGAATCCAAACAGGGTCGTCTGGGCTGTCAGAGAACCAGGCAGAAGAAGTACGCTCCTGCATGACTGAAATGATATGTTCAATGGTTTCTGTGTTCATCACAGCGTTGCCGCTCTCGTCGTAAAGGGCTGGGATGGGAACTCCCCATGACCGTTGGCGAGAGATGCACCACTCGCTGCGCCCTTTGATGAAACTTTCGAGGCGAACACGACCACCCTCTGGAACGAATCTAACATCCTTCAGTGCTGCAAGAGCATCTTCCTTGATACTACCGACATCAGCAAACCATTGAGCTGTGGCACGAATCACAACAGGCCGCCTTGTTCGCCAATCGTAAGGATACTTGTGGCGTAACTTATGTGTTCCCAGTATGTCGTTGCTCATCAAGTGCAGTACAGCTTGACTTCCACCATCCAGGATAGAATCCGCATTTGTGAGGTGATCGGGGCTATCAGGATAGGCCTCCTTGGTGAAAAAGCCGCCGTCATCAATAGGAGCAAATGCTTCAATGCCAACTTTAGCGCAGGCTTCATAGTCATCCTGGCCGTGTCCGGGAGCAAGGTGAACAAGACCAGTACCAGAGTCTGCAGTAACAAAATCTGCCTCGATGATAGGCTGCGGCGGGGCATCTTTACCTCGGATTCTGTTTCGGTACTCGAGACCTTTCAAGCTAGAGCCAGGAATAGATTCAACCACAACCTGGGAGTCGGGAAGCATTTTCTCCATAGCTCCAACGCGATCTGAGGCAACAAGATAACCTTCTGAGCCAACTTGGATAACTGAATAATAGATATCATTGTGGATGGCAATGGCCAGGTTTGCAGGGAGAGTCCAGGGAGTTGTTGTCCAAATAGCTGCATACAGTTGTCCGTCAAAATTGGCCAGCTCAGATATTGACGACCAGTCAGAGACAATTGGGAACCTGACATATGCGGCTTTGGAGACATGATCCTCTCGGTATTCCAACTCCGCCTCCGCAAGCGCAGTTCGTGACGAAGGTGACCAGTAGACAGGCTTGTGCTTGCGGTATATCAAACCTCGACGAACCAGATCTTGGAAGACACGCAATTGTCTGATTTCAAACTCCTTGTCCATTGTAGTCCACCTTTTGTCCCAATCAGACATAACGGCAAGTGCCTGGAATCCGCTCATCTGGTCCTGGACCGTCTTAGTGGCCAATTGTCGGGCCGTATCCCGGATCTGTACGGGAGTCAATCCCTTCGTAGTACTTGACCCAAGTGCCTTCATCTCGATCGGAAGGCCATGACAGTCCCAGCCTGGTCGGTATTCCACCTGTCGGCCTTGTTGCACCTTAACACGCACAATCATATCTTTAAGGACCTTGTTCATGGCATGGCCAACATGGAGTTCGCCATTGGCGTATGGGGGTCCATCATGGAGTATGAATGGCTTTTCCTTAGATCGATTTTGCTTTTGCCATTTGTATAAATCATCGGTACATTGTTGAAGATATTGTGGTGTGAGTCCGGAGCTCGGTCGAGGGCTGCCAGATCGACTATTAGCTCCCCACGTTTCGAGTTTGGAGCCTCTGTAAAGGGAGGACGTACGGGAATTTCGACTGAGGGAGCCTCAGGGTCGATGTCCAAGATTTGAGCATGATCGATCGAGGACCATGTCGCACTTGGTATGGTGATTTTTGGAGTTGAGACCGGCACGGCTGATAAATGGTGATTTTTGGCAGTACCTGTTAAGCGTCAATTGACGTCGGGTCTGTTGCTCGGACCAGCTGCAAGGCTGATGAACTAGGCTAGTGCCTACTAACCTAGGTCCAGGCGCCGCACGCGCCCTGGGGGACCAATCTCCCTGTGAGAGCCGCCTCGAGGTGCCTGCCCGGGCTTTAGGATGTCGCAACGTGATTTATAGTGGACAGCCACCTAGTACATCACTGAACCGATGGACGCCTTGTTCAACAACCTAATCTAAGCCTCCATCATTCACGCTTCCATCCCCTTACTTCACTTCAAGAGCTCATATTGAACCTAGAATACCTACCTGGGCACCTACACAATGGCCCCAGTTCGTCGATATTTGAGAATATCCAAATACTCAGTCCTCGAGTGCCGAATCTACTTAGATAATCCCGCTTTAGCCCAATCATGGCTTCTCAACCCTCGGAATCCCATATTACCTAAGGTTATTGAGAGCATTCGTCCTTTGGTACTGCCAAAGCTTCGCGAAGAGAAGGAAAGAATTAGGAAGAAGAGCAAGAAGAAGAGAATCAAGGATGTGATTGTTTCAGGTATATCTCCTTAAGTCTGCTATCGTCTGTTGATAACTAACCTCACCTAGACGAGTTTGAGGTTTCCATCTTCTTGACAGAGACAAGTACCAGACACTCTCTTCTTTACAGGACGAAACACTTCAGGGACAAGCTGCCACACAAACTCGAGTCCAACTCGTCTAAACTCATCGGAGAGACGGACAGCGTCCCAGTGGATGTTGACGATGAATATCGTGCGCCAGTCTTACAAGAAGAAGACGATGATGATGAGGTGAGACTGGCCGATATCCCCCTCGCCGAAACAACACGACGGAGTAAGCGCCAAAGAGGGATGCTTGGTCCGGAACAAGATGACAATGAGGCTTTTGAAGATGATGAAACAGCGTCAGCCATCGAAATAGATCCTGATACGGAGGCGCCCCCACAAAAGAGGCACAAGGCCCAAAAGAACAACGGTCTTGACGGAAACGACGACAAGAAGAAACTAGCCATGGACGTGTCATATGAGGGATTTGCAATCTACGGTCAGGTGCTGTGCCTCGTGGTCAAGAAAAGAGCGAGTGCACCTAACAGTGGGGGTGCAAAAGCCCAGCCAGAAGGCCAGGCCACGATGGAGAACTGGATCTCTTCAACGCAAATACCCGTGGGCGAGGATATTCCATAACCGAGCCCATTCACATATGGATAACAGCGCTCCATGCTCCGTCCATGCGCGCGCGGAGTGTCTCAGGGAAGCCATATCAACCAACATGGCGTCCTAGAATGGCGTGACCATGCAATGGCAGGTCGACGAGCGTTGACCCGAATACCGGGGTTGACGGACGGGAACTGCGGATGCGGCCGTCGGGTCCATGTGGGCGTTCGGGCTGTCTGTGGGCGGTAGAGGAGACGGGCTACCGGTATACTAGGAATCCAATGCTTGGTTTGCTATTTGCTCATCGCAATCGGTGGCTGGGTATTCTCACATCAAACAGGTCAAACTAATATGCGCTGCTCGATCCACTAGTATCAGTGATCGATCACGATGAAGATACAATGTTCAGTTTGGCGAAGATATAGCATCATTGTTACGGCCCACCTCGACCGGGCCGCTCAGACATCACCGTCAACCATCGGCCTCGATGGCTCTTGGCGTCCGTCCCGCATGGGTCCTGTCCAAACTTGGTGCAGCGATAATGAGTTGGAGTTGACGAACACCAGGCCCCTGCTATGGGCTCCATTGCGATACTAGGTTGTTGTTCTACATGGCTGCAGCCGTATATACCTGGAGCAGTGCAGTGCGGTGTGGATGAGCAATATCGGGTCTTGGCTAAGTGCATGTCTCAATGATATGACAAGAGGAAATCCACAAGCCCGGTGTTCGGAGGAGATACTCCCACGAGGTTTCGTGTATATACCGCAATTGATCCCATTGTTTGTGTATCATCAGACCTACCCTGTTTCGTTGGGTGGCATAATGGGTCTCGAGAGCGAATATGAGGCCTTTTTGTTCTGAGATCCCCGTTCTCAAAAACCCTTGGTGATCATCAACAAGATACGGTATGTACGGGTGTCCTATTTGGAGGCTTCACGGGCGTGAAAGCGAAATTCCATCAATGGCTCCCCAGTCCAATATCTGGAAGAGCCGGATGATTACGGATCAATGCATTGCCGGCATACCACGTTGTAACCCAACCGGCTGGTCACAAATCAGTATTCGAGTTATTATAAATACATTTGATAGCGTCAAGACATGTTTCCAGACCCTTGGGGTTTCTGCAGCTGGCTGTCATAATTTATTGTGAATGTCTCAGACGTTCCGGTGAGGCTTGCTTTGAAATTGGGATTATTTGACGCCCTTTAGTAATTATCCATGTCATTCGCTTAGTAGGTAGGCAAAACTTAAGTACATTGAGAGCTTCATCATGAGCTCGGCACTTTGTAAGATGATATCTCCACTTGAGGCCCAAGGTAGATACGGAAACTTTTGTTCTAATATTATGTCTCGATTGTAGTGGTCTGGTCAGCATCGAGTAATCGGCACTTACCATGACAGAGGCTGTGCTAATCATGAAAGCGTTAGTAAAGTGATGGAGTGATGGAGAAATGATTTGTGATGGAATCATTCTGAGCTGAGTTGTTGCGCTGAGGCGTCGTGTAATTGTCAATTGTGTCGGCGCGGATACGGATACGTTGTGTTGTGTTGTGTTGCGTTGCCTTATTACAGTATTACGCGTCTGATGGCTTACACCTACATGGTAAATATGACAGCCTGATATTGGATACATAATAAATCGCCCAAGCCTCAGGGCCGAAGTTGTCACTGGTAAAGACACGGCACCATCGGGATTTTGGGTCACAAGATGCTCGGTATCATCATCATCCATTTATTGTCATATTCTCAACCCCTGGTGCCTTGTGCCTTGTGCCTTGTGCCTGAGATGGAGGGGGGTTACTGATGGTCAGGTTGCAAGTTGGCGAACAAAGTTGCGGTATGAACCGGCACCAACAAAATAGGTATGACTGTACCAAAACATCTCGAGCCCAGGCTGATGTCTCAGAAAGACAACATAGAGATGGATGGATGGATGACATGCCTCACAGCTACTGAACACTAGCATCGAGTAACCAACCCCGCAGCCACTGACAACCCGAGGATCATGGGTCAAGACTCGAATTCGATTCGATCAAACACATAAAATCGGTGAGTAGACTAGGTACGGATACCTGGCCAGCCGTTTGGTCTCATGACGGGGATACTTTGGTACAAGTGGTGGTTGTACCTCCGGCTTGGAGAGACCGTGAGGCCATTCCTTTGAATGATGACATGGACATTGCAGTTTGTTTGCCAATTCCTTGCATTCATCATGCATGTCCGTAGATGCATGCATGTTTCTCTTGGAACTTGGCTTGTAGACACGCCTCCACCATTATTATCAGTGTAACTTCACTGCCTCTGCCTCTGTCCCCGGTACAGCGGCACGAAATGTACGCAATTCTTCATCAGCATAAACATCGCAGTCAGACTGTGACTATCAACTTACAGCATGAACATCAGCATCAGCATCAGCATACGTGGGTCCCCTCAAGCCCCTCTTTCTTCCGACTTATTACCCTCTCGGCCGGGACTAATACACTCGCTGTCGTGGCATCACTCAGAGACGTTTACAGACATGCTCTTGCATACTGATACCTCATTATCATACCATCGCTTCTCTTTCCCCATACGGAGATCTGCTGGCCAGGCAGGGCCCAGATATTGCATCCGAAACATCATCTTTGGATTCCTGGGATTTGTACGTCTCAGCCTTGAACAATCCCATGGCTGTGGCAGGCATCACACCTACCTAACTGCTGTGCCACTGTTAGTTTGAGCTTTCAAGGCATAGCATGGCAGGCACACCATAATAGTTTCACCATCACCATCACCATGTTCTACCAACCTTGCCTTTCGCCCTGTCGTCCATGATCACTATGACTGCGACTACGTACTACAGTTGCTGTGCTTCATCAACTTCCCCTCATCCGCCCCCATCTTTCAACCCATGAAAGTTAGTCACGTTCTACGATGACTCTGCCTGCCGACCATTCGTTACCGGGGTCCAATTGAGTTATGAGCCAATGGCGATCCCAACACCGGTCTTCCCCTCTACAGAACCGTTGCAGATTTCACCGTTGGGCCCGCCTAGTTCCAAGATATGCTCACACTACGGCTCACTGCAAGAGCAAAATGTATCTAGCCTTAGTGCCCTGGAGGATTCGACAACTCAGCAGAGGAGCATGCAGATTTCAGCGGGTTTTTTCTTGCAAGTGTCATCTCGTGACTCCCCTTTGCAGGTTTTAGGCCAAAGATCAAGCCTTAGGTCTGTCATGGCCGCTGCTAGTGGTCGCTCGATCAACACCAACCGCATCAACTAAAGACACGTCTCGCATTGATCTCGATCTTCCTGTCTGCATAGTTGACCGCTTGTTTTTGACTAACATGTTTTTTCTTCTTCTTCTTATTCTTCTTCTTCAACTATACTATGCCATGGTATAGTTTAGCCGGATCATGGGGAATGACGCTGGCTTGAGTAAATTCGCATATAGGGTATCCGCAGAGAAGAACGTTTCAAAACTATGCATACACCTTTGCACATCATCCTAACCAAGGCCAAGAGTGTTAGTCGGACGATTTAACTGTGATAACAGGCATAGTAGTTTGATGCTAGTACGTGACAGACTTGTTATCATCAGTCATCATATGTTGATGTTCATCAGACAGACCAGGTTATGGCATGGATGTGATGGATATTGATATTCCACTCACAACCCAAGGATCTGCAACGCGTCAAGTCACACCCGCCCCGTAGACGTCCTGTCATTTCTCCGCAACACTACGAAGACGCATCTCCCACCAATTTCCGTATCTATCTCCGACTTTCTCAAACATATCCCTAAGAATACACATCATGTAGACCCTGTCCCTGAACACCTGACAAAATGTCGCAGGTGGTCGATCGACAGCATATCTAGGACCCGCAGCGGGCCGATCTGATACGGAGTCGCTAGCAAACATACATACTTCAGCTCTCACAGTCAAAGCTCCCTGTAGCCTATCACTCATCTCCAAGGCATACATCTGAGTTAAGGCCGAGGATATCAGTATGCTCGACCAACAGGCACAATCCATTATCAGCGGGATGCCGATCATGATATGACCAACCAACAATATGCATCCATAGGATCATGAAATCATATCCATCTTCATACCCAACCGAGGAACTGGGAGCAGGTCATGCAAGCTGACGTCCATATCAGAGCAGTGTCTTAATGAACGCAGCTGCAGTGACATTACACACTCCACTGAATGCACAAAGGGATGTGCCCAGAAGCCCCGAACTCTCCCTCTGCTCGGCATACCACCTTTAAGATAGCGATAGCTGATGCGAGGGGTCCTTTGCGATTAGGCAGGCTGCCTAAAGCGATAGGGCCGCAGATAATGCAGCTGTTGCAGCCATAGTCTACCACCCTAAAGGCCAAGTTATGTAGGTGTCACCGCTCACGGTAAGGACTGCGAACCAAGCCTGAACCAAGGCAGTTTTTTCGGCATATGGCCCGTGGCGTTCTTGAGTTCACTCAATCATCTCGTCTAGTGCGGTTGTTCTGTCGATATGTGCATGTGCATGTGTACCGAGTACTCGTATGCACGTCGAGATGAAATGCCTTGATCGGATAGAATACACCGCTACCAACGTGGAGATAGCTGCATGTTCAATAAGCAACTCGCGTTTGACATGCAGCTCATGGTTCCATTACAAGGGACCGTGCCCGATGATAACCTTGCGAATCATCACCACGTGCAGTTGTGGGGGTTGCTCTTGGGTGGGGACTCATAAAAGCCTGTGGGATTTTGGTGAGCCAAGGAGATAGCAGTCGAGGTGTCGCAACAAGAGAGGTACCACGCCCATAATCATATCACTGCACCTGGATAATATGCCCGTAGATGTTACAGTCAGTACAAGTTAAGGCACTTGATGGGGTTCGAATCCACAACGTCGATATCGAGGTTGACAGGAGGGTAACAATATCCGACGGGAACTTGTTTGGCTCAACACCACGTTTCATAGCGTGGGCGGAAAAACTTGGGTGTCTCATAATCCAGCCCCTCAATTCAATTGTTGGGCTGGTAGCGGGGAGAATAATCGGTAATAGTTACTGAATAGGACAGAACAAACAAAGTGAGTGACAAAAGTGTCCCGTCATTTCGGGCGGATTAGGGTTACATCGCTGGATCGATTACTGTTGCTCACCCTCACCCTCACAGTTGAGACTCGACGCCACGTAGCATTGTTTGTTCCAATGAAGAGATATTGTGGTCATTCGCCCGCTCAGTACTGTACTGTAGTCACTGTGTCAAATGGAGCCAAAAGGAGCCAAAAATATCAACGTCAACCCAGCATCATCTCCCCACGACAGGGGTTCGGACATTGCCAGTCCGCTCGCAAATAGGTAGGCAACTGTGCTGCATCAATAGTGATTCCCAATCCTTGTGCGGCTAGCTCTGCGATGAAGGTCCAGACCAAATCCAGTGGAGGCTGAACTATTGAGGGCGTGCCGTCGCGTTGTGCAGGGAGACTATCTTGTGTTAGGTGGTTTTATCCAAATCAAGCCTTGAGGGCAAGCTGGGCAGCCTCAATAAACCATTGATTACCATCAGATACCAAATGCCAACATGTCTCAGAGCATGGAGCACATTGAAAATCATCAGCACTCGATCAAACACAGGCCATCATCTGTCCTACCTGGAGTTTTCCCCATCCGTGCACCTGCAATATCGCAGTTCGGAATGTGGGAAAGGGGCTTGTATGAAGCTGACGACTTCATAGGACTGAGACAAGTGGTGACTGTTTGTACTCTGTATGCTCGTCAGAATGATGGACACGAACCGGGATCGTCAGGGGACGCCACACAACCGCCATCGTCATACAGATCCCCTGACTTCCACGTGGAGAGGGTGCGTGCCCCTGGGGCCTGTGGCTTGACAGCCCTGTCTAAGCTGAAAAGGAGCACTATAAGCGGTGACGACACATAGTAATGCTGCAGGTGGTGTGGTCCATTGGTTGCTGTGGCTGGCTGTTGAACTCGGACAACCAATTGTGTCAATAGATGGCTGTGGCTTTGACCTCGTCGAAGGTCCGTTTGTCTTTGCTGCAATGATATCGTTAGTTTTAGTGTTTGCGTGTCCGTCGTAAGCTCGTTTTGTCCCGGCAGTGCTGCTGAGGCTGGACTGGGACAATGTAGCTGATGAGAGTTCAAGTCGGTCAATTTTAGAACCGACAGTAACATCGTTGATATGTCACTGACAAGATGGTCGACTTTTAGTCATAAGTCGGAAGACCCTTCCGACATCAGCTCCCGATGATCGGCCAGTTGGATAACAAGGCAAAGTTCCAAACTGAGTGGAAACCAAGAGATTGGTCTTAGTTTTGACAGTTGGTCGAGATAGGCACGGGCCATTGTATTGAGGAATCGGTACTTGTTCTCGAAGTAAAGTCTTCGACGCTATTTTCAAGACGAGAGAAGACAGAGTTCTCCCAGAAACCAGTTTCGAACTCGTGGTTACCCGGCAGAGGCGTTAACTTTGGTCCCGCCAAGGCTCCTAAAGTCCGACCGCGTGGATGAGTTCAACGGTTTGGGGACAAGAGGCTGGCCAAAGACCTGAAGCCCCCCTAAACCTCTGCTGGAGCCGAGGCACGGCGTCTCCGTCATGTCTCTGATGTGCAGCATGACCAAGCTTGACTGTGAGTGGTCCGTCAAACCCCAAACACGCTTGAGACGATTACGGTGATCTCTATTCCTTGTCAGGTACGACGGTGCCAATTGGTTTTGAAAGGGGCGGCCGCTTGTTCATCTCGGTAAAGCAAAGGCAAAGGCAACCTAAAGGGGGACTGAGGTACGTTACCAGCACGGCGGAACGGACTTGAGCTTAGGTACGTATCTACGGAGTTGTGCAGTCCGGAGAAAACTGCCGAGATGGGCGGAATATTCGACAGCGGTGATTGCTCTGCGTCAGATGACTACATTGTAGGTACCAATAGCGTTAAAGATATTGATTATTGGGGGTCGTATCAAAGGATTCACTCATGATTGATCGCTGCAGGCATTTCTTTTGACGTCCTCAGCCAGTGAGCGCAAAGATAAAGCGAGTAAACCAGATACGATGAAACCTATCAATTCGCGACAACCAATCCCGAAATTGATCGGATCGTCGTTGATCTGTAATCAGAACAACAACAAAGAGTCAAACTCTTCTGATCATTTGCCACTCCATTAGAGTCAAGATCTTCATTCTCGGATCAAAGGGTTCTGACTTGAAACAGACAGGAGTGCGGAATTGATAGTCATGAAGATCACAACATTGCTGATGGCGTTCCGCTCAGGCGCAGGACTCAGATATAATGGCGGTATCCATGATTTCCATCCAATTTGCCACCATTCCCACTTTCTGGATACCAAGGAAGTCGGTGAAGCAGATATCAACCAGAAACCCGGCGGTCTGGGACTGAGCACGGGGTCTTGGGTCTCATCTCAATCACAACCCCAGATTAAAGAGGAACTACGTACTATGTACGGAGAGGAATAGTCAGAAGAAGAAAGGAAAGAAAAGTCTTACTACTAGTGCGACACGCCCACCCTGGTTCTGAATAGATCATCCAAGGATCACCAAGGAAGACGACATCGGTATGAGATGGGATGAAACTAGGCGTGATGTGTCCAGCCTCGTCATCAATCATCAAATCATCGGCTGTTCAACACCCCGAGGCTCACTGTGCAATTGCCCTAAGGGCCGTTGAGACAGTCTGTTTGCCGCTAGTGTTGGGTTTGCCACCACCCGTTCTTCTAGTCAGGGGCACAAAACACTCGGCAGCAAATTGTTCATTAATTCAGTTATGTGTGAGAAGGGGGCTTGCATACTGTCCATGTTTCTGATTATTGAGGCTGAATTGTCTTGTGGAGAGATTGTTCTTCGGAGGGAGGAGTAGCTCAGACATGGTTAATGCAGGGTCCAGGGATGTAATTTCCCAACAGAAGTACGACATAGGAGAAGTTGTACATATGGAGTTCATTCAGCAAGGCTGTTGTACTCCATTACTTTTTGGAGAAGTCTATTGAGTGCACGTGCACAATAATGAACAGCTGAAATTTATTGATTGCAAAAATAAAAATATTGCAGGGGCATTGCCTGACGCCGCCTCAGAACAAAGACGGAGAAAAACTAATAACTGCTTGCTGCAATTTGCTCCACCCCCTTTCAGCGGGCCTGGACCAGAAGGAATACTCAAACAACATGTACCGACCGTTGCTTGGTACAGTCTCGGTGGATATTATGTTGCAAACTGGTCATTGCTATTGATGAGTGGACGCTCAAGCCTTGCGTTGGGCCGTGTAGATGCCCAAACCTGCTCACTGACGGGATGTCGTGCATGATGTTTCTGATGATAATTGTCTGCGCAAGTCCGGTGACGAGGGTGATGAAAGCATCATGGACAACTCACACAATGCCCGCATGGATCAGATCTGATGGATACAATGCACGTCTGTCACCTTTTTTTTTTTCTATCTACATGCGACCAACCGGCCAACGCATTTAAATGCTGCGGGTGTAAATGCCCGTGTTGGCTGGGCTAGTGAGTAACCTACAGTGGACTCCGTCTCACAAGTGCAGCTGCTTAATAAATATCCATTATATAAATACATAAAACTAAGAGTGACCCGAATTGGCGGTAAGCTAAAAGCTAATGTGAACGTGATATCCGACAACACCATTTTCAGCCCAGCCACGAACTGGACTAGAGGAAAGACATAGCATCCATTGCTCAAAGAGTCCGAGCTTGGCTCTAGAATCAAATCCCGGCCTTCTATTTTCCAAAGAATATTCTACGAGATGGACCGGGCACTTGTCGGTGTCGGTGTGAGGTGATCCAGAATGTCCTTTCGGTAATCGAGAGCATCCATGCTCTGTTGGCGTTGGCCCTGACGCCTCAGTCGGTAAACGAAAACGCCAACCAGGGCCTTTTTCCACGGCATGATGAAAGAAAGTGTGGCACCTCGTTCCACAGCCTTGGAAGCCATGGAACGTCCATAGAACAATTCCAATCAAAACCCACATGCAGAATTACTGTACACTCCACACACATACACAACACAGCAAGAAGCACAAAGGGCCTTGACCAACTGTTCGGAAGTTTCGGAGCTGCAACAAAAACGCGGACCACTCATGAATCGTGACGGTTCTGAGAATTCTCCTCCCAACCCGAAACACATACTGACCAGGTTTCTGGAATTGCGGCATGCGCTGTGCAGCAGATAAAGGACCCCTATGACTTCATATGATGATCTCTGACCGCACTCGACGTGATATCGCGCCCAAGCGCTCGCTTCGAACGCACAGTCACAATCGCGGTGAGATGATGAGGTCTTTTTTTTTTATTTGGGTTTGCAGGCGTGGGATTAATGATAAGAGTGACCACAATCACAAGCGAAGCGAGATCTGCTACATAATAATGGGTCAACCGATGGATGGCAAAGTGGAGGTTTCATTTCACTTAAGAGCATGCATGCCTGGAATACGAATAAGCAGTGTTTTTTTTTCTTGTGTGGGGGACGAAAAGACGTTGACCGCACACCGTTAATGCTGGGCCTCGCTGCCAAGACAACAGGCATGGTTCGGCGAGTTGTATCCCGTAACGTTGTCGAACAGCATCATCGTCACAAGGCTAGGAGTGTGAGTCATCGCAGACCCCAGATGCGCCGTATGCTCTCAACTGGGGCACGGAAATTCATGATGGGATTAGGTTTAGGATTTGAGGAGTATAGTTGGCAGGCAGGGATACAGATCCGGAGGTCGTGTTGGGCAGTGTCATTGACGAACCACTCCTCACTCAGTATCAAACCCCGGTGTAAGTGACGGAAACATTGCCGTGTAATGTTGTCAGTGAGTTACCGTGAATGTAGGTGGTGCTACAGAGGAGAACAAGAGGAGAACAAGGGGGAAAAGAGGCGGCGGCACAGCATTACCACGTAACCACGCGACGTCGATATGCCTCGGTGAACAGATCTCTCAGAGTACGAATACATCCTTCGTAAATGGCTTACACGGCTGGCGGAGCTATTTTCGTCTTCTCCGTAGCATAAAGGAACTTCGTAAACCATATCAACACACCAATCTGTAACAAGTCATCATCGCCGTGTCGCGAGACTATTAGGAGGAACGTGTTGTAGTCAGGCACAGGCACGCAGATTACGGTAGTCTCTCAACTATCTCCCCATTTAAGCTTCAAGGCTTCTCAACAGTCAAAGGAAACAACATTTGAGCCAAGTTGTTCTCGTCGACGACAGGAGTACTGGAATGCTCAGTATGTTTCTCCCGAAGGCGGCCCGCGTCTTGAACCAGCCAACCAATGTAAAGCCTCTATCCCCAGTTAAAGTTTCCTACGACACAAGTTTGATACCTAACTAGTGGGTGAAAAGCGTTCAATTCTGGCCTACCACGGTGCCTTGGCCAAGAGAAAGTTCTCGGCCGCTCAACCGGTGCGATATGCCGAATACCAGTGGCAACAGGGAGTAACCTGAAACGAATACGTTTATTTTTATTTTATTTTTTCCCATCGCTGGCGAGCATGGTCTGCGCCGCAACATAATCAGGTGGCATTTCTAACAAGGAAATTACCCTACATTGCTTGGCCAGAGAAGAAACAGCCCAACTTGGGTAGATAAACACGTGTTATTACACGCCAGTATTAAGTTGTGTTAGGGTATGGATGGTACGGAGTATAGATATCGTGTTATCGATCTGAGACCTTTTGACACCAACAACCGAGACATGTACAGAGATCGGTCAGGTGTAGTTTGTAAGTCAGAGACAAAAATTCGTATGGCACCAGTAACTAATGTAAGGATGGATATCCCCCGCAATCGAAATAATTATCTTTGGGGGTCTAGACTGCATATATCAGACCGACAGCAGCATTGGGGCCCAAGTACGGAGTATTGACGCAGCGTTGACTTGGTTCATGTTCATCGGTCAGTGACTCTATATCCACCGTGCTTGCTTCTTTCCAGCGGTCAAGATCTATCTATGCCTGCCTGCAGGTATGCCTGTATGCTCAGCCCTAATCAGCGTTGGTTGTTGAGAGAACCAGTAAGCTGACGATGGATATCCTCAAATTGCTTGACCCATTTGTTCGCATGAACCAAGCGGTGACAGAAAACCGCCAGTCGCTGGTCTCGGCTTTTCCTTCGTTTGTTTGCCGTTTGTCCCCTTTTCTTTTTTTCTTACCTTCGCTTCATCCCAACTCACATGTGAACGGGGGTCTGGGGCCACTTGAAATTGGACGTCATTCAACGAACGTCAAACACCCCGGGACAGTATCTCCACTTGAGAGGGAGCCTAAGTGAGGAGGGCTAGAGTGCAATCTCAACATTGTATTGGCTATCCTGGCCTTCTACGAAAGCTTCCATGCGACGTTCCATACCAGGATTCGCTGTGGAACCCCCAACAAAGAACCAGTCTTCTCCAGTTTCGCCAGTTTCAAGCTGCTTGGCTAACGAGGATCTGGAGCCGTCTAAGCCGCCTGCCTGCCAAGGTGGTTTTGACCACTGAATGTTCAAAGAATTGCCTATTTTGTAGAAAAATAAAAAATTGAACAGCGCTACAAAAGTTAAGGCTGCCAGGGAGCAGAAACAACCAAACGGCTCGGTGGTCGGACCGGCTTGCTGGAATGAATCAGTTCAGACCTCACTGGCTGGTCTGGACTACCTAGACTCCCAAAATTTTAGACGTTGTCGGGTTTATTTTTCCTGATGTGAGGTGCTCTGCTTTTGGCCCGCCTCCACGGCGGAAGCCGGTTGCTAAAAGATTTACACTGGCGGCTCATAGCGCTGGGCCAAGCCCTTGAATGTATGGGGGCAGGTATCAGTCAATTGGACCCATACTTACCGGTAACAGTTTAGATTTTGAGTTGACTGCTTGAGGAGTTGTGCTGCATTGGCAGCCTGCTAGGCAGCCCAGCTGATCTCTCAATGTCCAATGCGCCGCAGGAAGTAAGGAATCGTCATAATGGACATTTGCAAAGTCCCCGTTGTTGCTTTTTTGGGGTTGACCGGCATTCAAAAGTCCAATGGGCGTGTCGTACAGGCATGGAATTGAGTGCGAATGGTATCGTATTGCAGACACTAGGCTTGGGCTGAGTAAGAGTAAAGTGCTGTGTTGTGCGAACTAATTTGATGCACATTGCATTTGCAGCATCGGTGAAGAAGCACACATACAGACAGACTCAAATTGTGGCCGAGCACATTGCATTTGTGCTACTGCATGCACAGGGGTTGAAAATGGGTATTATTATTAGATAGTACAGTAGAGCACGCACTCATGTAATTAATTGTGAGTTGCAATATTAATTAATTATTGAATGCAATGGTGGATTTTGCTGAACTACTGGGCGCTGTGTTGTGCGACAGGGGGTTATTTCTGATGACTTGGCTTGATTACTGGAAAGGGATTCCATGCTATGCTCGTGTGTGCTATGGTATTTTGAATGTTTGCTTGTTTCAATTTCCGTCTTGTTCTATTTTTTTGTAGCCGCCTGTTTTAGTTACAGCCTAGTGAATGAAAGGAGAGGATAGGATAAGACAGGATAGGATAGGAGGTGTATGTGCTCCGTAACTATCTTGTTCTCTTACACCGCATCAGAATAGAATGAATACCTACAGACAGGAAAGGCTCGCTTCTCCTGTTAATTGATTGCCCGCTTGCTTCAGGTCTCGGTGGGTTCGGGTTCGGGCTCAAGGCTACGGGTACCTGGGGCCAAAGTACCTCGACTGACGTATGTACCTCGTACGAGAGAGTCTTAGCTCCATCCTGACCCCCATTTCACATTTCAGCGTGGCATGGACCATGGCATGGGCATGGGCATAGGCATAGGGGGCGTGTATCCTGAAGCGGGGTGCTCATCATCTCCCGGAGGGCTGAGGGCGTGCACGCACTCCCTCAATTCTCTTCTAGCCCCCCTGTCTCTGTCTCCAAATGGTGCCCTGTGTCTTGCGCCCTGGCTGCCCTGGCTGGGCTGCTTCACCTCAGATTACCTTTGGCTAGGACCTGGAGCTGGGCTGGAGGCACAAACCAAACACCAGAGTGTCCTGGGCCAGGAATATTAAAAGGGCAGCAACCTCCCTCTTCCCCACGACTATCATTGTCACTCATCATCGACTCAAAAGGATCTATCAAGGCATTCACTCTTCGCCCCTAGCTCTCTTACATTAATCAACACTTGAGCACTTACACAACAACCAACTCGACTCAACCACCAACCAACATCTACATATAGAACTGAGCTCTCTGTCCTCGGTTCTCACTACTACAACAACTACTCGAAGCTACATCTTCAACTACTACAATCAACATGCCTGCTCAACGACCTTCGCAGCTTCCTCCCTGCCCCGGCCCTCCTCCCAGCCGCCCTCTGCCTCCTCTGCCCAAGCGAGGTTAAAGCAGCTCGACAATCTCGACGGCAAACCAATATCTTTGTCTTGGTTTCAGCCTCTTCTCTGGGATCACGCAACCACTTCACTACAACAGGCAGGCTCTTGGCTTCAGCTCTTGTCCTCGGTTACGCAATGACAAAGGACAAGGTTCGCCCGGCTATTGCGACGTCCCGCACCGCATATGCACATGCGAACTCCGACTGAACCCTTACCTGCACATAATTTATCAGAACCATTCTGGGTTCTCAGATGCAAGCCGCCTGCAAGCAAACCACTACCACTTCTCGACTGGCTCAACCGTCGAATCAAACAAACTGCTTTCGCCGGACCTACCAGACTTGTAACCAGGCATTTCACGACCCGGTCAATTCACCACCTTCGTCCCTTATGGCTGGACCGACCGGACTCTTCAACTTCACTTCTTTGCGTGCGCCTTTCAACCAGCGCATTACCGTTTCAATACCCTTTACTACACTATCTAATTACCTTTTTACATTTTTTTTTTCTATACTTCGTTCATCACTCTTTGGGGGGAATTTTTCCCACGATCTTTCAAGGGAACTGTATCAATAGACAGGCATTATCACGGCGTCTCACAACATACACCGCATTAGTCCACTATCTTTGGCACTGCGTGTGTGGGCTTATTGTTTTTATGATGAACACGTTGGTTGGGAACATAGATATGGATCATTTGGAGCACATGGGATTACCTTACGTTATGTCCACTGATCACTCAGTGTTGACGGAAATGGAACGAGATACCAGGATACTTTTTACGCAAACTCAATCAAACTTGAAATTGCCCACAAATCAACAAGATTCCAATGTGACCTTTGTCTTGCATCATCTTTGAGCTACATCTTACCGTGTCTCTCCTTTTGTGAATCTCCGGACCCGAGAATTGCTTGGCGGACGGACTTGCTAGGGTCTGGAAAAAGCGAACTTTGCGCTGCTCAAATTACCATGGTCCCTGTCTGGATAGCGCCTCGTGATCTTTGACATCCTTGCCCAGTTTGCTCCCTTGCATCGTACAATCTTTGTCAGTCAATAAACTTATGCCTGAGCTGGGATGGCTCCTGGGCAGTGCAAGGCACAGAAACAGAAACAGCAGTTTGCTTCCCAATATAGAATCTCTCGCTCTTCGATGCTTACGCCGTGATTCTGCAGCATCGATCCGCGCAGCTGATGCTCGCCTCAACGACAACTGAAACCCACAGGGCCCCTTTATCAGGGGACTGAAAATGTCTAACGATGGTAACCATAGCTATGTACTATTATGTCTTGCCCTTCTTCAACTGCGGCCGGACATGCCCGTGGCTTACAAGGTAAGAAACCCGGCGCCGATCGTCTCCTATTCCTAAGGTTGGATATGTCACCGGAGTGAGGGGCATACAAAGACAGACGAGACGAGACATTGATCAAATCGTCATCTTTGAGAGGAAAAACTTGTTCGCTTCGCTTAATTGTTCCACTCAGAGTGTGATCTGATCTCCCCCTAAAATGACTGACCTACTTACCGTTAGTACAAGGCACAGCGTACCTCACTGTATGTAGCTCTAGTGTGGAAAGGCACCGAATCGCATCCAATGACAATCGTCAAAATATCGTTTTCCTTTTTCTTTATGCCCGGCCCTGAGCCGGCGCGACGCCAGCGGGAGCCTTTCAGCCTTTGCAACCGCAATTGGCTTGTCGGCCGACACTATTCAAGTCAAGTCAAGGCAAGGCAAGTCAAGTTTGTTTGTCTTGCTTTTGTTCGTTAGTTAGATCCCAAGTCCAAGGCCAAGGGCCAGCCAACAGGCTGGAAGGAAACATGATTGGTACCAGCTGAGAGTAAAGAAAACCCAAGTTCATGGTATTGGAGTTTTGGGCTTGCACTCTTGCAATTGTGTGCCTCTGCTACCTTTGTCACTCACGCTGTGATGATCATTGAATCGAGCAAGGCGATCTTGCATTATATCGAAAATGATGAAACAAGCGGTCACGTCTATCAAAGCCATGAGCCTGCCAATCTCTAGACAGATTTGGGTCGTTTAATTGCCATGTGGCGAACATGCCCAAAAATTTGGCCCATCACATCATCATGTTCCTGTGCCTGTGTCAAAGATTGACGATCATTGTCAATGCCCGTCCTGTTACCGCTCCAGGGTCCGGGTGAAGATTACCGACAAAGGCTTGATCATCGGTCGAAGTCAAGAGTTAGACGAAGATCACTTTGTTAACAGTGGCCCAATTACGCAATAAAGGAATGCCACAAGCTTAGGTTTTGTGGCATTCTGCCCTTCCGCCCACAGTACTCTGGCGGCTGGTGTAAGTTTGTTGGTGAGACGTTCAGATCGACGTGGCTCAGATCGACCACTAGCAGTTGAGAGTAGTTGTGAAACACCAACGTACATACCGTAATCTTTCAGCTCTTTTGCTCATCTTGTCTATCTCCGAACTCTGGATTGTTGTTGATCTTAGCCCAACCAACATTGAACTTTGCCATGTCGATTAGGGCTGACTGTGAAAGTGTATATTCTAAAGAGGAATATGATGTGATTGTTGATTGGATTGAAGTGGCTACAAAGAGTCAGAGTGAGAGAGTCAGACTGTCAGTCAATCTTGATAAGCCAAAGACGTTTCAATGATATCGATACCTAGGTAGCCAATGGTAATGATAGTTCCTATTCGAGATAGGTCTGCGGGCTCGAACATGGTCGACATATGGCCGAAGGACGGGAAGGCTGTGTCGTGTAAAGCCCGACTAGAATTAGAGTTTTGTCATAGTAGATTTGACCTTGTTGATACAGAATCTAGGGTATTTTGTCACTCGCAAATACAGTACGTAGTAAAAAGGATCAGAGCTCCCGCTATGACATTGTCAGTCCGACACGCGAAAGTCAATCACGTGGCTAGGCGCTGTCACTCAAACCAGGCGGGGCCGTGTCGCCTACGCCTGCAGCAGTAGCTGGGCTAGTCGACATGAAGACAAGCACAACCACCAGGCTGGCTTTGTTGAAGCCTTCAAAGAGTTCCCCGGCCCCAGGATCAACTGAGTTTTTACAGTACTTGTTGGTATGAGCGTATCGCCACAAGATCTATCACAAACTTTATAGCATCTCCCGCCTCAAACTACCGCGCGCTTCCGCCCATAACTGCGGATCCAATCCCGCATCCTACAACCACTTGGGCACATGACGACTGCGGGATAACTACGGTGTTCCTAGAATAGCTTCACAGCCTGATCGCTGGACCCTGGCCAGCCATGTTGGACCTTCACGTTTGGGGTTCCGCTTTTGGCCTCCCGTCCATTGACCCCGAGTGCCTTGCTATCATCACATACCTGCATAGCAGCCTCCCTGTATCAGCCTGGCGCCTGATTCCAAGCAACGATCCTTCCGTCAGCCCGTCTAGTATGGCTTCTCACTCCCGCTGCCTTGTCTAAACCCTGTTGTGTTGACCGTTTCAACTAGATACACTACCCGCACTTCATCATGGGGAGGTATGGATATCAGGCTTCGCGTCTATCGTCGAGTACTTGAATGACAAGTCACTCGGTGACAACCTGGACGCTGGACTGACCGACATTCAACAAGCTGATCGTGTTGCATACGCTGCCTTCCTGTCTTCTCACGCTGCCCCCTTGTTGGATCTCTCACTCTACGTCTCAGCTGCCAACTGGTCTGCTACGACCAGGCCTGCATTCAGCTATCTATTGCCCTTCCCATTGACATGGACGGTCCCCCCACTGCTCCGTGCCGAAGCTGTCAAGCGTGTTGAACATCTGGGATTTGCTGACATGGATACTGACTTTGATCCTAACGGCAGTCTTCATCTGGCTTCAGGTAGAGATGCTTTGCCAGAAACATTTCGAAGGCACATCCCAGCAAGGACAAAGAAGACGATCCATGAGGAAATGACACCTGAGCAGGCAGTTCTTATCAGGCTCTATGGAATTACGGAGGACTGTCTCTATGTGCTAGACGACTGCCTCAAGGAAGGATCCGAGGGGAAGGCGCATGGTTTCTTTAAGGGCACAGAAGTCTCATCTTTGGACTGCCTGGCCTTTGGCTATCTTGCCCTGATGCGTGATGCTCCTGTGCCAAGATCTTTTCTCAAAGATTGGCTTGTAGAGAAAACGCCACGATTATCCAAGTTCGTCGACAGTGTCAAGGCAAGGTGCTCGGGCAAACTTAAACCCTTGTCCTGGGTTGAACCTGACAACAACAACGCAGTAAGCATCGGAAACCGAACTCTTCGCAGCATCCTCTACAACGTTCCTGGCCTTGGTGATAAGTATGCGGCCGAAGTGCGAAGACGCGCTGAAGGAGGCGTTACTGGCATCGATGGCAGGTCTCTTATGTTAGCATTGAGCCTCCTCGCTACAGGCGCCGCTCTTGGCTATGGCTATCACATATATAAGGCGATGCAGCCTTTTGGATCGCGGATGCAAGTCTGGCAATCGCATAAGAATCGCTCGAAACTGAGCGAGTTTGGGGCTCTGGGTTCCATGCTGAGTAGTGTATTGGGAGCACCAGTAGAAGCACCTCGACCTTCTCACCCGTCAAATCAGACCCGGTTCATTGAAAGCGATACAGATGTGGACTAGGAATGATTTTGATGATGTAACAATGTTGTACACTCATGTAACAGGCAAACCAACTTCTAATACCCTCCTACCTCAGAGGAACAACTCCAAAAGACATTTCCTTCCTGTGATTTAGATATTTTGGACTATCCATCATGTTGATCTCATCCCACATGAGTCGAGATCATGCCTAGACCAATCTATTACTGATCTTCCATCTCTTAATACAATGGCTTTATATCTGTCTAATCTCCTTGCCGACCATTTCAGGTCGCTCAATCTCCCACTCGTCTCGCAACACTGCAAATGTTAGATCTGTCACCAACAGACTCTGGCCTAAACTCCACACAAGAGTGATGGCATAGAAAAAGTTGGCGTTGCCGCTTCCAGCGTAGATCCAGAGGTGGTAGAAGGCAGGACCGAGAAATGTCGCGTATAAAAGCGTAGATGTGGTAACAAAAGCGTACCGCATCAGAGGGAAGACGTGGCGGAACAGAGGAACCACGGACAGGAAGAGACTTGCATCCGCAAGCGAAGGATAGGGCTTGAAGATGGAGAAGATGCCTAGTAGAATGGTCAAGACAGCCAATGGCTGGGGGCGCATACGGATCGAGAGTGCCGCGGGATAGGCTGCGAGGTGAAGCCAGAAGACTCCGAGGAAGAAGGCCCTGAAGGAATCAAACATCTCAATGAAAAAATACCACCACAACCCTACGTTGGGTGTGAGATCTGATAAAGTCAACTGGATGCCATATGTGCGAGCCAGGAACTCCCAGGAATTATTGGCAAGCAAAAAGGACATGCCCAACAACGAAACGATGCATCCAAGCACAACAGCCGCGTTGGTAGCGGCGAACTTGTAGATGCAAGCGATCCGACGCTTCTCAGCTTGACAATCAAAGGCAAGGAGAACAAGCGGCGGGAGGAGGAGAATAGGATACATGGACAAATAAGATGCGAAAGACAGAGCCACCATGGCGCTGAAAGGAGAGCCCTGAATGGCTTTGGCGATGGCAAGAAGAATGGTGCAGTTGGTGAAGACGCCTGTCGATCGGCCTATACATGTCGCAATAGTGTATGGATTGAGCAAGAAGCTGTCACTTGTCAGTCTTGGTGTTTGAAGCTCATAATCGATATCCCTTACCCAGCAGCAACCGCAGCGCTAGCAAACTTATTGGCACGGCGTGGTGATGTGAACAGCCTCGACTTACTCGCCACGCCCGAATCCGCAATCTTGTAGAGGGTATCGGCACTGAGAAGATCGACGGCAATATAGAGCAGGTATGTGAAGATGGGCCGACTCTTTACGTCGGGGAGCAGTGAGAACAAGGGCAATAGAAGCGGTGCCTGGTGGAAGACGCCACCATCGTACGGGGAAACATTATTCGTATATAAAAAGAGACCTTCCTGCACTTTAAGATTGTAAGCCTGCTGTTCTCAACATTCGAGGTGCGACGTGGAGTTGTTACTTACGTCGCTTGAAGCTCGTAACGGGGGTTGATATCTCGACGCGACCAGTTAGAAGATCGGGCAGGCCAGGGAAAGCAAGAAAGAGACTAAGTCGGAGCAGGGCAGCGCAGACAAATACGCTGGCTTTGCCTCGCAATGTCATTGTGTCTGACATTGCATGCTCCCAGCGAATATCGTTGGTATAAACAGCTCTGAATGAGGTTCGCGATACAGTTGAATTGGAGGCCACTTGGCGGGTTGAGCTCCTTGCTTGGTGGCCCCTCCACCTTCGGGATGGACCTGGATTGCGACGGGGAGAGGGGCCGCTGGGACAGCCGCTGTAGCTTTGCGCCGGAGGTCGATGACAACTCCACTGTATTCGCTGAATTGGCGAGGCCAGGCGCTGGGCATGCGCTTAAGGGTGCTGAGACTGACCCGGGCGGTGAATGGTGGCCAATGAGAAGCCCCCAATTGTGGCCTAGTACATATTAGCGTCAGATCAGGGCGGTACAACCTGGCATAAAATTTCATGTTGGAAAAAAAAGTTGAAAGTCTGTTAGGAAAAGTGCCCCGCTGGTTTCGCAGAGAGATACAACCATCACTGCTACCAGATCTCCAAACAACAATGGCTCGGATAAAGAAGAAGGGAAAGGCCGGCGCGGCCAAGAACTACGTTACTCGAAACCAGGCGATTCGAAAGCTTCAGATCAGCCTTCCCGACTTCCGAAAGCTGTGCATCTGGAAGGGAATCTATCCTCGAGAGCCCCGAAGCAAAAAGAAGGTTTCCAAGTCATCTACCAGCTCAACCACCTTCTATTACACCAAGGACATCCAGTACCTGCTCCATGAGCCGCTCCTTCAGAAGTTCCGCGATCAGAAGGTTCTCGAGAAGAAGATTTCCCGTGCGCTCGGTCGAGGCGATGTCACCGACGCCGCCCGCCACGAGAGCAATGCTGCGCGACCTGAGAAGACTGGAAAGCCTCGCTACACTCTTGACCACGTCATCCGCGAGCGCTATCCTACCTTTGTCGATGCGGTGCGAGATCTCGATGACTGCCTGTCAATGCTCTTCCTGTTCGCCAACTTGCCTTCGACATCCTCGGTTCCCGCCAAGATGATTGCCCGTTGCGAGCGCCTGTGCCTTGAGTTCCAGCACTACCTCATTGTGTCGCAGAGTGTTACCAAGTCATTCCTTTCTATTAAGGGTATCTACTATCAAGCCAACATTCAGGGCGAGGAGGTTCTCTGGCTTGTTCCCTACAAGTTCAACCAGCGCGTTGTTGGCGATGTCGACTTCCGCATTATGGGCACGTTTGTTGAATTTTACATGACCCTCCTTGGTTTCGTCAATTTCCGACTGTACACGTCTCTCGGCCTCAAATATCCTCCCAAGTTCGATCAGGCCAAGGACGAGGCTGGTGCTGAGCTTGGTGCCTTCACCCTGGAAGGCAAGACCTTGGTTGGCGCTGATGAGAAGGAGCAGAAGATGCTAGAGGCTGCTGAGCACAAGCCCGACCCTAAGGTTCAGGCTGCTGTTAACAAGGTCCTCAAGAATATCAAGGGTAGCGACGATGAGCAGTCGACGACAGCGACCTACAACCAGGTGGAGGGCGAGGATCAAGAGGCTGGCGCAATCGACAAGTTTGAGCCCGCAGCCCCTGGCGGCGATATCCTGCCTCAACCTTCCAACACTGGAAACAACCCCAACAGCCTTTTCTCTAACCTCACCGTCTACCTCTCTCGCGAAACCCCACGACAGCCTCTCGAATTCCTTCTCAAGTCTTTCGGCTGCAGACGTGTTGGATGGGATGCAGTTCTTGGTGATGGTGCTTTTACCACCAATGAGCTTGACCCCAATATCACCCACCAGATCGTTGATCGACCTCCTATCCAGGCCACTGCTGATGCTGAGACTGATGGCGACGACAGCCAGACATCACAGAAACTTGCCGCCAACCGACGGGTTCCAGGGCGAACATACATCCAGCCTCAATGGGTTTGGGATAGTGTTAATGATGGCGAGCTCAAGGAGCCTCACTTGTATGCTCCTGGCGCTGACCTTCCCCCCCATCTGAGCCCCTTCGTGAGGAACGTCCAGGGCGCTTATGACCCAACTATTCCTCTGGAGGAGCAGGAACCTGAGGCCGAAGCTATCGAAGCTCAGAGTGATGGTGAGGATGAGGTTGACGAGACAGCTGAGGGTATGGACGTGGCTGACTCGGATGAAGGAGAGGGAGAGGATGATGAGGAAGACGAGTTTGGTGGCTTCTCTGCAGACGAGCAGGAGGAGGACGAGGAAGATGATGCTGAGCAACGGCAAGACGAGCTGGAGGCCGAGCTCACTGGCGGTGCTGTCAAGTCTAAGACAACAAATGTCAAGGCTAAAGCTAAGGAGGACGCTCGCAAGGCTCTCTCCAAGAAGGCCCGTGAGGAAGCTGAGGATCTGGAGCGTGCGAAGGGTATGCTCAGCAAGAAGAAGAGAAAGCTATATGAGCAGATGGTGTACACCAACAACAAGAAGAGTGCTGAGGACCAGAAGCTGCGGGCCAAGAGGAGAAAGTTTGAAAAGGAAAAGGCCAACAAGGGCAAGGCTAAGGCTTAGGCGTAATGTAAAGGTGCTGTTTTATACCATTCCTATAGATTCAAGTTGGACGCAATCAAAAGCATTTATTGAGTGCTGGGCCTATAGTCCGTATCTGATTGAGTGTTGAACAAATGCCGTGTTTGTGAATGCTGTTACGGTGGTGGATAACAACTTTTCATTTATGATGTACCTCGAAAAAAAAAAACTTGAACTTCGCATCCTACCTACATACAAATATCAGCACAACCATCCTGACGAAATAGTGTCATCAGATGATGTAATTTCTCATTTTCTTAACTGATACCTGTCTCATTTTCCTTCCTATTGATTGTTGTCGACTTCTTTGTCGTGATGGAAGCGAGCGCCACCGTCTGGGAGTTAGACAGCGATGAGATCGCATCTATCACCTCTGAAGACTTGCATGCACACAGACCAAACCGCTGGACAGGACCCAAATCGACATGGCGCACTTTAACAGAAGAAGATCGCCTGCTTTGGCAATCAATGAAACAGATCCGGGACCAGGACCTTGCCGTTCATCTATATAGTGCTTTTTCGTTGAAGCGAGGGGGTCGGAACGCGGGATTGGCTCAAGATCTAGTTGTCAAGACAGTGAGTTGACATTAAATATCATTCCTAATCTCCCAGGCCACAATGTTTATACTAACATCTATATGTAGGAATCCGGCCAGGATGGTGTATGGACACCGCCAAAGTCATGGACTGCATGGCCGCTCAAGCACAAACAAGTACCCAAAGAGCGCTTCATCAACGAACAGAATGACGAAGATGACCGTTTCACATTTCGCAGAAGAGAAGAAATTCTTCCCAGTACTGAACTTGAAGAAGAGATCTCTGCCACTATCTTAAGAACCGCCAAGCGTCGCTTTCGCAGGAGGAAGAGCAAGATGGCCAAACCTTCCATTGAGGACTCTGCGCCCCTCTATGGCGAGAGCGGTAACAACACGCCCGATGTCTTATCACGGGAATCTTCTGCAAAGGTTGAGACTGAAGAAGACGAAGAAGAAGAACAAGAAGAGGAAGAAGAAGACGACGAAAAAGAAGAGAATACATCTGTCGATGGAGAAGAAGTAAGGCTACGCGGCCGACGTGATCCCAAGACATATGAACCGGTTGAGTCGACTAACGACGAGGCTTCTTATGCACTCTTGCGCCCTTCGACCCGACATATTTTGTCACAACTTGACAACGTGCTAACCATACTTCGAAACTCTCGCCTGGCCGGCATCAACTATCTTTCTGATTCCTCAACCGAAGAGGATTCAGACAGTCAGAGTCAGAGCGGGCAAAGAAGATCTCGCGGCCGTCCGCGAAAGGTTCTCCATGAGGTAGACGCATCCGCATCTGGTTCATCAGCAAAAGCCAGCAAACGAGGTCGTCCTCGCAAAGCGCATGTTCCTCGTGACGGGGAGTCACATGAAGAGATGCTTCAGCGGGTTGCTCGTGAATCTCATAGGAAGATCCCCACAAGAGTTGAAGACAAAGATGCAGCTTTTGAGGAATGGATCCGCAAGGGTGACGAGATCATCGAGCGGGAAAGATCTCAATCCCTCAGGCGTGCAACATCACAAGGGGCCGAGACAGAGGAGGAGTCAGTATCAGGGACAAACGTGGAGCGCAAAATGGCGAGACGGGGTCTTCATGACTGGAGCGACGTACTTGGCGCAGCTGCTATAGCAGGGTTTTCAGGCGATGCTATTGCGAGAGCAACAAGACGATGCGCTGACTTGTTCGGTGAGGGAATGGTAGTTAGGACCCTGAACGAAGTACCAACCACAAACGACAAAGGCACTACTTCTGTAGAGTATCGTCCAGAGCCCATTCAGCTATCCTACTCGGATGACGAGGCCGACGATGAGAGCGATGATGCTGCAGACCTTAGGCAGCGCCGCGTGGCATCCCGTCAAGCCTCTCTTGCCCATTCAAGTCGCAGCCCTGATTCCATCCGAAGCAGCAGCCGTCGCTCAACACGCTCTCCAGGACCGCCATCTGCTATCCGATCTCCACGATCCCGTTCCGGATCGGCTGGAGGCTTGGTTTTCTGTCCAATCTCTTCATGTGACCGCGCAGCACAGGGTTTCACTCGCAAGGCAAACCTTCGTCGACACTTGGAACTTGTACATCAGGGACAGACGGAGGAGCTTGATAGCGACGAGGAGGTAGCGGGTGGTGTGCATGTCGATGGCTTCCTGAAGACAATTGTGCCAGGGAGGGGATGGAGAGGTGAGGATACGATACAGAGGAAGAGGAAGAGATTTCATGGAGATAGACCTGAAACGAGTCGCGAGGCGAGATATGCGGAGGAGGACTTATCCCCTTAGAAAAGGGGTGTAGTGGATTGAGATGCTGAAGTGTTGCAAAGTTCACGACGCACTCGATGGGAAGGAAGCTATCGTCGAAGTTCACAGGAGTTTGTTTGATACCAACCACACTTATTATTATTTAAGATTATTTATTGTCCTTCTATATACCAACCAATATATATATTCATATCATGCATGCATGCATGTACCAACCACCTCCTCGACATCGGCGGAACCAACCCAACCAACCAAGCAAGATACAAATGGCAAAAAGAGATGTGCACAAGTAACAACACCCATCCACCCACTCACTATCTATCCATGGACAGACAGATAGATAGATAGATATACATGTATGTGTATGTATGTATGTATGTATGTATTGATGTATATTTATTTACGAAAAAAGAAACAACTAGAAACTCCGGTACAGGGAATCGAACCCTGGGCTCCGCGGAACTAATCCCTCAAAACATGAGAGCGCGAAATGTTAGCCACTACACCATACCGGACCAAAGATTCTTTGATGAGCTTCAAGCTACTATTTGCTTCCACATCACAAACTGGCAACTGAGTGTTTACCAGATACTTGCCAAGATATAACTAATACCACGGTGGTTGACCTAGACACGATATATAGACGAGAGGAAGTATTTAGAATACTGTGAATAGCATTCATTACCTTGGTTGTCTAAAAGTCAATGGGTATCAAGTACTAAATAACCCTGCAACGTCTAAAACACCGATGCCGAGAACTGAACATGGATGAATGAAAACCAGCCATTACAATGCTTCCTTACAACACCCCAAACTCCCAATCCAAAAAAAGCTCCATGCATATAACAGCAACGACATATGAGAGTTCTAGTTAAGCCTGGGACTCTTCCTCCTAGATAGACTCTCCTCAAGCGCCGTTGGGAGCATGTTCTCGCCACCCTCAGAGATGATGGGATCCCTGCCGCCAACCTTCCTGGAACTGCGAGTCACACGCGTGCTGCGCTTAAATAGCGGCAGGGTACGCTCAGGAGGCATGGATATGATGCTGGCACGAGGATCGAAGCCTATGGATCCCGTTGTATGATTTGATACATTCGGGTTCACCTCACGAAGGCTTGCAGCGAGACCCATGTGTTCAGGGGCACTAACACTGGACATGCGAGAAGGAGGAGGACGAACTGGAGAGGTCATCATCTTCTGAGGGCAGTCAAGATCGGCAAAGACGATAGTGCCGTCCTTATCGTTTGAGTCACGCTCCTTGGTGGGCGTTGCAACCTCGTCGATGCGCGAGATGATAAGGTCGTGGTCTTCGGTGCGAGGAAGGTCAGTGGGATAGTGGTATTGAACCTTGGCAGGTGTTTCGCCAGTTGGCTGGTATTCTTGGAGAGCAGCACCAGTGATGTCCTCACGCAAGTTGACTAGAGGCTGACAGAGCTGATCATTGAGAGGCTCAAGACCATCCTGGAGATCACCGAGGTCGAGCTCCATCTCCTCGCCCAAGTTCTTGACGCGGTCAAATGTAGACTTGAAGTGTGAAGAGATGTTTCCGAAAGACTCCTCAACAGTGTTGGATAATGCCTGAACATACTGGCTATGGGTCTCGTGGTGGTGGCCGTTCTCAGTCTTGGCCCGACTCACAAAATCGTCAAGAGCCTCCACCTGGACACCGAGATCCTTGATTTGCTCATCCACGACACGAACAGTCTCGGCGTGAACAGACTTGGCGGTGGCTTGGATGGAGGTGCTGTGGTCATTAGCAGCTGTCCAGTCATCCTTGAGCTTCGTCTTGAGTTGATCCCGAGACTTCTTGACCTCATCCAACAGTTCACCCTCTTTGACATCCCACGACGACATACCCTCGCCGTATGTATCAACGGCCTGCTCCAGATTTGTGCTAGTGGCAGTGATGCTCTTCTGGATCTGTGAAGCCCTGTCGTGGAGGCGTGACTCTTGAGCCTCAGAGTGGGAGGTAATCAAAGCTGTTATTTGGGCCATGAGTTTCTGGCGCTCATCAATGGCTTGACGACGCTCCTCTACGAGAGCATCCTGAATTCGAGAAGAGATTGTAGCATTCTGTAGCACGATGGTGTTTGTTGCCGTTTGGAGCTGTCGCCTGAGGTTATCACACTCAGCTCGCTGGGCAGTGATGTGCTTAACGAGATCCTCGAAAGTTGACTTGAAGTCTTTTCCAAGAGCACTATACGAATTGTGAAGCTGTAACATATCAGTGTCCGTGTTTGGAAACGCAGTGAAATTGAGACTTACTTGTCCATGGAACGCAGTCATCTCATTCAACATATCTGCTGCTATTCTCTCAGCAGAGTGAGAGATAGACTGCAGACTCTCGCCCATTCGCTCCTTAACCGTGTCACGAACCACCTTGATCTCCTCCAAAACTTCATCCATATCCTCCTTCGACTTTTGCTTCGAATCGAGCAAGTCCTTTTTTGACTGGGTAAAGGTGCTCAAGTGCTCGTCAAGGAACGTTTGTGTCGTCGAAAGCTTATGCAACTCTTCTCCGACAAAGGTTCCCATGCGCTGTCCGACACTTGCAATATGTTCTTGCTGTTCCTCCTGAAACTCATGAATTCGACGTTCGACCATGGAGGTAACATCAGCGACCTGGTCTTGGGATGTCGTCCATGTGTTGCGGTTAATAGACTGAAGATCCGACTTTCGCTTGTTCTTGGCATGAAGACCACCGACATCGCGGACCGTCTTATGCAGCTTGTTGATGAGTTCTCCTCCAACTTCAGTAAGCTTCTGCTCCGTCTTCTGATGTGCTTTTCGGATCTTGGTTTCTTCGGCGAGCGACTTTCGTGTTGCTGATAGTACGATTTCGGTCTGATCCAGTACCTCCGTTGTATCGTCAAGCTGAGCTTTCGTGCCCTCGTGGTCCTTCTTCAGTCCCATAAACGTAGACTGGAGGCTGAATAGCTCCTGAACCTTGTTGCGCAGGTTGCTTTCCAAAGTCTCGAGCTTGGCAGCCTGTTCCTCGTTGACGATGCGACGAGTCTCGCTCTGTGCCGTCATCTCTTCGTAGGCCTCGTTGGAGAGATAGACACCATTACGCTGGCGTGTAGCGATAAGCTCGCTCTTGAGCTTCTCAATTTCCATAGTAAAATCCTTGAGCAGAGTCTTCTTCTCCACCATGGGGTTGAGTTGAGGCTTGTTCTTGATGTTCTTGGCCCTGAAAGCATAGTCGAGTGTCGAAATGGTTTCTTCCAAGTTGCTCTTGGCGGGAGAAATGGTAGCTATAATGCAAGTCTTTGTTCTACCACCAAGGGAGTCTTGCAGTAGACGAGTCAACTTGGACTCCCTGTAAGGAATGTGAGAGCTACGATCAACAAGCGCGTTGATGACTCGACCGAGGGTCAAGAGTGACTTGTTGATAAGGCCAGCCTCCGCAGCTCGCTTATTCTCAGCTCCGGATCGTTGAATGTTTTCGCTTCCAGCCAAATCGACCAGGTTGAGCTTTCCAGCACTAACAAGAGCTTCCACACCGTGTTCATTGGGCTTTCGGACATATGTAGTAATAGTGAAAACAGTGTGACTTCGAGAACTGAGGTCGTTGCACTTTGTGGCCGCTACTTGGCGCTTCAAGCTGCCCTCCTGGAGAACCTTGACACCCTCAGTAGCGCTCTTGATATGCTTCTCCTCCATGCCCTGAACAACAGTGCTGAGGTGACCTCGTCTCGATGTATCGTCGAAAATTTTGAGTTTGGTACCGTCGTCGGCAGAGAGAAGATCGCGGAGTTCCTCGTTGTAAAGTTCGATAAAGGAGCATTTGATAGTGCTCTCGGCGTTTTCGAGTTCGAGCTTGTTAAAGAGTGTCTGCAGAACTCGAGGAATGATACCAGCCTCGTCTGATAGCATGCCCAGAGTGTCAGTCATATCACCGGACATGGTGTATGTCTTGCCGGTGCCTGTTTGTCCGTAGGCAAAGATTGTGCAATTATATCCGGAGACCATCTGCAAGAATTAGTAAATGGAATTGAACTCGCGTCTCTGGCTAGTAGAATCAAACCCACCTCGTCCAAAATAGGCTTTACTGTATCGTCAAAAACCATGTTTTGATCCGCCGCCTGAGAAAAAACGCGATCAAAGTTATAGGAGCGGTTGGTCAAAGCATTAGAACCCATTGACAGCTCGACAATCTTCCCCCTAACCGCGTCCGCCGTGACAACGACATTGCTGTTCTCGCGAACCTCGCGCTCATTCCGTCCTCGACATCGAACAACGACCTGGATATTCGTCTCTTCGGCGCTGGCCTCGGCCTCAAAGTCGCGGTCTTTGCGCTTAGTACCGATGGTGTTAACAGTGTTTACTGAAGCAATAGATCCAGTGGGTGATACAGCCCCGTTGCGCGTCGCGAGAGACGAGCCATATCGTGTTGGCGGTGCTCTTGAACCAGCTCGTACGCTGGAGCGACTGCTGTTGGCGGTGGCAGCGCGCACGCCTGGAGCCATGGCGATGCGGCTGCGCTCCCGGTCGGAGCGAGTTGGGCGTGGAGGAGCCACGGTGGGCAACTGTTTGTGGGGATCTGTTGGGTTAGTTGTGGTGGTGAAGGTTGCGGAGGAAACCTCAAGAGTGCTTCAGGTGTTGCTCATTCGCGTGATCGAGGATGGAACTAAACAAGCAGCAAAAAAGTTGAAACTTGAAGAGACCTTGGATAGTTGGGTAGCGCGAGGAGGGGATGCCTGCATATGGTTTTAATTATGGTTAGGTATGGTTGCGGCAGGGCTGTTTGGCATAAAGTAAATAAAATAGTACAACTGTTGAACCATGTTTGGGTGGAACTGGCTAGGATCAACACAGACTGGGCGTCTGCTGCCACGGCAACCAGCCATTTCCGTCTACTCTCCGCAGCCTATCCTGGTCTACCTATGTACACACAATGAGACCATTAAGCGGTGAAACTCATTCATTCTGCGATAGGTCATTAATTAGTTCATGTCTTGAAAGGAAGTGCCATGATTGCCGTTATCATCATGAGACATTTGAATTGGGTTTTAATAGTTCATGGTTAAACACCACCGACATTTGCATCCCTTTTCAACGGTATCAATGCTTAACACGCTTTCTATGTAATTCAGGTGATTAAACCAATCCCATTGACTTGGTAGTTTCGTCTCATCATGAAGAGCCTTGCCTGGTCAGTCAGCTACTATTCTGTATCCATCTCATCACCAACCTCTTCTGCCTTTGTTTCATTCGTGGACGCCTTGGCTTCCTCTTCCGTTTTCTCTCCGTCTTGGACATCAGCAACCTCCCCATTGGCCCTCTTGTCGTCGTCGGCTCCTTCGTCCTTCAACTTCTTATGTACTTCACTTTCGAGCTCTTGTTCTGCTTCCCGTTTGGAGCCCACGCTCTCTGCGCCGGGGCTCTTGGCTTCGCTCTCGCCTTCAGCATCTCCATCAGCGTCCATGTCGGCCTTGGTCTCTTCATCGTCATCATGTTTTCGGCCAACTGCCGCCTCAACGTCGATTCCTTGCATTCCCACGCCGCCTTCTGACATGAAACTTGTCGTCGTAGATTGAGGTCCAGTATCGCTCATGCCGATTTCCTCGGGCCCTCTAGCGTGGGGTATCTCCTCTTCTTCCTCGTGCGGTTCTTCATCCTCCTCCTCTTCTATAGTCATTCGTTCTCCTTCATGAGCCGCTTCTTGGGCTCTTGACAGTTGGCTGACTGGGACCACGCCGGCTCTTTGCTCCTGACGTAAAAGTTCACCTTGTGTGACCCCTCGTGCATGCCCTGTAGATGGAATTCCATTGACACTGACCGAGACTGTCTCGATACTACCCACGCCATTAGGCCCTTCAATAGTCTCAGTGCTCTCGCTATGAATCTGCGCCCCAGGAGTGTCCTGTGAACTCTCGGGGCTCCGTCTCGTCAACCATGGAATAGGTGTTAACAAAGCTCCTCCCAGCGCTTCGTCTGTGCCCAAGGCTGCTGTTGTAGGGTTGCTCCATGCCACTGATACTGCCGGGTCCTTAGGGTCCTCGCCATTAAGATGCATTGAAGACATGTCGGGAATAGGCGGTGGCAGAGGATATGTCTTCGTGCTCGATGTCACCTGTACTACACGATCGACGGCATGCAAATAAGGCGCGACTGCCCTGTAGTGTGCTTTAGGTCGCAGGACCAACTCAGCGAGGCGCTGAATGGTGTGAGGAGGATGGGCATCAAAGGTCTCGAGGTGTTTTGTGATGTCGTTGAGCATATCTGCCAGCTGCTTTGGCAGTGCGCCGTCGACGGGTTGTGTTGCGGGGAGCGACTCAGTTGCGGTAGTCTCCCTGTTGGTTTCCTGGGAAGATTCGGCTTGTGGTGATGAGGGCGGCGCAGATGCTCGCACTTCTACAGAAGGTTGAGGAGCTGGTGGTGGCGGCGGTAGTTTAGGTATGGGGAATTCATTGTGCGCGATCTGGAGCGGTCAGTCTTGTTCGAAGCAATCGCAAAGGCGACATATGGGAATACCTTGTCAAGTCTAGTAATTATGTCACTGCGCACAGCAGGCCAGACGTCTCTGTCATGGTCAGACTTTCACTTTCGCATAGAGGTGAACAGGCCCTTGAACTTACTTTTCAACAGTTGCGCCTGAGGCGAACAGACTGAGAGGCCCATTATCGCTATCGACCTCCATGATTATAGGTTGCGATAGAAAAGTTGATATGCGATGATGTTGATCCATGGGTCGCGATTGTCGGTCGCGCCGCTGTGGTGGGGTTGCAAATATGGGGGCTTTCGTCCCGTTAGATGCATGTGCACTTAACCTCTTCTCAAGGTCCCTTAATATAATCGTAAAAGATCCAGCGCAATATATTAAGCAAGTGAAGCTTTGAATTTGGTTCTCAAGCGAGCTAAGCATGGGGCATTCCCCGAACAACCTAACTGCAGCTTCTTATTCCGAGGAGGGCAAGATGTTGGAGGAAGATAACAGCCACTTTCCCCCCTATATAAATATGATTAGCGTCGGTGACAGTGTTCTATGTCCACATGCTGAGAGGAAGTAGTTGGATTTGGAAAGTGGTAGGGGAAAATGCATCGGTAGTTTCCACCGGGGCACTGGAAAGGTGTTTGGCCAACTTCATTAATAGTGCAGTTACGATAAGCCATGCCGCATATGTCTGCAATTACTGTCCATTATCGTGGGGGATAGGTTCTAGTCTATTATTTTAAAATAGAGAACTACACGTTATAGCTAAAGGAACCATGAATAAAATGGGCAGTGCAAATTCACCGCAGCCAACTCAAGCCCAACCTTTTACACTTGATGCGGGTTATACAGCCACTTGGACGGCTCAAACGCAGACTCAAACTTGATCCCATCATACGTTCCAATAGCACAACTCAAGTCATGGAAACCCTCCAATCCCGTAACCGGTAGATCTTGCTCAGCATCAGTTTCTTCATGAAGCGCCCATCCACCCGTCAAAGTGCCGTTGCGCGTGAAGAAGATATCAACCTGCGGCTTAGGTCCGCCAACAGGACGGAACGTCATGCCGACACCGTACGTCTCGCCGCGCTTGAAAGGCTGTGTAAAGTCGCGGCCGCCCCAGCGATCGTTGACGTACTTGTGTCCATCGTCGCCATGCACTGCTAGACTGCCTCGGTGCCAGCCTGGCATGCGAAATGAAGGATATGGTAGCGCAGTGAAGCCAAGGGCGAGGAATACCTCAGGACTGTCGCGTGCCAGTTTAACCTCATAGTATATGGTCTTGGGCTGACCGAGGCGGATCGGGTCGTGCTCGGTAACCGAGTAGAGGGGCGGATAGCCGATGATGCAACGGTCAGGTGAGTTCTTCTTACTCCAGCCTTGCCAATGTCCTGGTTCCATCCAGGTGAGCTTACCACTGAAGCCCACCGGCTCCATGAGGCGAATGTTGCCCGCCTGAAGAGCTGTCCTTCCAGTCTGATCCAGTTGGATTGGTGCAGTCATGGGATACGACCGGCACCAGTCCTCGCCGGCATTAGCCTCTTCCTCAGTGGCATTGCTCGTGGGAGATCTATCGTAGCCGCTGAAGATAGCAGGTGGTGGTGGGAATAGTGAAGTATCTGGCACTGCTACCTCCCAGTCATGCTTTGGTGGAGGCCCAGATGGTGGCACATAGTCCGCCTGACCTGGAGGAGGTCCCGGAGGTGCATCGTATTGTTGTGATGCTGCGTGGCCCGGAGGCGGTCCCGAAGGGGCATCATATTGTGCTGCAGCCTTACCCGGCGGTGGTCCTAGAGGAGCAGAGTACTGCTGCGAGGAGGATTGACCAGGCGGTGGACCAGGAGGAGGCGCAAAGTCTGAGGCATGTTTCCTGTCTGGACGAGGTCCTGGGGGTGCAGTATAGCTTGACTCTCCCCCATACTGATTCGGGTCATTTTGTGGGTTGTATTTGCTCTTTTTGGCATCTCCTTGACCCTGAGATGATATCGGTATTTGCGCTGGACGCGGCGCAGGGTCGTTTTCTTGTTCCCTTTTGCTCCCGAAACACATGGTGATGCAATGTTGATTACGTTGAACCTAGCGTGTACAGTTGTTGGAAGCTCGGTATGACGAAGTCGAGCAGGGATGCAAATGTGGGTAGCTGCAACCACTTATAAGCTTAATCTAAGAATGATTCGCGGGCAAATGGACAAATGGACAACAAAGAATCAGGTCCAGTTGTGGGAAAGCAATTCAGAACCCAGAGGAAGCACGATAGGTGATTCCCTTGGCTTTAATTCAAAATTACGTTGATTTAAAGTAGTGGCTGTGCCGCTTAATTTCCACAGACTTGAGCTTACACAGCCCCTCCTAACATCACGAGGCAAAAAGCTGAGCTAGGATACGCCAGTACGCTTGTAATCACTCAATGGGTCGTATTAGGTTAGTGTTTCACCATAGAGGCTGCCGGGCTGTTTTAATGGAAGAATAGTTTGAAATATCGTATGTTCAATCTAAGTTATTCCTTGTCCTACGTTTTGCTTCAACCACTGGCCATACTGGCCTATATTGTTACTACTCCGTCACAGGCAATAAAGCCATATTTATCAGCCCTCACCGGCTGAGCTTCTAGATAGCAAACTAGGTGCCTCCGCCCCAAGCACTGGCTTCCTCGGGGCGAGGATAGAAGAATGCCACAACGGCAATAATGATGTACACTGCACAAAGCAGAGCACCTTCAAGGTAATTGCTCCTTCCATCCAAAACCAGAAAGTTGACAATAAACGCCGAAACAAAGAGACAGACGGTCTCAAAGAGCGTAAAGTAGAGAGTCATATCCTTGTCCATAATCCATCCGAGAATGACCATGACAGGAGTAAGTAGCAGAGCGATCTGAATGGAGCTGCCAACAGCAACGCCGATTGCGAGATCCATGTGATTCTTGTATGCGACCTTGATGGCAGTGACATGTTCAGCCGCATTTCCAACGATAGGTAGAATGATGAGACCGATTCCAACCTCGTTGACATGAGAGGTCTTAACGACCTCTTGAATGGAGTCAACGAGGAACTCAGCGCAAACCGCAACCAGAGCCGTGGAAACAAGAAGCAAAACAATGGCACCAATTTGGGAGAGATGTTCCTCTTCGTCCTCCTCTTCCTTGTCAATGGGTTTAGCACCAGGGGCATTCATGACGGGCGGAATAGTGGAGGGCAACATTGCACCAGGTGCTCGAAACTGAAGACGGTCTGGGAGAGAGTTTGTACGTCTGATTCCGTAGCGAACATGGGGGGCAGGAGCAGAGGTCGCAGTCGGCTTTTCGGTGAAAACGGGAGCGATGTTTTTAACGGACAATCCTCGAAGGGGAAATGGCCGTTTGCCGGTGTTCGAGGGACCAGCCTCAATATCATCCTGTACTGCAAAATCCACACGGCGAGGTTCACCTTCGCTATTGTTTTGCGGGATAGTCTCAAGCAAGTTGTTCTGTACCCCGGCATCATTTGTGGCCTTCTTGGCATCGCGAGCCTGTTTCTTGCTCTTGCGGTGTCTGTGTCGGCGATAGCGGCGTCTTCTACGAGAACGCTTTGCCTCTTCTTCGTCGTCTTCTTCTTCGATGGCACTCTCACTTCCCTCATAAGATGGGAAACGAGGAATTCGATGATGCGAAGCTGTTGCCTCGGAAATCTCATCCTGCGGGGTGGTATTGTTGGTGGTTACAAAAGAGGAGGTGCGGGTTCCTTTAGTATCAGCGGTATCGATAGAAGCGGTGCTAGACCTTCTATGTCGTCTGTTTCGCAGAACCTTCTTCATCTTCTTTCGCATTGTACCATGAGACGAATCTGAATCTGATGAATCCGAACTCGAGGATGAGCTGTCGTCGGAGCTGGAAGAATCCAAGAGGCCAGCGGCGGGCCCAGGGGCCAACTCGGCATCGATAATATGTTGGGGGGTGGATTCATACATATACGCATGAGATTTAAGCTGGAACATGAGATAAATGACATATACTAGAAGAAGGACCTGCAAATTTGTTAGCAGATTGAAAAGGGCTATGTATCAATTCAGACTTACAATACTGGTTCCACGGCTGATTTTGAGTGATTGTTTATCAGCAAAAGCGTTGTCTCGAAAGGAAGCGTGGAAAGCCGTCTGTTTGTCGATGTCAGTATACATTGAACATAGACTGCTAGACTGAACATACCGGTAGAACCAGGCTGATAACACTCAGACTGAGTAAGCAAGCACTCATCTGAGTGACGGTACTGTTGTAGACCTGCTCTCTGAAGCGCAGGCCACCGAGCAACATACTCATACCCAGGATAAGCAATAAATTCGCCAAGATTGAGCCTAATAATGACGCCTGGACGATTCTAATCTCATTCTTGGTCAAGGCCAGGATGAAGATGATGAGTTCCACAGCGTTACCTGCAGAAACAAGCAGATTAGACTCTGTATCGTGTATGTGTTATAGATTGGCTTACCAAAAGTAACATTCAGCAACGCGCCCAGAGCATCTCCCATCTTTCGGGCAACAGATTCGGTAGCAAAAGCCAAAATTCCGGCAAGTGGGATAATAGCAACTGCATTGAGACCAAAAATGATGCCTCCATTGATGCCATTAACCTGGGACACAGCAACGCCGACTGGGACGAAGATGAGGAGGATGTTAAGCCAGCTGTGAAAGATGGAGATTTTGAAAGTTCTCTTCGCTTCGGAGAAGAAGCTGTTGATTCTGTTGTTTGTACTGAGGTTTTCTTCTTGGGACGGCTCCTCGGCCTTTTTGGGGGGCTCTAGGACAGACCCCGGCCGTGCAGCCTGAGACGATGTGTGAGATGGGACATCGCCAGCAGATGGGATCTTGAGAAAGGAGGAGTTGTTTCGGCTGACGGGCTGAGGGTCACCACCGTCGACAGAACCAGGGCAGCCATTTTGTTTTTCGTTGAACTCTTCGTGTTGAGTGGTGTGTTCGTGCTCATTCAAGCCCTGAGCAGTGGGCGCTGCGGGTTGTGCACCAGAGCGAATGCCATCTATATTGGGTGGTTCAGAAGAGGCTTCCTTCATCGAACAGGTGTTGCACTATTGAAAGCGTATTGAGGTTGAGAACCAACAGAGAAAATAATCGTCTTGGGCGTAGGGAGCTCGGACGAACGTAGGAAGTGTAAGTGAAAGTGTAGAAGCAAGAGCCAATGCTTGGCTTTAAGGCGGGAGCAACATTGGGGATGACGCTGGTTTGTTTGTTCTGTGGCGTCAGTGGAGATAGATCCACTCTTTGCAGTGGCTGATCTCAGATCAACGAGGGAGCCGGCTACGGATAGAATTGTTCTTAATTGGTTGCACGTTGCATTGTTAGAGGCAAAGTGAGGCGGTGCACCCTCAGATTGTTAGACGCTAATTCACCGCGTGATCTCCGAACCCGCTTGTAAATAATCTCGATGTTTCTAGTTTATCGTGACTCATTATTGTTCTTAATGTTACAACAACAATATTCATTCATATGCTACCCCAACTTCAAGTCTCCTCTAAAGACCAACAATGAAACCAGCTTGATCCAATCTCTCAGGATCAAGCTTTCAATGGTCCAACAAATAGGCTATCGGAGACAGGCAGATAAACAAGCTTATCAATGATATCCCCGTCTTTCTCGGATACAAGGTGCCGGGCTGAGGCTTGGCATTGCCAACTAGAAACTTGGCGTCCCAAAGCGTAAATGATCGACAGGAACCACATCAAGTTTCCTTGAATACGTCTGGGCTGTGGCTTGACTTTTAATACGTACTCAAGTACTCTCTGTCATCTCTCAAATGATAAAGGTAATGATGCTTACTCGACGTAGAAACAGACAAGCATATCCCTACATGTGACGCAATGCGACAACAAAGCAGCACGGGGATATCACTCGGGTGTAACGAGGATCGGAGCTCCGCCTCAGTGATACGTCGTGAGATCACTCTCCAGTGACATATGTCACCGGCGTCGTAAGTAGTCAACAACAGGTTCACTTAGTTCTCTCACTACGCTTCATGACTCAACACATTCAGATACAGTAGATAGTAAGTTATCGAAACCCACACTTGGAGTATTTGACTAAAGGGAAAGCTCATATTGAAGTTTACAGACAGATATCATGACAACAGACTGAGATTTAGACTAAGTACTTCGGTTTTCAAGACAGACAGTATTAATAAAAGACTCTAACCACAACAACCAAACCTGACTAGCCCGCATCGCAAACACAAAACTTTCTTGAACTGGGCGATTAAACGTATGAGCCACTTCAAAAAGCAGCGGTTTGCTGAATCAGTCTATGGATGATAGTTATCATCAACCCTTAGTCTAAGAGTTGATTGGCTATTTGCAATCCAAACCTAACTTATGCTGAAACAAACTCAGACAATAGATCATCAGCCAAGTAAACACAAACAATCAGCAATTCAGGTCTCACATGTGCTATTTCTACATAGACTTCTTCTTCTGATCTCGTATAGGTATGTCTAGGTATGATATATGGCAGCTTCAGTCAGAGCATGTTCAGATGACCACCATCCATCCGTTCCATCTCCTTTCACTGAATGCAAATAAAATAGTTCAGTCTCAGTCACAAACCAAACCACGTTCAAATCACTCAAATTCTTTGGATCCACTCGCTGATGCCTTTCATGAGACAAACCTGGCTGAGATGCGTTGTATACGAACAGACAAATAAAATAAAACACTTTCATCACACCTCCATCTTCCCCTTCCATCTTCTTCCGCGGTTCAGAATGCACAGAAACATAGGGTCATCCAGCCCACATCTTGTTCCCCCATCTACCGCTTGTGAACCAACAAACTTTGCTTAATCGAGTATTTAAATGTAAGTAATAGAGTGTAGAGTATAACCATCCGGGACCACCACCCAAACTCTCAATCTCGGATCCCCTTGCGCCTTGATGTGATATGAGTATGTGTAGTTATGTGCGTGCTTTGTGGAAGGACCAACCCTGGGCGGTCTCCAAGTTGCTAATGGGCATCGTCGAGAGCCCTTGGTGTTCGTCCCTCATTACTGATAGCTGAATGTGTGTGGTGGTGGAGCGCCCGACAAAAACAAATAGACAATGACAATTATAGCATCCAACTGCGAACATTGGTGCGTAACTTCAGACAAGAGATCTTCAAACAGAGACGGTACGCCGTTAACTCCAGGTGCTGAACGCATGCTTTGTTCACCGATCCTCACCACCCCTTGCTTTTCCGCGTCTCCTGAAGAAATCCATAACCCGCTTGGCGGCACCGCTGCTTCCTTCATGACCACGGTAGTTCTCTCCGTCGTAAGCATCCGCGAATTTCTTGTGGCTCTTGTGAAGCCCACTTGAACGATCATCGCGGCTACTTCCAACAGGACGTCCGTCGTAGCCTTCGGATTCTGAGAACTCCGCCTGATATGGGCGAGACCGTGAGTCGGTAGGAGGCCGTCGCATATCGACAGACGAGTCCGATCCCGTGTTTAGATGACTGCTTCCCTGTATGTAAGTAGGAATTGCGCTAGGTCTTCGGTCATCCTGCTGTTGGGCGTTTGCATAGCGTGTATGGTACACAGGGCTGGACTGTGCGGTATCACGTTGGGGGTATTGCTCGTAGGGAGCGTCGAAGTAAGGCTCGCTGTGCCGAGGTTCATCGTGAGCGCTGTAGCCACGGAGCTGCTCAGCTCGTGGATGTTGGATAGGTAAGTCCTGCTGTGAGTCCGCCTCGGATCCGGTTACACTTCCCTGATCCTTGCCAAGTCCCATGGCCTTGACTAGAGAGAATCGACGGTCCTTCTTATCGCCAGAACCTTGCACACTGCCACTGCGCTTTTTTCCAAGACCTAGAGAGAAGGATCGTCGAGAGGCCTTTGAGTCCATCGATGGTCTAGGGCCCGCCTCTTCACCTGGTAGCATGGTATTGGACATACTGACGGGAGGATACTTCCGTGACTTGTCGGGCTGCTGCTGCTGCTGCTGTTGTTGTTCCGGTCGCTTCTTAGATCGGCCTCCAAAAATGGATCCACTGCGGCCCATGATCTTGCTACCGAGATCACCAAGAGTGTTTGATCTCTTATGGCCTCTGCCTGTCGCCTTTGTCTCATTCTGAAATGTAGACATCTTCATAACCTTGGGAGGAACACTACCGACATTCTTGGCAACGTTCTCCTCATCCTCGGGGTTTTGAGGTTGTTGGATTCGGCCGTGAGCGTTGGTATCAGCGATAGTAGGAGGTGCAGGCTGACCATAGTTGCCGTGAGACTGAAGACCCATTGATGTAGAAGATTGCATCGAGCCTTGGGTTCGTGGCCTTGCTGTGTTGGTTGAACCAGTCATAAAAGCATTATCGGAAGTGGCGCGACTGTCGCGGGCTGGTCTATGAGGAGCTGCGCTCTTGTGAGAGCTCTGGGGACGTCTCGATTGAGAACGAGAAGGGTTGTCCTTTGTCAGCGGAGGGTCACGAGGCAGAGGCTTTTCAGTGCTGGCATCAGGCACATCCGCTGGAGCCTGCTGCTGGAGGGAGTGAGAACTAGGTTTTGAAGGCGCAGCGTCGGCACCACGTTGAGTTTTTGTTGTAGGGGCGACGTATTCGACCTGGACTGTTCTTCGCTTGGCATCTTTAGGTGTACTGCGAGGAGCGGTCTCAGACTCAGGATCGACACTGCCATGAGTCTTGGCCAATCCTCCGACGACAGGAGGATGGGATTGTTTGACCTTCGTAGCCTCACGGACCGAAGAGCTTCGGGCAATGCTAGGGGCCTCGGCGTAGTCGTCCGGCGCAACGCCTGAGTCGGGTACTTCTGAAGGTAACGTTGTCGAGCTTGTAATAAACTCGACAAGATTTGCATATTCGCTCAACCAGCTGTGCCGGGCAACTTCGAACAGATCCGCTCTCTTCCGGGGGTTAGGGACAAGGATACGGCGCAGAAGATCTCGAGCGTGAGGAGTGACGTATTCGGGGAAGGTCAGAGGTGTCGTCACGATATACTTGTAAAGAAGATTGATGTTGTCGCCCTCGGGGTTGGCGGGATCGTCATCGAAAGGCAGGTAGCCAGCGAGCATGGCGTACTACAAACGCAAGGTCAGTCTCACAATTCGTTCACCGCAACAATCGCATCACATACCAGTATGACACCACAACTCCAGACATCCACCTTACGCCCAGTGTAAAGAGAATCGCTAACAACCAATTCAGGCGCGGCATAGCAAGGACTTCCACAACTTGTCTGCATGAGATCACCCTTCCTGGAGCCATTCACTTTAACCCGGTCTAAGCCCATTCGCTTCACGAATTCCTTATCTGTGAGATTAATCTCTTCCTCCTTGCTCAATTCTTCATTGGGGTCGAAAGTGTTGGCGAAGCCAAAGTCGGTGATGATAATGTTGCGGTTACGGTCGAGAAGTAGATTTTCCAATTTCAGATCTCGGTGGACGATTCCCTTCTTGTGGAGATAACCGACACCAGACACGAGCTGGGCGAACAAGCGACGAGCGGCATTGTCTTTTAGGTATCGGTGGTTAAGGATATAGTCGAACAGTTCACCGCCAGACGCATATTCGAGGATGATGCCAATGTGTCGGTCTGTCTCGACCTTGTCAATCAGACGCACAATGTTAGGATGTTGAACTCCACGAAGAATGGCTACTTCGCGGTAAATCTTGGCAAATCGAGACGGGTTACTACCCACGCTGTCTCTCTTGATAAGCTTGATGGCAACCTGCGATAGGGTGAGTTGAGCGTCTCTCGTGATACCAAACAAGGCTTACCTGGACGCTGCTGTCTTGCTTCCAGCCCAGTTTCACTTTACCGAATTCACCTTCACCGATAGTGTTGCCCAGAATAAAATCGCCGAATTTAGTGTTGCCCTTGTGACTTCGGCTATGATCGTGTCGACTTCGCTGTCGTCGTTCCTCGTGGTGGTCGCCTGTCGCGACAACAGGAGGAGGCGCCGCAGCATCGTCGACGTTGTGTTGGTTTGTGGCATGACTGCGATCCCGGTCGATGGTGTCTTGAGCGGCTGCAATAGCTTTTGTTAAGCTGTCAGTAGCATCGTGGACGGGTTTCGAAGGCGTGCTGTGTGCGGATCGGACTGGCATGGAAGTGGTTGGAACCCTGCCATCTCGGCTGCTGGCTCGGGCAGCAGCGTCAACCTTGCTGCTTCGATGCCCGTTCTCTGCAGCCGCGGGATCACCACGCGAACCAGTTCGTGTGGAATCGTTTCGGCGAGGAGAATTGGTAGACTTTTCGTTAGGATACTGAGACCTTCGCGAACTACCACTTTGGTGGTTGGACGAAGTCCTTGGAGGAGCGACGGGAGGCATATTGCCTTGCCAGTCAGAGGCAGAGGCTGAAGGTTCTTGGTCGTTAGACGCTGAGGCGGTGACGGGTGAACCGAAGCCGGGAGCTAGGTGATAAGAAGGTGAAGGAGCGCTGTCGTTCGTTTTTCGAGAAGGAGGTCGTCGCGAAGATGAAGAAGCGGTCGAGGTCTGCTGGGCATTGTACGCCTGACCGTTACCGTTAAGGGATGAGTGCGAGGGCCTGTACTGGCGGGACGACGGTGTGCTCAAGGGGGACGAGGCCAGAGCGGTGTGTTGATGGGGGGCCGTTTGTAAGGCAGCCGACGACATCTTCCACGCCCAAACGCGTAAAATCAATTTGGCGGATCAACCCGTTTTGCAAAGCGTTTTCCGAGCACTATACAACGGTGTGCACGAGAGTTGAGGTTTTCTGACAGTGGCGCTCAGAAAAAAAAAGCCAGGCGGCGGACGCGAATATGCAGGTCGAAATACCAGGCAGTTTCAGACGACCCGGTCTCGGGAAGCGCTGAACCGGGGATAAAATGCACGCGCCGTCAGGGAAGCAGCTGTAAGCAACGAAGACGGGAGAAGCCGTTTTGAAGTCAGAAGAAGAACGAGTACTAAAAATGAGTTTGAGTTGAGTCGAGATCAGTTCGTGAGTATCTCGACTATCTCATGGTGTGCGCGCGACGAATTACGTTGCGAATTGGTTGCTGTACTCGATATCGGTCGTATCCGCTTTCTTGCTTCTGCGTCTTGCTTCTTGCTTGCTCGCTTGTTTTGCCTTCTGATTATACGGGGCGAAGGGGACGAATCCAATACAAAGCTGAGTTCTGCGGTCTGAAGTGCAGCTAACGGCCGCAACAGGGCGGATCAGGATTGGAGGACGGCCGACGCTGGATGCGTTGGCAGCCGGGCTGGGCTGGGCTGCGAATGATACTGCGGGTGCTGTATTGTTTTTTTGTTGTTGCGTTGATGCGCTGTGCTACGCCTTGGTTTTGGGTCTTGGGTCTTGGGCCTTGTCCTGCAGGTGCTAATTAACTCCCTTTTTTGGGTGATACCTTGGGACTGGATCCAATTGGGCTTGACGGGACGAGACTGGATTGGATTGGACTGGAGGTTGGGGCGCAAAAGAGAGTTGAGATCGTCAGTTCGACCTAACGCGCAATGCAATGCGATGTGATGCTGCGATGTGATACTGACGCGCAAACGCCAAAAATGGACGTGAAGAGGTTGAATCGCCAGAAACAGGCGAATGGAGAGGAAGACGAAAAGATTGGGAACGAGGTCAATTAAAACGGGTGGTGTCTTCTGTACCAAACAAGTCAAGGTACCAAGTCTCCAACGTTTTGGCAAAATGGTGTGAGGACCGTGTCTGAGTCGGGGCCTCTTGCGCTACCAGAGTCAGAGTCAGAATCAAAATCAGAGCCAAGAGGTTGGAGGAGGTGGACCTAGGTAGGGAACCTGGAGGGAACTCCCAGCCCAGCCCCAGGAGACTTGTAAATTTAGTGGGCGGGAGGGAAGCAAAAACAACCTTAGCATCAATCCGATCTAAAGAGGTGAGGTAGGTAAGGTACTTAATTTACTGCGGGATAAACAGTTGATTTCATGTACAGCCCCCGGTCCGAGTGAAGGGAAGCATTCATCAATTTCCCAGACAGGACTCTCAAGACTCAAAGGCTCGGGCGCCAGGACGAGATGAGACGTCCTAAGAGACTAGGGTAGGTTGGGCTGCAGGTGTTGGCGTCCCTAGGTGTGGGACCCCCAATTCATGGATCTTCCATGGTGTCTTCCAACAGTCAAGCCAAGGCAAGACAAGTCAAGGTCAACACTAACAAGACCAACACAGGCCATTGATCACACTAGGGCGCCTCTTCCACTGAAAAAGTCTTAGAGCATTGATATCTTTGAGACTTTTGAGTGGGAATGCATAGATAGTCAAAATGGCATCCATGCCTGCCTTGTGTCTAATCCAATGCAAGGAGGAGTCGATGGGAAAAAGAACCTTGGCTGGAAGGGGGGCTTTGCATGGGTTAACTTAGGTTGGATGCATCAAGTACCTGAATCGAGCGCAATACAGAGTACCACTGCAGTACCCCTGAATATAGCGCAGTCGTTCCTGCAGGTACGGTATGGGATACAGTTTTGTGCTCCATCTTGTCCATCTCAGAGCTTCAGCTCCATCTCATCCTTTGATCTATTTACAGCTAGTTCCCGACATTAACACCAACTAGGTTATCAGCTGGTCTTGAAGAATATGCCGCAACTAACAACTACCAGAGTGACAAGTGAGTTTACTTTGAGTATGGAAAGCATTAAATCCGGATATCGAATGACAATGACGATGGTAAGAAGCTGAGTCAACAAAGGAAACAAGCCTCTTATTCTCGTAGTCACTGATTATCATCCCTTCTTATCTTCATGTCTCTTGTTTTCTCGATATTAGATATCATGCTTCAACCGAAAGCTATCGGCCAGTGCTCGCACCATCAACCAACGTATTTTGACCTTTCCCATGCCCTTGACCCTTGTTTCGAGGCGTATGAAGCTAATCCGAGCTGAGTTCTGCCCAGCCGAGACCTCTTTCAGGTCCCTGTCTCTGACGTCGCGTACCTGTAATTGCATTCAGTGCCTGAAGTCCCATAATTTCAACATCAGACTCGATATTGTCCATCGCATGCTTTGCTTTGCTCAGCTGACGAGAGGGAACCTCGATCGGGGAGGTCTTTACTTCGTACATCCAATCCAAGGACAAGTGCCCGGTATGTGATGGGAGGCATTGACCAGTAATCTTAGAAGTGGGCTTTATGAAGGGGTTATTCTTCAAGGTGGGTGGTCTCAGCTCTGGCTTTTCTTATTCTTGATGACATTCACGGCAGCTGGCGTCACCATCTTGTGAGCAAGTTGTCGGTCAGACCGTCAATGTTAATATCAATGGGCAGTTGAGGCAATTGAGGCACTTGACTTAGCTGTCTTCACAGTTGGCGCCAACTGCATTGGCACTACGGATACATGGGTTCATCCGACGGATAACGTTGCGCCGTTTGTATTGATCCTCCCTGCATGCATTAATTGCCAGGTACTATAACCGTCTATGTACGAATACTTACTCTGTGAGGTGCTGACTTTCTGGATCAGCTTGTTCAACACCCGTCTCGCCTGGGCCCGTCCGTGATCTTGCTCCTCGTATTCCAGCCCGCACTACTCCGTACGTAGAACAAAGGGAGCTCGGGTTAAGTTCTCGCTTCTTTCGAGAAGTTTAGATGGAAGTGACGCAACCGCGTCATGGTTCGTGCGTGTCTACCCAATCTGAGGAATAGGACGATCCAGTCATGGACAGAAGTGCCCAGGGTTGAGCTTCTGCTCCGCTCATCGAACCATAGCAGATGGTTATGTGCGCTGACTCCCCAATGATAATAAAAACAAACAAATAAACAAATAAATAATAAGGATGGAACCTCTTTTTGTTTTCCCATGGCCGAACTGTACAATTGTGGCTTAGTGACCTTACTTCTACCTCCAAATGTGATATCAGGGTTCAAGGTTGAACTTCAACAACCTCTATCCCCACCTCAGCATAGGTACATACACACCACAATCACTAGGCTCATCTCCAACGCACTTTTCTTCTTCCATTTGGTGCTGCTGTGGTATAATACCCGCGGATCTAGAAGTTTCTCTCTTTTCAGGAAAGACTTCGAAGGTTAGCCAACCCTCGCGTGACATGTATATTGATGATTATCATAATGCCATGGGATGGGTTACGACATTGACCGTAAAGTAGGTTTAAGAGAAATTTGTCCCAATTTATGAGACTTCCGATACGAATTAATGGCAATTTAATAATTGGGCAATCTGGGTAGTGAGAATTCCTTGAAGTGACCTGATTATTCCATGAATGTTGGTGTGCAACCCGCTTGCTTGCTCACGGCATATTCCTGTGTCAGGAAATGTCCCAAACTTCTCCTTAGGTTTCCTTTTACTCATGGTTGGGGTTGGGAGACTTCAGGCCAGGACGAGATCTCGCTTGTCGTTACCCCAGATCACGCTACTGAACCTCCCTTTTGACGGCACTTCAATCAATGAGAGTATTCAGTGGCGAGTGACTAATCTCGAGGGTAGTTGGTATTAGCCATTTATCATTTATCCTGATAAAGTCTCTTTTCTTCCTGCGACTTCTGAAACACCCTAAATATCTTATTTTCCCGCGACTCAGACGCCATCAATACATCAACATGGCATTAACGAGCTAAATCCACACAGATGGAGAGCAGGAAATAGACTGCACTTTGGAAGTCATCTGAACGTGCACAGTTGGTTTTCTCACCACCCACTATGATATTGTGCGTGCTGTACTCCGTATTTCTAGAAGTCCGAGAGCCAGCATTGATACCGGAGATGAGGTGCGTGTAAGACAAGCAGGGATCTTTCTGACGTGAACTTGAGCTTGACAAGGTTGCTTTGACATCTGTTTTTCGTTTCAGACGTCATTTCCGGGCATCGCCGCCTCTAGAAACAATCACATTTGTTTGCAAGAATTGAGTTGGAAATTGGAGAGCAAGTTTCATGTTTGAAGATTGGGTTGTCGAGGTGAGCTTAGGCAATACTCGACATAAACTCGACTTCGGCCTATTAACTCTCCTTTTTTATCTTTTACAGAACTTTTCCTAACTCATCCACCATTTTATGTATAAATGGTATGTTCATATCCATACATCTTAGCTTAAGTGTTAGAGCCAGCCCTCCTCACTCCAAAACCCACGACGCGTCCATCCTGGTCATGATGGGCCGCCAAGTGGCATCCAGACCAGTCATCCCAGTCGTTGATGAGGCCTGGGTGCCTAGGTAAGTCAGATCTTCGATTTCTTGCGTCTTGAATCTGAATCGTAAATATGTCACGATCACGTTACATCAACCGTTCGCTCATCTCTAACGCATGACTCGATCCCAGTCTTGGTCGCAGTCTAAGACTCTAAACTCCCGATGACACTTGATAAGATAGTTGGGATATCCTGGGACCAACTTTATGCACTTCTTGCCGGTGTGACCAGTGCTCATCATGCCTGTAGGGTAACAATATCTCCATCGGCTGAAGACTGGTAGGGCATAGTCTAAGTCATAAGATTAACATCAAAGGGAATGTGTTATTATTCTGCCCTCATATACTGTCTACTACTAAGGTATACCTACGAAGTGATGTACGCATTCCGTTATAACTCACCTATCAATGCATAAAAGTAGTCATCGCCATGCCCGCACAATAGTTCATCTATCTATCATTGGATCAATGCAAGTCCATGAATCACAACTAACCATTGACAATTACCGAGTTGATTTCCAATAACCAACTTCACATATTAAATATAAAGAGACAGAGAAATACTCATGTGTTTGAAGGAGGTTCTATTAGGTATTCAATAGAAGCCCATGAGGCTGAATGAGCTGCGCTAGAAATATAAGGTCGAAATGCAAAATGCTATGCTCAAAGCTTGATGCTAATATTACAAGCATCCAATGCCACCGCAAAGCCCGTGATCGTTGCGGTATACGCAACCAAAATCCCCATTGTCACAACTGGAGTAGCATCCAGTGTATTCAAAGTCATATTGATCAAGCCAGTCAACAAATTTGCCAGCAAGAAGATGGCCAATCCGTTCCGATTGTACGCTCGAATCATACGGCTGGTGGCTTGCACATAAGCCTCTTTCTCCGTCTTTGCATCCTGGGCATTATAAAATATAGGGAAAAAGATTGTGTCAATGACTGCAAACCCGAATAGCTGTAGGGTGTTGAAAGCAACAACCCAGAGAACATAGGGTAGGTTTGCCATTCGACGAGACACTGCCAAACCGAAACCGTAGTGGTAGTTCGTGGAGAGTAAGTAGAGTCCGGCCCAGACAGCTCCCCATACAGCCATGGTCATCAAGAGTGTGTTCCTCTGAGCCCCAGGACTGGCAGTGCTCTTAGGAGGGATGTTACGGGGGATGACAAACATGCCCGTGTCCTGTCCCGCGAGGAAGATTGCCAAATATCCAACAAAGCTGAAAATACCCTCTCGGTTCATGCTAATTAGGTCGGTCCTGGGAGCCGTTAGGACATAAGCTTTAAGGTTAGTGGTTTCAAGCAAAACTTGATATGCCACGCCGACCAACAGCGACAGGGCTGCAAATGAAGGGATCCATTTCAGCGCTGACTGGAAGATGGCCACAAAAGGGGGCAGGAGCCCAAGAGTGAAGAAGAAGTTCCAGTGGACGCCGTATTCTGTCACATGCTCTGCATAATCCAAACCCTTGACACTAAGGAACCGTATAAAGCCTAGGACCAGGAGTGGGATGGAATGGCGCAGCGAATGTACGATCCGATAGAAAAGGGGTGCAGCCCGACCTGTCGTGCGACCTCTGGCCTTTTCTCGCAGGACAGGACGAGCCGCGACAAGGCCAGCCGAGAAGACAAATGATCCAACACCAAGATCCATCAGAGAAGTGCCCCATGTTTCGACCTTGGCAAAGCGCCTGGGAAACAAACGGAAATCGACAGCAAGGATGGCCACGCAGGTGGCAATCATCATGCAACCACGAAAATTTGTCAGGAAGGGTTTCGTTGATAGGATATCAAGCTGCCCAGAGCTCTCCTTGGACCGGGCATTTGGAGGGATGTTAAGCTTCTTCTTTCGGCTTATTGAATGCGGTGGGAGGACGAAGATGAGAGCCGCCGGCGCAATAAGGAGGAGGTTGAGAAGAAGCGGCGACTTCGCATACAGAGTCATTGATAGGAGAATAGCTCCAACATTGAGGAGGAAATCAACGGCGAATGCGAGAACGGTATACGGCTCGAAGAAGGACTGGCGGGCTTGAAGAACAGACCATAACATAATGGCCACCTATAAAAGTTCAAGTTTAGCAACTCTTCACGCATGGCATAGCGGCTTAGGGGAACAGACAGCCGCAACGGACGTGACATAGTTGATTTCTGCGACAGAGCCGCCAGACAGGTTGGACACAAAGTCCTCCTTTCGCTGCTTGTAGCTGGCAGATTCAGACATGACCGGTCGCAAATGATGGCAAGCCTCAGCACATAGTTTAAGAGGGAGAAGATTGTGTACAAAGAATGGTGGGGGCAAAGAACCTGTCAGGTTGACAAGTAATGCGAAATCAGCCTTGCAAGTGAAAGTTACCACGTTGTAACGTGAAAAGCTAAAGCGTATCCGTAAGGCATTAGAAATGGATATTGAAATGGAGGGGCCCAAGGCTGCGGGACAGGAGCTTTGACCAATCAACCAATGAGACGTTGCGTCTTCCATTGCGGGATTCTATATCACGTGGATCCCATCTCACCAACAGGAGACGGGACTCTACACAGTATCTTTAATCACTCACCAACAAACACAATATCCTTTCAGAATCGACAGGTCAGGCTTTCCTCAGCGCCTCATTCAGACCGAAAGCTCTAGGAGGCCAACAAAAAACGGGCTCTGGCCCGCGGATGCAGACATGGATATTGAGTAGGCAACCATTGCCTAGAGCAAGCCGCATTTCTTTGTTCTCCGGCTTAGCAAACACCCACTTTGCTTTCGTCAAAGATTCATCAACGCCAAATGGGTTACTCCTTTGTTTGAAGTCAGAGTATGTTGGGGCAAATATGCATTACTTATGTCATCCTTTCTTTAAGATTGAGCGCCATCTCATTCTAATAATAAAATGATAATCATCCATCCACCCATGAGAGATAGGGGAAGTTCTGATCTCTCATTGCATCTGACTCTCCCATCTCTTATATCCAGGAATCTCATCTCCTGGTTTGTTTTTCAACCTCGATTGTCTACTCATAGTTTGCCAATCACTTCGTGAGCCCCCTTCATCTTCATAGGAACCATGACGACAGCAACGGCTGAAGCTCGTCCTCGTCCAGCCATAGATCCCATACGGACATCTGGACCTGGTCTTACTGTTCGATCTTTGCGATCTCGCATTATCCAGAAGAGCCCTCCTTGGAGCCCTTCACCCCTCTCACCTCACAGCATCCCTCTTCCACTACCTCGAGAGCAGAGAGATGATGAAACGGAACATGATGTCGAGATTTGTGCTGATCAGAAAGAGCCTCGAAAACGTGATCTTCCCAAACTCGAACCCAGTCTTCGCAATGTTTCTTTGAGACCTATCGCAGAACTTTCCCTCTCAAGCCCCAGCACCGTCAACTTGCCATCTCGACGTTCCCCCCTTTCTGCGCCACTATTTGCACCTCCAGTTCTTCAAAGAAAGACTATAGCAGATGAGACAAGAAGCATGCTGCTCCTAGAGTCGGATACTGAGCGAGGTGGCAATTCCTCCCCCCCTGAATATGAGCGTCGACAGTCTGCCCCTGGTGGCCATCACCACGCCAGAGCCATGCAACTTGCTCAACAAAGAGAGCTTCATCGCCGCAGGTGGATCGCAGGCACATATAGACCTCGAGAGCCTGAGCTGTTGGTGCTACCTGTCGAGCTTCGTCGCTTGTCCTATACAGAACCACCTTCACCCTATCCTGTGGATGGACGTCTGACTACTCGTGTGGTTGTGCACTCCCCTGGTCGAAAGGCGTTTGCACTCACTAGAACCTTTGACTTGGATGAGTTGAGAGCTACAATTCCAGCCATGAGCTCTGTTGGACGAAACGATGAAGACCGACGTGCTTCAGTTGCTACTCTTCAACCTCCTTCTATCAGCCCTCGACCGTCGACCCCTAGATTCTCGCGTGAAAGGCGCCATTCTCATGGTGCCCTCCCCAGAACAGATGCCAAGCGCTCCCACCCATTCGAGAGAAGAGGTTCTCGCCAAGGCATACATCCTGTCGCTATACGTAAGTCAATGATCCCTTCTCCCCGAGCACTTCAGTTCACTTCGCCATGAACCCCACAGCCTCAAGAGGACGCCGCTAACATTATCTAGGCCTCAGCTATGCCCGAATATACCTCCCCGTACTGGCTGCTATCATGCTCTCTGAACACGCTCGTCCCGGTGCTACAGTCGAGCTTCCGCTCCCATACCCTCGCTCCTGGGAGGACACTGTCGCACACGTTTACACCGGGCGAATCGAACTCACTGAGCCTATCAAACAGAATATCCTATATCTTGGAGGCTCTGTTTAAAAGCGGCAGAGCTTGGATTGAGAAGATTGGTGAGTGGGATCGTACACTCAAGTTGGATATTGGGTAGTTGATTAGGAATCGGGCTACGGTCAAGGATTTTTCAATATGTCTTGTAATTCTGTGTATTGCCAGCGAGTTAATGGAGCCCTCTGATTCTCTGACTCCTTGTTACTTCTTCCCACGGCTTAGGTCTGGGCATATATCAGAAACCTGGAAGACACCGGGTAAATTATCTCGCCATGACTGTTTTATCTTGGGATACTAGATTGGCTTTCTTTAATTTAAGTCCATGGTTGCGTTATTCAAATCTCATATCTTCATAGCCTAAAGCTTCAGAATATGAAAACTTTGAGTCTCTTTCAAAACCGACGGCGTGTATGATAAGAGATCGCACAACTACAAGCCAGGAGGCGATTCCGGTACAGAGATGATCATGTCTTCTTCCAAAATCTACCACGAAAGGATTGCATGAAGTTGAAAGAAACTTGCAATAAGAGGCCGCATTGCGGCTCTAATAATCAAGGCCCAGTCCTGAAATGTCGCGAACAAACGTCTTTGCAAACCTCAAAGCTGAGTTATGGTGTTGAATAATGGCCATGCTAAAATATATATATATATATATTAAACGAGAGCTTAAGCATTTAAAAGAGACCCGTTTCGCGTTACATTGTCCTTTGTCCTAACTCGTTCATTTCTTGATCCCTTGTTAAGAGAGGCTCTCCCATGAACTGGTCCCAGGTACAATTTGACAACCCCATGTTTTTGATTATGTATACCATCGTGCTAAACCTGACCTTGGCTGATTGCTAGATCAGTCGTTGGCTTGGCACGGAAGACATACCTCATTCAGAGGGCGTCATTGATCTGGAAAATAGCCGATATTGACGATCCCGATATTCACATGTCTGAGCCTGGCTCTATACGGCACATCACACGATGTGTCCACAAGGTCACTGACAAGAGATCAAGGCAATGACATCTCGAGCTAGGATCAAGATGGTGGTCCAAGAACAAGCCCGTGCCTATCTGCCGCCTGCTTGCTCACTGTCTATCGTGGTCCCCTCCCCCACAAATGTTCGATGCGCTGTCGACACGAACCCTTCAAGATGCCATTTTTGGTTGGCTTAGCTAGTGAGTGGAGAAGACGGCTTGACGCAAGCATGGCCTGCAGGATGCACGCTCGGACATTGATGATATGGACACACCTGCAGTATGCCTCCCTAGCTTGGCCTGACGCTGCCAGGGTTCTTTGAGGCACTAAAATCTATCGCGTGTATTTTGGGCTAGGTTCTTCAGGTAGCGCAGTTAGCATGTCGAACAGTCGATTTTGAGACAACAACCTGCATAGTCGAGAGACGAAGGAGAAAACATCGCACTGCACCATTAGGCTAGCGGTTTCTGTGCCGTAGACCTACTCAACCCCAGCACGCAGACATATAGTTTTCAAGTGCTGATAACGTGGATGAAATTTCCTATAAGCGACACATAGAGTTCCGTAAAGGCTCCAGGGTGAAATGGACCGGCCCGGCGGCTATTGCGGCTTTTCATTTCAAACGGACCTCCGAAGAGTGGGCGAGCGATGGCCGACCGATAGTAAGCCGTCGATACTCCGCTCGCCATTCGGCCGTGCTTTGAAAACGGTTCGTAGGTGGCCGCGAGTAATCCATTGCAGGTATGATGGGTCTGAGAGTGCCAGTTACACCACCGCAAGTTGATAAACCAAGTTGCAACCAGTGGGAAGCAAGAGTTTGGCATAGCCCAACCTCCCAACAATGCGTTGTTTGTTCGTTCTCGCTCTCCATTGTTTCAACAATGCACGGTAGTTAGGGCGTTAAGCTGGCTGCAGCCACAAGTGAAGACGAAAGGGCCTTTGCGACATTTCTTCCGGGAGGAGACGGAATCTGCAGTAACTCTTGGCTCGATTGTACATAATTGTGCTGGTGTGCCTGAGAAATCGGCAGGGTTCACCCCAAGACGACATGACTGGCCATGGGTAGGTATTTGACGATGTGACGCCTCCGGCCGATAGCGAGCTGCAGCTAAGCGTATGAGGATAGACGGGGTGTACGGTTGACGGGCGATGGGCGAACAGACTTGTCGATCTTAGAACTGCATTAGAGAGTCGATAATCGTCAGACGCTATCTCGGCCGGGGTCTTTTCTTGCGCCATCTCTACAGTAGGAGAGGAGCCACCGTTGAGCTTGTGGGGATGACGCCTGAAGGATGGAGAGGAGAGAACGGAGGATTGATTGAGTGCGGCAAGGTACATGCTACGAACTACTTTCCCAATCGAAGCCCCAAGACAGGCGTTACGAAAGGAAAGTACTACGTATAGTGCCTACCTACGTAAGGTACCTACTAAATTATCTAGATCCCGCTTGGAACGAGATCTCAAGTTGCCTCATCAGGCAACCGACCACAACAAGCTTTGACCATTGCTTGTTGCTATCCCTCGATTAGGCATCTTGACTCTGTCCCGTTACCAACAACATCGTTCTACATCGTATGTACCTCTACATACACTACAAGACCTATAGTACCTAGTGCCTGCTTTCTCTATCCCAATTGATGGCTACTCAAAATTGCAGATACCCAGTTGGATACTTCGTCAATTCTATCATCTTCTCGATTCCCGGGCCGCGTAAGCAGAAATGGATGATCTGGGTATTCATGCGGTGCAGAAACAAAGACACACCTCAAAGCCAAGACATGCATATGCACATGCTGTTTCATGCGTTCAGCGTCTTCAGGTCTCAGGTCTCTGGAGATGCTTCCCTGGTACAGAAAACTACATTGTGAAATATCAGAAACGCCCAATGCAACTTTGGATAACCGTTGCGGCTATCTATCAAACCTCGACCCTGTTCTTTTCACCTTGACTTAGACATACTTTTCCTGGCATGGCATCACGGACTTGATTGACCCATGCCACCCTTGTTAGTACCGATTGATGTCCGAGCTTGGACCCACGACGATATCTTTGCCAAAGAGGGGAAATGGGGTACTTGCAAGGGTCCAAGGCGCAACGACTTGTTGAAATACAGCAGGTGCAGCGACTCGACAGGCAGATCGAGTTACGGCGTGTGCAGTATTGATTGCCCTGTGACTTTGTCGATATGTGGCTATCCGTCCCATTCCGTGGGGTAGCCTGTCCTCCGAGTGTTGCGATACCACGAGAGAAGGGGAATCTCTGGAGTAAATGTCCCACGCCAACGAGATTGGTCACTTGCTGGCTGATTTAGGATCTGCAAAACGATAGACTATTCCCGGAGGATTAACAATCAGGGACCTGCATCCAGGTTCTATGTAAGATGATGCGATGCAAAGAAAACATTCAATATTGTGGGGGTACTTGCAACCTTTCGTCAAGGTTGGGTTGGTGATCCAAGCAGGATCGGTCCTTTACTGTTGTGGATATTGGGGTCGAACATCGTCACAGATTTCATCCTGTTGTGGGTATAAACATAAGATATGCACCTTTGCAAGTCCCGCTGGGGCTCATGAGTTCATACAACCCATCCATTACGCCAGCGCCAGTTTCTCAAATCAAGTTATGTCACAGTACTTACTTGTCTTGTCATTGGCAAGCAATGGATGCCACTTCCTAAACTGAGCCGGCCCAATGACGATCATATGCTGCTAGCACACCAAAATAGCAGAGCCCCAAGGTCCACAGAAAGTTGGACAGGAACCAACATGGCATTACGACAATCTGTCACCACCAGATACAAAGTGCGTGCTTTTATTTATTTATTTATTTATAATTTACTTAGTGGAAAGACGTCGTAATTCATTATGCAAACGAGGTTACAGTACGATATGTCACGCCACCAAGTACGTCCACTCTCTTTACAGAGGTGCCAGTGTGTGTGTGCATGCATATTACATGCCTACACTGCAGCCAAGGAAGGACAAGATCACGAACGAGAGAAGATATCGGCATAGCCTCGCTCAGACACTATACTATACCCCCAGACTCAGACTCAGCTAACCGCAGAATCACATCTGGGTACCTTACGTTGTCTGTCTCACATCATATATCTGCTCCATAAGTGGATAGCAGAAAAAAAAACCCACCCCGCGCCAGAACCAATCCATATCATATCAAAGCAGGCCAAGTTGCAAATGATCGCTGTCTACAAATGCTTAGCTTGGCTTGAAAACTCTAGCCTCTACTGTACTCCGTGGGCTTGGCGTTTATCTTGCAGTCGTCCGCCAGTCAACTCGATTGAACCCCTCCCCCTCCAAGCAAGCTCATTACGTTTCCATTTTGCCATGTTCCCCCAACTTCAGGTTGTGATCGTGGCACTTGCTGCGATATGATGTTCTTAGACCAATACACGGTCGAGCCAGGTGATTACATCGAAACCACCAAAAGAACACGCCCACAGAGATTGAAATTGCAATTGCTGTCTTGGTTCGGCCGACAAGGAGGGGAAGCGGAGCGCACACGATGCAACGACTGTGGGGACTTACAAGCTTGTCTCTTGTCTCTTGAGTCTCCTCCAACCAAAGTCCCCTGTCCCGCCTATGTCTGCAGCTCATCTCGACTCGAGTTCCACTGAAGATGCAACGGTGATCAGGGAAACCCGGGCTGACAATGACACGAAAGTGGTACCTGTTCACCTTTGTTACCACATATCACGACTCGCGTTGTTTGACTTTGAGTTGCAGTGCCTAACAGGGCAGGACCCTGGATATCCCAGGTTCATGTGCACAAACACCTTCAGACGTGATGCCATAACTGATGTTTTGACTTTGTGGCTACCTGTCTCATCGACCCTCCGGCACTTGTGTGAGATGTGAGTGCAACACGTCAAATCCCAAGCCAAAGATAGCATGCTGCAGTGAGTGGATGCAAGATTTGGTGTGCCAGACAAGAGCGACCAAGGTTGCATCTGAGCGAGGCCTGCTTGCCTGCAAACCATCTGAGCTGTCGTACCACGAAACTAACATTTTGTGGGTGGTGCTGTGGATCTTCAATTGCCAGCCCATTACCCATTTCTTACCCATCCTCCAGTGCCTTTTTGGGCTAGGGGTCATCACTAACCTTCAAGCTAGTGTCAACGATACCATCTTAGGTTACTGCGTGTCTCTGCTGTGTCTATTCTCGCGAACTAACGGGTTGTTGATTTTGATGTGGATTTAACTGGGCATGATTTGTCTGCGCCATTATACCCGCCCAGTGCAGAATCAAGTGAAATCAGATCAGATCGAGGGAGACAAGTCATCCATTGTCAGGTTGGAATCAATCACTCCAAGTGTTTTTATTATCACTCTCACATGCCTTAAAGCTTTGCTTTGTTTACCCTTTGTGAATCTCACACACCACCTATCCGTAGAAAAGCCTCCGATCCATAGTCCCATATGATCCCAAATTGTTACAAAACGAGGGATGATGACTTCAGCTCGGGTTTCGTCAGCAAGTCGAGAAGCTAGTGGTCATGATAGCTTCGACTGCTTTCCCACCAAACTTATTTGGCCCAGCAAAGCTCGCTGTTCAGGTTACCGCATGTCTTTCATCTGCCTCGGACATTTCTCATTCCAAGCAGGTGACATTCTCAACCTCGTCAGCGGCCATCGACCGGAAAAGCGTCTTCATCGTCCCTCAAAAGAAGCAAGAACTTTTGTCCAACCAGCCTCTTACAAGGCCTCCCATCTGTGTCCCCCAGTCCGTCCCTTTTTTTTGGTGGTGGCTGTGGTGTGGTGTGTAAGAAGTAGTAAAAGAGAATAGGCAGGAAGATTTTCGTGATCCCCTTGACCTTATTGGTCCTGGACAGCTAACTTCCCATGTGAAAATGAAAACGTTACTCATGGCCTCATCAAAATCGTTTCGTCGCCAGGTCAAATTACCCAACACTGTCCACTAATCGAAGTTTCGTTCGCGTGTAACTTGGTGTCGTTTGGCGTTACTGCCATTGGTGTATGCACTCGTATAGGCACATACGATGTGCTTGAATCGTAGGCGGCATAGTCGCTTTTTTCCCATGCCACTTTGTGTGCTTGTGGTAGTCGTCCCTTCTGACGAGCATTGTAACGAATAAGCGATCCCTTTCCGGGAGGTGTCTTCAAAACAATTGAAGGCTGCGGCGCGGGAGCAAGTCGCTGCTCGTCGTTTGCATCTCCATCAGCTCGGCTACCCCATGAAGTCTGTGGCAAAGGACAATTAGTAAAATGGCCAATGACAAGAAATCGTTGGAACGTACCATATTCAAAGTGATCAGGGCGTACAACTTGACCAATCCATGGAAATATCCAAATATGACCGAAACGGGCAAGAACATGACATCGCTGGGGTTTCGAATGAACAAACCCATCAACTTGACGACCTTGGTGAAGGCGAACATAAAGACAAACTGAGTCCAGAAAGCGTATCGGCGGTTCTGGATATCCCAGTCTGCAGTTCCCCACCAGCATGAAGCGAGAAGAAGCGGATCAACAAGGAAGGCCAGCGAAGTAAAAGTCGCAAAGTGAAGGGCATATGTACACCATAATTGCTGCCTGTTTTTTTTTGTTAGGTATTTTGACTTGGTTTTTGGCACGATAAAAAATTACTCACTTCCAAATGTAGCGCTCAGTAACCATGCTGGTCCAGTTGCTACGCCAGTTGCTTCGTGCCCAGCGAGAACATTGGTACAGAAATTTGGTGCTGTTCTCCAATGTGGTCTCGATCTCACACTCCTTCTCGTACTGAATCCATGTTTTCCACTGGTGGCTCACCAGCCAACGAGTCACAAAGTTGTCGTCGTCAGCATTCAAAATCCACTTTCTCCACTTCTCGTTCTTGAAGCCGTGAAGAAAGTCATGGCTAGAGAGAATCTCGGAGCGGTAGGCGCCAGTACGGCCAGACATGCATGAGGTACCGCCGTCGATGTTGTGTGTGGCCGAAATCTCAAAGTTGCGACGCTCGATGTACGCAGCACCCAGCCAATTCCAGGCCTTGGTTGACCAGGAACCATCGTGTTCTCGTCGAACTCGCTGGCAAGTCCCTACACCACCAATTTGAGGATCTTCAAAGGGAGCTAGAATCCAGGGCATAAGAGTTGAGGGCCAGGTCACATCATCATCTGCCATGATAGTGATGGGCGTCTCAACCTTAGGGAGCGCCTCACACACCTGCAGGCGCTTGTTGGCGATAGGAGTATCTAGAACCCGGACTTTGGGAAAGACTAGAGAGTCAGCTAAGCGCTGCAGATCCTTTCGCTTATCATGCGTTGTGACCAGAATCAGCTCAGCTGGCTCGCAAGCCAAAATGCTCTCAAGGGAAGGGCGAAGCTCCTCAAAAGCGTTGTGAATAGTAGGGATAACAACGGTAACATCCTTGCTGGTAAATGTCGGGTTGCTGGGGATAGGCTTTGACTTATAAGTCCAATGGCTAACGCAATGAACTAGAAGACGGAGATAGCGATGAATCCTAAGATGATGTTAGGGTCTATTGCTCATCGTGATGTGATATTACAGGCTTCACGCGAGCCTTGATTGTGAGACTAAGGTATCTAATGACTTACCAGAGGCCTATAAAAAGGTACAACCAGAATGTGCTCGAATACCAAAAGGTGAATGATGGCATTGATAGTGTTAATAACCCAGCGAAGCCAGGAAGAGAGCTGCGCCCAAGACTTTGGCTTTCAAATTCAGACATAGTGATACTGTGAAGGGTGTTGAAATCCGGTAGGGTTGGTGGGTGGGTTAAGGGTGCTCTTGTCCCTGCGAAGCGAATAAATGCGCTCGTGATACACGACGACGACTGATGGATACCAAACAGCGAGGGTGAGGGGGTTTTTATAGGTGTTTTCGAAATAAGAATTTGGGTCTCGTAATCTGGAATTGACAGCGGTTGACCGTCCAAGATACTTGTGTTGAGGTGAAAGTGAATCAGAGACGCTGGAAGTACCAAAGCAAAAACACTATGCACCAGAGACACAGTCGCACCGTTGTAAGACTCGCGGTACCCGGGGAATACTATACAATGACGGGAAAAGGAATTATTCAAATATGGCCATGACAAGAGGAATCGGCCGATAGAAAAAGGGCGAGGAGGAGGAGGAGGAAAAGAGGTAGTGGCGATGATAATAGCCTGGGGTGAAAATGGGGAACGGGTCTATGATATATACCTAAACCAAACCCCGTCTCCAAAACGGACCATGCATGAACATGGAGTAGTGAGGGTCCTTGATGAGGCCGTGGGCCATCGTAGTGTGTACCTAGCTGTGGTGGCACTGGTAGGGCGGCAACTATGTACGTACTGTAGACAAGCGCGCAAGTCTGTCGAGATTTGATCTTGTTCTGGACAACGGACAAGACAGCAGGGGTGTATTGGTCTTGCGCTCACTGCATTAGGACCAAGACCAGTGGGGAGCGAGGGGTTGGATGGTTTGGAGGGTTGGAGGGGCATGTATGGCGGCGGCGGCGGCTCGACTTGGGGGATTAAAGAGGGCACAACTATGTAGCTAGTTAGTACATAGCGCGAATGGGATTGGAGGAGGGGGTGTATTGAGATCACAGCAAGAGACAAGAGACTGGCGCGCGTTATTTGAGAGGCGTTGCTGAGGGAAAGTTGAGTCTCATTCGACGCCGACCCCGGCCGCGTTACTACCGACAATGGTACGGGTTTGTTTCTGTCTTTTCTTGTCCATTTCCATGCTACTACTGCAGGTTGCTGAGGAATACTGGAGCGAGCGAGTGAGTGAGCGGGGTGACTGTACATAGACATGGAGCAGCGTACAGGACAGGGCATGGGGGCGCAGGCTCTCAGCGTGGAGTCGGACATTAGCACCTTTTGCTAGGTATCTCAGTGCCTTGGCCTGGAAACTCCAACATGTCCGTTCGCTTCTCCAGGACCCTATCGTCGTGGCGTCGATTCTGGGCTGGCGCATGAGGGTCACGTCTCGTGCCCAGTGACGGCCCATGTCGTTGCCCTGAAGGGCCCTTGGCCAGTGCTGCTCGGCCCGCGGCGCACATCATGGTCCTTGTCGTTTCGTTGTTTTGCCTCTGGGGTCCAAAGTGGCAGGGTTCACATAGCTCGATGGCGTCGATGGCTACGGGCGGGAGAGGAGACATGGGACCTTGCTCGTGTTTAGCGTGTGGATCTCGTTACCGTTGGCGCGAGCGAGTAAAGTCGAAAGAAGCCAAGACAAAACAAGTCAACCATTCAGCATTGGTGAGGATCTAGTGGGGAGTGGGTTAATAGCTAGAGGCGGCTTGGACATAAAGCAGGGCCATCGACGGTCGTCGAGGATTGTAGGTACCTAGGGACTGAGCAATCTGCCACATAGTACTAAAGCATAAAGCACAATCTGACTTGGAGATATGCCAGTCCATTAGCCGCTCGCTCGCTCGTCTATGGTGAGACAAGTTTGCTCATCATATCAGAAGAAAAAGATGGTGTCTTGCGTCCTGCATCTGGGGTTGAGTTTGAACCCTGTGGGATGCAGCAGATAAACAAGCAAATTGCGGGTGCTGTTGTTGCTGCAGTTGTGAGAGGCTGGTTATAGTTCTATGTAGGTATTTTCGAGATTGGATGTCGACAGATGAGGAGAAGCTCGCAGGTCCATTGGCCAACCAAATCCACGAAGCAAAGAGACAATTGACGAGTAAGCTACTGTACTCCGTACTGCCCTCGATATCGGACGGATATCATGGGCGCGCAGCGTTAGCATCCTTGAATGCAGGAACTGGGCCCTGATCCGTACCAGCTACTGGACAAAGCATGGAGATGTTAGTGTGTACGAATATGGAGAGGATGCAGCATGTAGGTCGGACAAGCGATATCACACAATATACAAGGGACGGGAGCTGAGCGGAACGCGGCTGACTCCATCCGTGACAATAAGATAAACTCATTCAGGGTTACCTAAAGGTGCCATACCTCCATGCTACCCCCAATCTCGAGTCTAGGTAAGTACTGTATCAATCTTATAATCGATGGATTATAAGGTACCTAGTAGTAGGTAGTAGGTAGGTAAGTAGAGGTAGGTATAGAGAAAGATAGCACATCCATGTGAGTTTTCATCTTTGTAGGCAGGCTCCTGCCAGTTGAAGGCTGGATGGAACCTACCTACCCAGGTATGGATGGGCCGGAAGTACAGGAGGTGCAGATAACCTCAAATCCGAGGGTCCCTGCCAGGTTAACGTTAGCTTAGTTGTCGAGGAAAGGGTGGGGAACCCACCTGATGCGACTACCTTATGTGCCTTCCTGCTTGCATAACTTACGTCTTCTAATTTTCCTAGCTGATGATTGACGTTTTCGTGGCTTCACCAAATTAGTACTCCCTATAATAATTCAGATATGTCACTCCCATCGTCTGGATAACAATACGATACCCACGATATCCGTTTCATGACGAATTTCTTTCGTTTCTCTGTCGCCCAATATGCACCTCCACAATAATCACCAAGGACGGATCAGCATGGATATCTTTCTCCGAGTTGAGTAACAAAGCAGCTCGAGGTGCAGAGAGGATTCCCGTGCCCTATCCGCGCAGCGCAGGGCGAGACAATAGAAGCATAGCAAAGGACAGTGCATATATGAAGTGGCCAGAGAAAATGCATCATCACATCACATCGCATTGTCTCGCCTTCTGGAGTTGTCAAGATTGGATCCGCTCCGCCCATAGACGGCTGCCGCGTTGCGTTGCCTGCCCCCAATAGAACTCGTCAGGACCCGCGGTCGATTATGCTCGGTGGGAGAAAACCGGCCTGGAGAAAGTAGCCGACCAGCGGACACTGCAAAACCGCAGATCGACCAACCCGGCAGCTAAACAGAGGCAGGGCAGGGTTGCAATACTGCGGATCCTCTTCGGCTTCGGCTGGTTGATGAGATTTACATATTGAAAGGCTCCGAAAGAAAGCCAAGAGTCTACCTCTGCATCATCTGCTGGCCCTGGCCACTTCCAGTCATGATAATGGTTGTGTTACCTGCATCGGCAGCTTTGAGCGTTGATGCACGGTGCAACGCTCTAAAGCCGATGATCTGTGACTAGCTCCTATCTGTTGAGATATTGAGTCTTAGGTGTCATATGACAGATGTCGCTGTATGGATGGCTTGAGACGAAATGCAACGCGATGTCCGTCAAATTGCAGCTTACTTTTGTTTTATTTTTCTGTGCTTTACACTGATCTGCTTGGATGAGCGGGATTCCAGGTCGCTCTTGGTTGTTCTTGTCTACCCTGGCAAGTTACTGGATTCTGGATCTTAGACTGGACCCCTCTCATGAGGAAGCTGCACTTTTATGCGGTTGGTTCTCATTGGAGTTACCTTGCTGACGATACGGGTATAGAGTCTGAAGGAGACGTACGCAGTTACAGATGGTAACTAAAGCCGTCAAATCACACCATACCCGGATCTGCTACGTCTTCACAATGCTCAATCTCAAACCCACATGGCCTGTTGTTGGTTTTTTCTCGAGACAGGTACCACAAGGGTCTTCCGTATAGTCTCATGTACGACAGCCAAGACGGAGCCAGAGCGCCTAGGGCCAAATAAACATCATCGGCTTGAGCCAGAAGAGGGAACTACGGACATCAAGAAGGTTACTCAACTTCCATGCAAAAATAGCTCAGCATCAGTACCACCTTCTCGTACACCTGCGGATATCGATAGCAGCGAGGCGTCTAGTGGCATGTCGGTCATCGTCTGCTCCAATTGGCTTAGCTATCGATTACACAAATTCGCCCGTTTCTCTTCCTCTGTCGATGATGAGCCGCAAAATGACCCATCCACTCTTTCACAAATGAACCACTCGTTTGTTCCGTTCCTCATCTGCATTGACTGTCCTTACTACTCCTTCTCCACTGTCAGTGGACAGCCACTGAAACTGTTACTCAGTCGACGCTCAACAAGCGAGCCAAGCTCGCCAGATCCCGAGTCCTTACCATATCCGATCTAGACTCACAAAAGCTGGCGCGTGCGCTACAGCATGTGGGTATTATGCGCACGTCTGTCCTGTCAGGAGCCTGCAATCAACACCTAGTTATCAGCCAGCATCTGTTGGTCCATGGCCGAGTCAAGTTCAACGCGGCGTAACGCAGCTCGACAGTTTCGGTAATAGTTATCGTCCTGCAGACTACTGCAGAGCATCGGCCATATTGTTTTGCTGGTTGGCTATGAGGTCTCGGGTTTGACTTGGCTATCTAACGTAGCAGCTGAGAATATCCAATCCAAACAGCGTTGCTTTGGCCACTATGTTGCGACATAGCTGTCACTCAGTCTGCAGCTGTTGACAGAACGGTGCTGCAGTGCTGCTACTGCTGACATTTGAGGTTACCAACTTGCTATTCAACCTCGAATAGCGTTCAGAACTCAGAGACAACTTACCATTACCTGCAACGCAAAGGTAGTACAGGTGATATTATTCGATTAAACCAGTTTGGACCACTGTGGGTCAGGCCTTTTGTTTATTTTTCAAGACAGGCCCTCGGAGGGAGTCTACCCATCAAGACAGGACCGGAGGGATCCCCACTGCACCCTGACCCTGATGCCGCTCGTTTACTGCTCAACCCTCTCACATTCTTACCTTGATTTGCCGCTATGGAGCCATTGGCATGTTCATGGGCGCATGCTCGAGGTATTTTTTACTTCGTGCGCAGATCTTTGAAAATCTCGCCACCATGCAATAGAAGGAAAACTTCTCCGGGAGTTGTTGGTCCGGAATGTCAGAAAAAAAAGAAAGAAAAAAAAAAAGTGCGTCGAGAGATGTATATTCAAATGCGTTGTGATATCACAATCATTTTGAAAGATAAAGTCGATCTTCATGTCATTCTTCTTAGTGCTTCGAACGGATAATGAAACTTGTGGAGGAGCCAGGATAGCCCTAGCTACACTCGGAGGCCAGGGTAGTTGACTCGACAGGGGACATGGCGATTCGAAGCACGGAGCATTTGCTAAACTGACGTTGGTAGGCTTGAATCCCGAAGCTCCCAAGTCACATCGACTCCTACCGTGGTTGCCTTTCCTTCAATATTAACTTAGCACCAAAGCCTCCAGATAGCATAACTAGAGTCTCAGGCTTCCTGGGTGTCGTAATTTACGTTCTAATACGAAGTATAAGTTACTCTTTCCTGCCAAATACAACATCTACCTTTCATTTATTTACATGAACCCGGAAATTTTGTGGGAAGCTACCTGCCATTGCTCTTAACCTTGGTTTTGGTCAAGTTGGTATGTCGCAATGACAGAGCAAAACAAGGCCAGGGGTTTTTGCGCGCTCTTGATGTCGTTTATCTAGCATCATTATGCATAGGACTCACGCTCACCCATATCGTCAGCTGAAAAAGACGGTTTCTCCTGAACATGGGTTAATGCAAGAAGCATCGACGGGCAATCCAAAACTACACAAACAGGCTTTCGAACGATAACTCACCACGCCGTGAGCTTGCACACTTACAGAGTGCAGTCGAGGTACTATTCGGTGATTACGGTACTCCCTTTCAAGTCCTTAATGTTTCTCTGGATCTGCAGGCATCTTCGCATTTTCGCATGTTCTGATATGCCAGTGTTCAACTCGGAGGCTTCTCTTATTAACTATCCTCTCCAATATCTGAGAGCACAGCATTGTTGTAAACCTTTCTTGAAAAACATTGATACTTCGATAAGAGAAGCCTAGTAGAAGTACAGAGTATTTCTTGGAAACTCCAGCGTCCCTTCTCACGCGTGTGCAGCCACTTCCACGGTCTGCCCATCGGAACTTTTTCTTATCACATATACATATGCATATATATTTGATATGGCTGGTCATTGTCGAGCTTCTTTTTCCCAGATCGCACCGGGGCATGGCGGGGCATTGGCATGCCTCGGGGAAGCACGAGGTGCTGCCGGATGTGCTGTCGGAATAAGCATGCAGCATGGGAGCTACCATCAAGGGCTTCATCATAATTGATCGATTCCGTAGGTCATAGCTCAGTGTACCTGCACTAAGCTTCCTCCCCTGCAGTCGGACAAGGAGCCAAGTCCCGTATCACGAAAACCTGACATGGTGGTTTGTATCGTGAGGCATATGACTTCTTATCAACGAGATATTAAAGGAACTAGATGTTATGTAACTATAAGAAACTCTCCAGGAAGTAATTTGGGGGTTTTACGGCTCAAGCTTTAATATGTGCATATTTGAACCGTGTCATCTTAGTAGTCATGTCTTTGAAAGCCATCGTGGTCAGCCATATAATCTCTCACCCAAGAGCCTATTCACAACCTACGCAACTATTTCCAAGATACCCTGATGATTATAATTGAGGCTTTGGAACTAGACCAAGTAAATGCCTTGTTCGTGTCTCAAGATTTCATGTCAACTCGATCATCTGCCTTCCGCTCAGACCTATGGATGTTACCCTATATATAGGGAGACCTGGGGAAATCACGGTTCTACGCGCGTGTATCGTTCATAATGATAAACCTTCATTGACATCACTTGATTGAAGTTCTAGATAGTCCTTGAAGCGCCGGGTTCTCAAGAAGTGTGTGTATTGATTCAATTTTGTCGAATTCTAGTTCATGCAGAACGCGATATGTAGAATTCGTCCAATTTCAAGGCCACAGAAACTATGCTGTGCATATGCAGCTACCCAAACGTCAATGGGAGTTTGAATGTGTAATCTTTGGGGTTCTCTGCATCTCCAGCAGGATCCCAGACTTACACCCATATACTCTGTACGTGTTCAACTTGCACTTGAGGAACTTCCTATCCGATGACAAGGCTGGGAATCTTAACCTCAAAGACATGTGTCTTATTCAACACAAGTATAAGAAAATACAACTTACAAGATGTGAGACAGACAAACTATGTCTAAACCTCGCAGTGCCATTCATGACAGTCATCAGTGGCGTGGCGAAGGCGAAGCTATGCTACTACCCATATGTCCAGATCACCACAGTCCAAGAGAGATTGGCTCGCGATGTGTTCATCTTCTTGGAGTAAACGAATGCGAAGATGCCCGCTTGAAGACAAAACGCCCCCTTTTCTTATGCGTCCGACTTACAAGTGTCACCTGCGTTTCCAGAAAGCGAAGCACCAAACACGATGATATCGGGGATATGCCTGAAACTTGACTGGTGATGTGTTCAGATGACGGAGCTAATGACAGATCATTCCGTGTTTCGAAACATATTACTAGGGTCTTATTCGTGTCAGGCATTTTATTTGAGGATGAAGTCATGACGAGGATTGATACCTATGCTCACGAAGGAGACATATGGTCGAAACTAATACAGTCCCCACGAGCTCCTGTGGAACAAGACCATGTGAATCAACTGACATCGCCTCAATGAGACGTCTCTAATGATTCTCCACAAGCAACTGCCGACTTCATAACCATGAAACTTGTTTTGAGCATCATAGACGTTTCTGAGTAGTTCTCCTGAACTAGCACCGTAACCTGCTGGGTTACTAACTGGAATTTAAACAATGTGTTCAATGCTCCCCACGCAATCATAGACTAGGGATGCCGAGATCCGCGCTTGCAAGTCTATATATTTAGTATGCTTGTCTTAGCTCATAGTCCAAAGGCAAATTGTTTAGTTGGTGGGTACGAAGGTATCATACCCAGCGCAAGGTAGTCTGTTGAAGTGGATTTTCATGATAACCTGGAGATGGATAACAAGCTCTCTACCCGGCATACCATAACAGGACAAGGTGAACGGAGACGACGGAGGTGAGTACTGATGCTTTGCGCAATACGTTTGGGGAGCCGCAGATGTTTCTGCATTTTTCGACCAACAATTGCCTCTGAGGACTGAAGAGCAACAGAGTACCCACAGCTAAAAGGCCACGTACTAGCAAGTTACAGAAAGATTATATATCATCGAGGTGTGTTGATATCTATTAGTAAGTCTAAACCATAATTTCCACCTAGCTTGAGCAGGAGATATGAGTTGCGAGGCGAAGGCGGAGGCGGGGTTTGATAAAGAGAGAGGGGCAACGAGGAGAAATCCAGGCCTCTTGGACGTTATAGACTATGTGGCGCAAGTAAAGAAGACGCCAGCCGAGACCCTCAGGGGAAGAAACTGATACTGAGACAAGCATCAAGACCAGGTTGAAAGTTTAGGGTAGGCTGTCCAACATGTGTTGAGTCGAGACTTGAGGTCGCGTGACCTTGAACGGGTTGACTAAGGTAATGAATGTATGGAATTCTCAAAAGGTTCAGGGATTGGATGCCTCACTTGACTGTAATCCACGCATCAGGTCTAGAAAGGGATCGCCAGGAGACGACGGTTGATGGCGTTTCTGTGCCTGATGACGATATGCCTGGCGGCGCAGTCTAGATTCCCGTTCTTGAATAAGCATAGGGACAGGGAATGACGAGCACATGGCTATAAAAGGTTAAAAGCATTAGAGTCGACTCGCTGAAGAATCCATGACGATCCAGTTAAGGAGTCCAGGGTGCCAGGTTGAATTCTGCGCCCGAAGTGCAAATAATGTGCAATAATATAAAATCGATAACACAGATCGTCTATCTATGTTGTACCCAAGCCCCTTCAGCTCCGTTTCCTGCGTTCATCAATCGTCAGCCATCACTATGAGATATGTAAAACTAACAGTGATGACACTAAATTGGAATGGCCTGGAGCGACTGATCGACAACTAGCGCCAAGGGTCGAGAGCATCAGCTCGAAGTCGAGGCCAAGATAAGGAATGCGGGAGGACAAGAGACGTGGGAATTAATTAATTAAAGAAGCGAGAGCATCAATTAATCGCGCAGCTAAAAGTTTATTCCCAATAAACTGAAGTTATTCACATTGTGAGCTAGGGAGCTGGGTTTGTCCGGTTGGTCTTACAACGTTACAGGAACCGAGACAAAACCCCGTAAACAGATGGAAGTGTTACTGGTTGATCCTGGTGAACGAAACCAGATGATGTTATTGATGTTCATGTTCCGGGGGATCAACATGAATGAAACAGTATATGATGCAAGGAGGGCGACATGTATGTGACAGATCTGCATACTACATCACCGAGGAACAAGGCTGAAAACGATTAATATTTGATGATTTATTGTTTCTTCCACTGCACCAAAGACGGGCCGATGAAGTAGTGTAATAAGAGTCAGTGGACTGGAGGAGAGAGGGAAATCACAACACCAACAATCACATTATCAGTTGCGTGTGCTCAGATTATGGCACTTACCTACCTAGGTATTTATCCTTGCAAAGCTGGCGAGGCTATTGGCGAACCAATGAATGATTGAACCATGTAAACTTCATCTCGCTCTGTCTTGGCCGCTCGCTTCCTGACAGAGTAATTAATCGCCAATTTCGTCTGGGCAGAAGCGTCATGAGTTTGATATTAATTATGAACAATGAACAGCAGACATTTGCATGTGAACCACATCTCCTCGGAACCCTGTTTCTTTGAGGATTTCCCATAAGTTGCCTTGTTGTCTTTTCTTCTCTTGATCTTTACACAACATTCGGTGCTTCAGACTTGCGCACATCATCGTCTGTTCCTACTCTTCCTATTGGGTCATCATATCCCCCTCCTTGAGACAGATACGGTCTGCTGCATCTCAAGTTTCCAAGGATTGGTCCCCCACAAACGCCCCCAATCTCACTGGACATCTATCGTTATCTACCGCTACTCTACTGTACAGGAGGGCTAGCAAGCATTGTATATCTGAGACCTCTCCCTCTGGACCCCGTGCATATCTTTGTCTTACCGCCTCCCAACAACTACAGTCAACTGGTACTACAACTACCACTGTAACGGGACATCGGCACTCAATCACATCATCACAGGCTTTGCAGACCGCAGATCGACCTTGGCTTGGCAACATCCGCGGAACAAAGACCCTAGCCAATCCCTGCTCAGCGTCACAACCTGTGGATAACCTAAAGAGACGACGAGAGAAGTGGGAAAAGGACGGACCGGACTCAACAAGAAGGGAACCTAATCTCTCCACTAAACCCCACGTGCCAGTGCGGTCGATGAGGTTGAATCTGGCCTAGAACGTCTTGACATTGGTTCAATCACTCAGTTTCGCTGCCACCGAAACCCAATTTTTTGAGTGTACTGTAGGTACAGTACCAGACTATAGGTAAGTACCTATGGAGCCTGTTTTTCCCAGGTCTTCCGGCTGAGCGATAGGATTGATAGATATCCGTAGAGAGCCCGAGTACAGTGGTTTTTGCCTCATCCGGCTGCACCGCCATTCTCAACTGGAACCTCCACTGCCTCCGCCGCTTTCACCGTCGTAATCTGCCGCCTCTTACACGGCCACAGACACGCAGAAGAAGAGTAAGAAAGAAAGAAGAGAAAAGAAAAGAAAGAAAGAAAGAAAGAAAGAACATTGCCGTCTTACCCTCCCTGTTCTCCCTTTCCCCTCTTCTCATCTCATTTCAAATTTTCATTTGTATCATTCCAAATTCAAAACCTCATCTCGCTCTTGGCCTTTTCGCCGCATTAAACTAAACTCTGGTACCTGTTGCTTGGCTTAGACTCCCAGCTCTGGAGTCACCGGTACAGTACCGCCAGGCCCGGACTCCTCCTTACCCACCCACTACTCTCGGTTCTCTAGGACCTAGGAACACCCCTGATAGTACAGTACAAGGCCAGGCCTCCCCGACCTGTCCGAGACTCGACGTTTCTCTCTCTTTGCGACATTTCCTTGTTATTGTCGCCTCTTGTTTACATACGCTGGTCGTTCTGATTGAAGAGAGAGAGAGAGAGAGAGAGAGAGAGAGAGTCTTCTGTGAAGAACCTTTGGGGTTTATTCTTTTCTTGTGCAACTTGAAGAGAATCCAAATTCATTCATGATGCTCTGAGATACGTCGGGCGTGCGACAGACTCCTCACCACCCGCCTGCGCTGCGCTGCGCCCGTATCCGTGCAACGGCGACGAGACACCCAACAACGACACCAACAACGACACCGACAGCTCAAAACCCCTCGTATACCCTTGCAAACCCAATTTGGGCCCTCTCTAACCTCACATCTACACTATCGCCTTTTTTTAAATGGCAATGGCGCAGACCAGCAGTTCATTACCGGGTCACCTACACGGTCACGGCTTCGGACATGGACATGGCAATCATGGGCATGCAAAGATAACAAAACCTCGCAGTCGACCTGCTGTAAAACCCATCCTCAAAAAGCTGCAGTCGCATCACTCCCACTCGGAAAAGAATTCTCTCGATTTGGATCGCGGTTGGGACGAGCAGGGTCAATTTGGTTATTCCACGTATAATGTTGACGGCGACGACTCGTCTTATACGGCAGGTGCCTCAGCACTGCCAACACCTGCCACCCGCGCCCGCGATGTCAGCTTCTCTATATCGGCCACAGATCTCAGTGCTGGAGGCGCCCGCTCAAACAAGTATTCCCAAGGGCATGCTCGTTCAACAAGCGGCACCTCTCATGCTTCTCATGCTTCTATTGCAACTTCTGCTAGCGGCGGCAGAAACGGCTCCTTTGTGCATCCTTTTCAACAAACACCTCGCACTTCAACGCCTCCTCTCTCCTACGCCAACTCGCTCGCGTCGCTCGAAAACACCACCGGCCCTCGCGATTATTCTCCTACAATAACCGAGAACGAAGACAATATCGACTCTCAAAGCTTTCAGACTTCGACTCGTGCATACCATTCTGGTTCTCGGCCCCGGCGCCCTTCACTTGTCAGTCAGCGCACCAGCTCACTATCCGATGTGAATCAACCACAACGTATCACTGCCAACGGCCGCACCGCTTCAGGAGTTTCTGCGCGGAAACCGCACAACATCGTTACTCGCAGCCGATCCGACCTGCACCTTAACACAGGTTCAACTACGGCTATCGACTCTGCGTCAAGCACTAGCCCACCTTCCGGATCTTTCATTTCACCGCAGATGATCGCTGCGTCAACATCTTCAAATGCTATGTCGCCCCTCCGCAGCTCTCTCGACATGGGTGGTTTCCGTCTTCGCTCGCGCAGCGAAGTCGACACTGCAACACGCCAGGAGAATGTTCGTGAAGCCCGTCGCAAGTTCGAGGAGAAGGAACGAGCCAAGGAGGAGAAGTACGCTCGTGAGAAGATCCGCAAGCAGGAGCGCGCAGAGAGTCGTGAAGCCCACCGCTTTAACAAGAATGGCCGCAAAGGCAGCTTTGGTACTTCTCGCATCTCGTGCGATCGCGTGTCCAGTAGCACTGACATTCGACCTTCCATCTCCCGCAAGACTACTGGCAATGGTGTGGGCTTGGGGTTGACCACTGAGAACGAGAAGGTTGACTTCGCTACCCGTAGCTACGACACTGCGCCTACAGGCCAGACGCCTGGCGCTAGAGCCGACGACGTACACTTTCACTCAACTCATCGAACCAACACTACCAAGCGGAAAACCACCAGTACTTGGACTGCCTTTGTTCTGTGGTTGAGAACGCGCCTACTCAAGCTGGGACGAAGATAGGAGCAATTTACCAGCGAGACCAAGTCCAAACTCAAGACCCAGCTCTCCGGCAAACAGAAGGGCTTCGTTGTCAGAACCCCCTATCGACAGTATCAGCCGCAGCAGCAGACGGGTGCGCTTAACCATTACTCGTCACCATATCCCCCCCGCCGATAAATCTACGTACGCTTTTCTCGGCAGATGCCCGGCGAGCACAAATTTACATCTAGCCATATCCCTCACTACGATACCTTGAATTTCACCGCGGGAAATAGTTTATCCCTCACTTCCCGTCCGTCTACATAACGCACTCACGGCCTTTGGAGCAATGCGGCAATGGAAACGAGCGAGTTTTCACGACCAGGAAGGAATTTTATCTTTTGATATTATATAGGCATGGAGTTGGGGTTTACCACTTTGTTTTTTTCTTCTTCTTTTTCTATGTTTGGCATGCATGGTTGCATCAACGGATTCGAGTTACGCGGGATGAACTCAAGGACTTCTGGTTCTTTGATCTGAGAGGATTTGTTGCATTGTTTGTTTTTTCGAGGTGTTTCCCAGCCCGGCCTGTACGGTTGGGGCATATCGATCGGATGGAACGGCTTAGGCGCTTCTACCGTAGAATCAGGACAAAACATGAACCCAGACTGGCAATTTGCCTCTCTCACGTTAACGTTACGTTACCTCGCCCTCTTGGCACGTATCTTATGAACTTACAATATGTATGAAGTAGCACAGCCCCAAACTACAGTGGCTCGAGCATAAGGCCAAGAACAAGACGAATCCATTCATCATTCATCGTACGTGTGTATCATAGTGGCTTAGCTTTGCCCCTTCCTGTGCTTTCACATGACATTGAAATGCACATGACGTTTGCCTGTGGCCCTTTTGACATTGACAGAGAGTGGGCCGGGTTAATGGAGATCCTTAAGTGTGGGGAAGATAAGACTAGCCTACCAGGGTTTTAAAGCATGGATCTCATGACCTTTTTTGATGATTCAACGCGAACTAATTAATCACTAGAGTCTTGCAGTATCTGTGGAGGCATTAATCCGGGCTTAGGAGACAGAGCGTTATTGCTGAGGATGGAATGAAGAATATGGTTAACTAATGGATGGGTGCGATGGGATTTGCGGGGTGGGATCACGAAGCTCTAAGTGCGGAACTTCTGTTCTGTGATCAAACAATAGGTATATACGTAGAGATGAACACAAACGCCCAAGATATCATAGAGTACAGCAAAAGAGACACATTTCCAGGAACAGCTCACTACAGCTTTGGTCTGGCAATATCAACTGGCGTCCACCACGGGTAGATCTTGGGCGCATTCACATCCATGGTACCAGTGAAATCTGGCTTCCTCTTCTCCAAGAAACTCGTCATTCCTTCTTTTGCATCCTTGCCAGTAAACAAGTCCCAGAATATCTTACTCTCAAGCAGATGCGCCTCCTCAGGCGACGCCGCTCCCCTGTAGATCATATCCTTCATCACTCGTGCAGAAACACCGCTGACATTAGTCGCAATCTCATCGGCGATCTTGAGTGCCGTAGGTAGAACCTCATCAGGTGCGACAATCTCGCTAAAGAGCCCGTCGAAGAGCTTGTGCGTGGCTGGGTAGACGCCGCCGGTGGTGGTGAGATGGAGAGCGCGACTGGTTCCTATGAGACGCGGGAGGAAGAAACTGCTGCATGCCTCCATGGTGAAACCACGGCGACCAAACACAAAGCCAATCTGGGCGTCGCGACTAACAACGCGGATGTTGGCGCCGAGAGTCATGGTGATGCCCACGCCCACAGCAGAGCCGTTGATAGCGACGATGACAGGCTTGTTGCAGCGATACATGGGCAAAGTGACAATACCACCCGAGTCACGATGGTCAGCAGCATCTTTTCCCAGCGCATGCTTCTCATTGAAGTCCATGCCAGCGCAGTACATGCGGTTCTTTGGATCCGATGAAGTGAGGACTATAGCGCGGACGCGAATATCACCGGAGAGGGTGTTTAGCGCGCGCGAGAGGGAAGCGGCCATTGTGTCGGTGAAGGCATTGCGGGCTTCGGGACGGTGAAGCTTGATGACTATGACGGGGGTGACTTCTTTGGAGGAGGGGGGATGGTGGAAGAGCTGGAGGGTTGGGAGGTTGAGGGTTGCGTAGCTTTCAGGAAGTGAAGATGTCATTGTTGCTATTAGTATTGTGAGCGAATGCTGAAGGACTGAGCTGAAGGTGAGTTCAAGACGATGTAGGTTTAGAGTTCAACAGATTGAGTTTCATAAGTTGAGCCTCGTGACGATGACAATATTTGCGACGACTGACAAGGTGAGCCGAGGCCAAGGGCGTAAGGGGATGAGCCGAGGAGGATTGGCTGATCCTGTTTATTCACAATACAGAGTATGTCTATTATATGCAACTGTTTATGTTGGCTGGGTTGAAGAAAGTCAGTGGCGCTGACTTGAATCATCTACCGACGTTAGGTAGATGACAATTATCACATGAAAATAGGTCCATTTAGGGATCATCTTTGCTAGGTAAGTACAGTACTGTAGGTAGTGTTGGTCGTACAGTGCAAGCTACAGGTAAATTGGGGATATCTACTGTACTGTGATGACTAACCCCCTAGTTGACAAGCTGGGAAAAAACTCCGGAAGCCCAGATTAACCATCAATGCAAAAGCCTCTCCACAAGCTCCAAGATCCAGCTGAGCCTTTCTGACCAAAGACGCAGAGACACTAGACAATGCTGTTTCAAGCATACGTCTTGAAATATGGTCTATGAATGGGAACCACACAAAGATGTCTGCTATCAGCTGTATATCAATGAGCGTCGGTCCCTCGAGGATATCATGGTGCACATGAAGAATGTCTACCAATTCACGCCGAGGTAAGTGTGGCGCAGGTGAAATGAATGCTCTCTTCCACTTACATGACTTATTTCAGTAAACGAGCTTTCCAAGTCCAGTTTAGTCGTTGGAAGTTTCCTACGAAACAAAGACTGAAACATAAAGATGACCGACTTGTTAAGCGCATCCATGAGCTGTGGAAGAGAAATGTCCCGCAGAGTGAGATGCTGCGAATCCTTACCGATGAAGATGGGTTTGATATCAATTCACGTGAGCTCATGAGAGTGCGGGCGCGAAACCGATGGCTCCTTAGAGTTCGACATGGAGATCGAGCAAGAGCTGGTGATGTCGAGAACGGTGACGAGACTCTTGCAAACGATGCCTCATTAGATGAAGACGGAGGCGTGCCTGCTTTGATACCCGATCAAGAACCAGGATCTCTTGACCAAACCGCACCCGAAAATCCTGCAAATACCTTGCAACAAGAGCCCGCTCCTGCACCCAAGCCGCGCAAGATGAGCAAAAGACAAAGCCGGCGAAACCGTCAACATCTGAGCGAATCAGAACATATCGTCCGGTTCCCTTCTGAAATGACACTGAACGATTCTAAAGAAGCCCTCAATCTCGACGCTACTACATACCCAGAGACCCGTGAATGCTTTGCACGAATTTGCCAAGAAGAGTCCATCGTCAAGAAAACCTTGGCTGGAGCGGGGAGATGGGACTATGCTAAGAACCGCCTGATACACGAGTGCCCACACTTACAACAGACCCTTTGGCTTTCGAAAGATGATCTTCAAAGAAAACAGCTCGCCCTGGATATCATTTGCACTGATGTGACTAAGCGTCTGCGGAACCAAGGGACCAGAATGACGCTCGTCGATGCAAAGAATGAGCTGGGTCTTAATCCGGAAGAGTCCCATGAGATCCGCGCTGCTTTACATGAGGTTCTATGTGACGCGAAGTTCACATGTAAATCTGATGGGACACCAGAGCAATGGGAAGAGCTGAAGAAACGATGGCTGGAGAAGTCAGAACGCCTGAGGGCCTTGCCTCTTCATGGAGATGATGAGCAGTCTCGACGGAAAGGTAGGGCGGTTGAGATTGTGGCTCGGGATGTGATCAAAAGAAGACGGGATGAGAAGAGATCCAAGACTGTCAAGGGTAGCGAAACGCCTAAACTAAAGGACACGGTGCAGAGAAAGCCCCAGAATGATGAACCACTGCGTAAAGCTCAGGAATTGCGACAGGCGCACGAGAATCAGCATTCTACTCATCAACGCCAAGTGCATCAAACGAGACAAAACCTGCCCGACTTCTCGATGCCAGAATGCGGAGCCTCGAGATCCAGCCCGCTCACAAGTCCAACTGTAATGGATAATGGCATGATGGACGATGGGATGAATAATACTGCTTATGAGTCTGTAGATGAACCAACTAACTCGCGTATGGCTTATACAGCAACCAGGCAGCCAGTACCAGCACCAGCACCAGCACCGTCAGCACAACCAGCACAACCAGCACAACCAGCACAACCAGCACAACCAGCACAACCAGCACAACCAGCACAACCAGCACAACCAGCACAACCAGCACAACCAGCACAACCAGCACAACCAGCACAACCAGCACAACCAGCACAACCAGCACAACCAGCACCGCCAGAACGACCTGTACAGATGCCCCCGCAAGCATCAAATCTGCCGACTTCTCATGGAATCCTACCTCAACCTCATCGGATGCTGGGATCATCTGCCAGTACCAATGTGGCTATGAACACTCAGTTTGGGCCGTCGATGTACTTAGGCAACCAACCCCAAGCGAACTATATGGAGCAACAATATGTGCCGCATCAATTCTCAACGCCAGCCCCTAGCACAATGTTCCAGTCTGCCCCTACAGTGTCAACCTCTTTCGCAGCATTTCTTCGGCTGCACCCTTCTTCGACGTATGCTACTAATACAAGTCTGTGGATCGCTACGATGACATCGCAATCAATCCATGAACTACGACAAGCGGCGGTTGCCAAGTTTCCTGGGGCATGTTGTGTTCGGATCGAGGGTATTATAAAGGATCCCAAAGGGAATGAGTTGCCGCTTCAGATACAAGGAGATGATGAATTGGGTGCCTATTTTGCACATACCCAGGGTGGACCGCCGACGTTTGTTGTTCAACTTGCCTAACATGAGATTGCATCAAAGAGTTGCATATGATCACTTTGTGCTGCCAGTCGTGCAGAGTAACTGTGGTGTATGGGATTGTGATGGGAGCGATAACAAGAGAACGGGCGTACGGAGTTTCTGGATAAGATACAGCTCATGATTGGACGACTCTGGCAGTTGTACGGGCGCCGGAACGGGAGGTGTCGAGAGAGCGGACTTGGCCTCCGCGATATGTGTTGGGGAATGCGGCTGCGATGTGTAATTGGACGGTGGCCAAGCTCCGAAGATCTTGTTTCTCGGCTAAGGCCAAGGTCTGCAGTTGTTAGATCCGTATTATATGCCATCTAATTATTCACTGGAGATAACGTAGATTATAAGCTTGGCTCAATATTCATCATGTGTCCTAGCAAGGCATGATAGTGGGATCGCATCACGCTGGCCGCGACATGCTTCGATAATTGCTCTGTACTTCATCTAATCCATAGTCAACATTGATCATTGAAACTTCAAGTCAGAATGAGAATCCACTTTGCTCATGTTTCCACCACCTTACAAGCAAACCTATAGAAGAGAACTCCGGCCCGGCCGAGAAGACGGACATTGCACAGCGCGATTGTTTGGTTATAACCGAGGGAAAAAAGACGAAATGAGACGAGAACAACAGTGTAAATAATCAATACAGCCAATGAGAATTATCAAAAACGCCTCCGCGCCGTGTCAGATCTCATCGAACCCAATCTCAGGGCCCTTGACACGGCCGAACAACCCCCGGTATGTGGGGTTCGGGAGTTATAGTGCGGTATTCCAACTCCGTCCTGACAATTTTCCATTGCCGTCGACTTCAACACTTAAGCTCGACCTCGACCTCTCCTCATCGGCCAATTCATATCTCGAGACGCTCTTGCAGCCTCAATCAACTCCTCTACGACCTCCTGCGACCTCGGCACTACAATTATACCCGCAATTGACCTTTCGCATTTCCCCGCGCACAAGCTAGTCACATCATCATGGCTTCTCTTCAATTGCGCGCTCAGCGTGCTGCTCTGCGGAGCTTGCGCACACCCACCACAGCCAGTTGCAGAGCCTCGAGGTTACCTGCTTCCTTCTACCGCTCCTACGCTACTGAGATCGAGCCTGAGAGGTCGAGCAAAAACACACCCGCCCGACAAAGCAACGAGACCAAGGTCGGCAGGACGTTCCAGGGACAGGTTATGGGCAGTATTGGATCTCGGTTAAGGCGCGAGCGGGAGCAGAGAGAGAAATATGAGGAGTGGCGTAACATGACAGATCCTACACGGAACTGGATGGTGACATTTGGTACGTCTCTGTTCCTGTTTGCGTCTGCCCCAGAGCTTGGAGCTAACAGAAGATAGTCTTTCTCTCAGGTGTTGGAATCTCATACTGGCTTGGTACATACTGGCCAAGAGAACCGGAACCTACTTCAACACTACCTCTCAACAAGTCCACAGCTCCCAAGCACAACACAAAACTCGAGAACATGCAGGCTGCTTGGGCCGACTTCGTCAAAATTGTAGGCCAAGACAATGTCAGTACCGCCGAGAACGACCTTGAACATCACGCTACCTCGAGCTGGTCTTCGCACCAGGCTGGTCCCGAAGATCGACCCTTCTGCGTTGTCTACCCCTCAAGCACCGAGGAAGTGTCTGAGATTATGAAGGTCTGCCACAAGCGCAAGATTCCTGTTACGGGCTACAGTGGCGGTACCAGTCTTGAGGGCCACTTTACTCCTACTCGCAAGGGCATATCCGTTGATTTTGGCCATATGAACAAGATCATTAACCTTCATAAAGAGGATCTTGATGTTGTTGTGCAGCCTGCCATGGGCTGGGAGGCCCTAAATGATCACCTTGGCCAGGAGGGTCTCTTCTTCCCTCCCGACCCTGGCCCTGGCGCTATGATTGGAGGCATGATTGGTACGGGATGCAGTGGCACCAACGCATACCGCTACGGTACCATGCGCGAGTGGGTTCTTAGTTTAACTGTCGTTCTTGCTGACGGCACCATCATCAAGACCCGACAGCGTCCCCGCAAGAGCTCTGCTGGCTACGACCTTACTAAGCTCTTCATCGGCTCTGAGGGTACTCTCGGCCTCGTGACAGAAGCTACTCTTAAGGTTACCGTCAAGCCCGAGTCAACCAGCGTCGCTGTCTGCAGTTTCCCCTCAATCGGCCATGCCGCCACCTGTGTGAGCAGGGTTGTGGGCAAGGGCATCCCTGTAGCAGCTGTTGAGATTCTGGACGACAACCAGATGAAGTGTATCAACAACGCGGGCATGACATCGCGAGCCTGGGCCGAGGCCGCGACTCTCTTCTTCAAGTTCGCTGGAACTCCTGCAGGTGTCAAGGAGCAAATCGCTCAAGTGCAGAGCCTTGCTAAGCAAGCCGGCAGCAAGACCTTCGAGTTTGCTAAGAACCAAGAAGAGCAGGACGAGCTGTGGAGTGCACGCAAGGAAGCTCTCTGGAGTACCACAGCTGTTAAGAAACCCGGTGACCACGTGTGGACAGGCGATGTCGCTGTTCCCATGAGCAAGCTGCCAGACCTAATTGAGGAGACGAAGGAGGACATGGCAAAGAGTGGTCTGTTTGCTTCTATCGTGGGACATGTCGGTGACGGCAACTTCCACACTATTCTGCTGTACAACGATGCTCAACGAGCAAAGGCTGAGGCTGTGGTGCATCGGATGGTCAAGAAGGCTGTTGAGATGGAGGGCACGGTGACGGGCGAGCACGGCGTTGGTCTCGTCAAGCGGGACTATCTCCCCCACGAGCTTGGTGAGACCACAGTTGATGCTATGCGACAGGTATGAAGAACCACGCCATTGAATGAATCTCATTTGCTAACAGTTGGTATAGATCAAGAAGGCCTTCGACCCTCTATGTCTGCTCAACTGCGACAAGGTTGTGCGAGTACAAAAGCCCAAGAAGGGAGAGGTTGAAGAGTGGTAGAGAGCTACGAGAGCTATGCGGAATGCGCAAGAGTCAGGGATGAGAAGAGAATAGAGGATACCTAGTGTTTGCATGTATGATATAGGAACAGATGGATCTAACGACATTCATAGGGACGTCTGTGCCCATGAGAACGTTTATATAAGGATCAAAATTTATATCATTCACTCAGGAGCTTTGCGATGACAAAAGCGATCGATAATATCTCGAAGTGTGTTTATATGGGGGCAATGATGGCCCTTACCAGGCTTCTGCGATGTGCTATGCTGTATATAGAGGCATCCTCGCACCTTTCATCGAAAACATGTCCTTCCTTTCGCCCTGGAGGAGCTCTAACCATTACCAGGGTAATCCAAACTGCCCGGGCACACCATTACCAGCCTGACTCTGAGTCGAACCCTGGCCTTGACTCTGGTTCTGGTTCTGGCTCTGACCTGGTCTAAATAACTAAATTTAGCATCAGCTCTTCATAGTTCAGGAACAAATACTTACGGATGATGGTTGCTGGTCAAAGCCCCAATATTCCACTGCTGGAGAATCTTGTCCAATCGCTCTTTCAAGAGCTTGACGCGTTTCTCTCGGACTTTCTCGAGCGCATCTTTACTTTCGAGAATACCCTTGTTGAGCTCGTCGCTGCGCGTGTATAGAGCGTCAAGTTTGCCGTCGAGCTCTGTGATGAGCTTGTGGATGGCTTCTTTGTCGACTAGCTCCAGAGCGCCTTTGTTTTCGTCGGCCGACATGACAAATTGCTTTGTGTTTGAGAGTACAGTCAATATTTGTTGTTTGAGGGGACGTAGAGTGTGACGAGGAAAAGTGAGTGTCGAGAATCAAACATCCATCACAGTGAATCATAGCAGCGCACGCTTTAGTGGTTGAAACTGCTGCCTTTCTAAAAATGCACTTTCCCGCGTTTCTCGCCGGATTAATCGGATTGCATAAAGAATAAAGAAAACAATAACCATGAAGAACAAAAGGAACAATCAATTGTTGATATGCAGTCATGCAGAAATCTAAAACCATATAGAGGTATCGCGCAAACGAAGCAGAGCCATAAATTATATCGGCTCATGCCTAACACCAAACTCCCCCAAAACCAGATGCCATGCTCAAGATCAAAACACTGTCACAGTGTTTACATGTCCATTCTTCAGAACCTCAAAAACCATACCTGGAAATCCATATAGTGTCGTCGTAGAATCGCCATTGGCTTCCGCTCGCCTTGCACCGCTCTCCTCCCACCCTCCCAAAAACTCACAACTACTGCCTGGACTATCGCCCCAGCCACGATTGAGAACCATACCGCGTTGTCTTTGCTGAGAATCGTTTCCTGGGAATGCAGATTCCCATGCTGCATTCATACGGTCCTCGATGTGTAGGAATGGCGTTTCTGAATCTGTCAATCCACTTCCATCGTCCGAAGGGTCCAAGTAAGCAATTTCCCAACGACAACGGCGGTGGCGGTTGAATTCGTATGAGCCTGGTATGTTACCGTGTAGGACCAGTTTTGTGGCGACTAATCGATCAGGAGAGTGTGATATGATACCGCTCTGGCCCTCTGCCTCACTCGCTTTGCTTCCAGGAGGGGCTTGCGACGGAGGCACCCGAGTCGATATTAGGATGTCAAAGCCGAGATAAAAATAGTTGTAGAAGCATTCACCATTTGTATTAAGACCAATTTGATCATCAATAGCCTCTTCATTGTCAGACGCATCCGACCCGTCATGCATAGAAGACTGGTCTGTATCAGTTAGATCTTCAGGCCGTCCAATATCAACAGCATCCGGTCGAGCTTTTGTATTGCTGGCTGTGCGCATCTTGTGAATAACCATCTTCTGATCATTCTTGCGGTAGATGGCGTTCGGAGGGCCCAACTCCATGAGCAGATCTTGAGGTGTTGTCTCGCCAAGTGTGATCCAGAAAGAGCTGCTAGTCCATTTCCTGAACAGTTGGATCTTCCCACCGCCGTGAAGTCGAATAAGCGAGATTTCGTCGGGATATACATCTTTGCCACGAGGTATCACGGTAGTTGATTTGATACTGGGGAGAATCTCTGTCCAGAGAGTCGGTCTAGCGTCGGCCCAAGAATCACCACTAAAGATAGCCATCGAGGTTGCAACTTGACTAGATGCCGATGCAAAAGTTGACACTACATCTTTCTCGGGGGAGTATTCGGAAGGGTTAAGTGAGAAATTGAAGGCAACACCAGGATATGACAAGACGTAGATACCACTATCGTGGGTACTGGATGGTGGAATAAATTCTCCAGCATATGTAGGGCCGAGTAATTTATGATATATGTGTCGGAAAGTAGGTCCTGATGTCGAGTCCCCTGGTGTTGGCGACCCAGGGGCTCCAGCAGCTACCGGTTTGACAAGGTCTCTTTCTTTAAAGGTTATATGATTCTTGGTAAAGTCGGTGACTTCGATAAGACGCAAACGTTGCTCGGGGCCATCAAATCTCAGTCGCATTCCATTCCCGGGAAGTTCAACACCAACTGGGTCGGTAACGGGTCGGTCTGGAGAGTAAATAAGGTCGATCTTTGGGAATCGATGGGGTTCGGCTTTGAGGCGGGTAAGAACATCGTGAAGAGTTGCGCCGAGGACTAGACATGTTGTTATTAGAGGTTATTTGGAATCTTTCGGGTTGAAGTCACCTAGAAAACCTAGTGCTCGGCCAGGATAAAGCTGCGCGGTAAAGAGTGACATGGCGGCGGCGATGAGTTTGATAGTAGGCAGCTTATCGCGGAGCTGCCCTGGAAGGTTGAGCTGTGTAAGAGCTGAGCTCCTATGTGAGCGCTGGGGAAGGTAGATTGGTAACCATGGAATGGGGCTATGCTAGAGGAAGAATTCCAAGAGAAGGATTATGTTGAGGGATAGAACTAACGTCAAATCAAAGGGAATGGTCACGATATCAGTTGTAGTTACAGAGTCTTGTCGAGTGAGGAGTGACAAAGACACCATGTGATGCGATGCTGTGACGCGGGGCACTAGCAGAGCTGAGTGCTGGCTTGGGATGACGTAAGACGACCACATGGCACTATCCATACTATACCTACCTACCTACTCCGTAACGACCTTACGAATTTCTATTCTTTGACATGACCTCTCAATTAATTGGTAGCTGATATTCATCTTTCTTGCATGATCAGTGGTTTTTATCCCGGCGGATCCTTTGTCAGACGTGTAAATGGTTGCGAGGAAAGGCAGGGGTCGCGAAAGTGAACGAAAGCTGAGTTGCTTGTGATTCAACATTTAGCATAACAGGTACTTAACTACTAACCTAAGTACTAGGTAGCTGAAATCCATTCATAGTTAGTTCTTGTTCATATTGGCATGATTGGTCCTTTCGTATTACTGTATTAGTTAGTCAATTAGCTACAGTAATTACTTGAAACAGAAGGTACTATATAGTAGGTAGGTAGTAGATCATTCCCAAGTACCCAGATCATTATACGAGCCTCGGCAACCTCAGGAACTAGGTCTGTGTACGTGGACGCGTGGGGCAAGCCCACCTACATACGGATACCTAGGTACATACCTGGGTAGGTAGGCATGTAGGTTGGCGTTCAAGGGTCCCCATGCAGATGGCAGATGGAGGTCTAACTCAGGTTAGCTTAGGCGGGAACTGAACCTTGAACAGGACATATTTTTTGTTACTACCGTTCCGATGTTTCTGCTCTTTATATACCTGTTAATTTGAATTAAAAGGTCTCTCACTGCCCCAGACTCTTCTTTCAAGCTGCCCTGACCTAGTTCCCAAATCTCTATCATGGCCCCATCGGACTTTGCCGACTATCCCAAGCCTGTCGAGGCTCCCGCAGCAACATACAATCCCAATGTTGAGAACAATCCTACATTCAGAGGCGTTCCTCTCGTAGTTGGTGCCAATATGTGAGGCATCCTATCTCACTGTAGCTCTATCAAAGCTCACCTCTTGTAGCATCGCCAGAGTTGGGTTTCTTCAGCAGTACTTTTGGAATAATGCACACTTTGGTATCATCAAGGACATTCCTGCTCTTGACGACATCCCCTACAGGTTTCATGTATGTTCACTATCATCTTTGTACGGAATAGCTGTCACTCACACTCTCGCCTCAGCCTACCGTCACTCCCCTCGGACCTACAGAACCTATGCTTGACTTTGGCCCGGAGCTCGTCAAGTCCCAGTACCCAGAGTCAAAAGCTCGCTACTACACTACCAGCGACTACCATCAGATGTACAGATCAGGACAAGTGACACCTCTTCAAGTCGCCGAAGCTCTCCTCCCTCTCATCTCCAGGCCGGATGGTAAGTATTCAGATGGTTGGGTGGACAACCACGGCAAGGACCATCTCGTTCTTGAGGCTGCCAAAGCTTCGACAGAGCGTTATGCCGCGGGCCAGCCACTGAGTATCTTGGATGGCGTACCTATTGGCGTCAAGGATGACACTGATACCAAAGGTTTCCGCAACCATATCGGTATGAAGTATGTCCCAGACATTGAGACGTTCAAGGAGCAGAAAGAGTCTTCGTGGCCCGTCAAGAAACTCCAAGAAGCCGGTGCTGTGGTCATTGGAAAGAATGCTATGCATGAACTTGGTTCAGGTGAGTTTACCAGTAACAAGCTTTCAACCAGATTTCTGACCATGATTAGATACCAGCGGTTGCAATGTGAGTACGATTGTCGCTCTCACAGACTGCCACTAATGCACTTAGGCTGCTCAAGGAACACCTACCAACTGGCTTAACAAAAGCTACTACCCCGGCGGCTCGTCCTCTGGCGGCTCCTCCACCGTCTCAGCCGGCATCGTCCCCATCGCCGTTGGCACCGACGCCGGAGGCAGTATCCGCATTCCTCCCACCTTCAACGGTGTCTATGGTCTCAAGACCACCCACAACCGGACTATGTTCATGAATAACACCATGTGCATTACCGGGCCCATTGCTGCCACTGTTGCAGACCTCACTATTGCCTATCGTGTCATGGCTCAGCCTAACCCCGACTGTCCTGTCCAAGGCCGCTTTGGGCTTTCTATCCCACCACCAAAGGGCCAAAAGAAAGTCATGGGCATCTGCCGTGACTGGTGGAACCAAGCTGATCCTCGTGTCAAAGAGGTTTGCGATCGGGCGGTCGATTACATGGCTAATAAGTGTGGCTATGAGATTATCGACATCACTATTCCTTATATTCCCGAGGCGCAGATTGCACATAGTGTTGTCTGCATCACTGAGATGGCCGAGTCAGCTCGTCGGCGAACACTCAACCCAGCTGACTGGCTTTCCCTCGTCGGGCCTGCCAATAAGGTCCTGATGTCTGTTGGAAGCAAGACCACTGCAGCTGATTTGCTCAAATATGGTGCTCTCCGAGAGTTGATCATGCAACATCTGGCCTTCTTGTTCCAGAAACACCCTGGCCTTCTCATCATGACACCCACAACCCCTTTGACCGGATGGCCTATTGTCCCTGGAGACCAGGCCTATGGTATGAGCGATACCAACACAACCATCCGGAACATGCTGTACGTATTCCTAGCCAACTTGACCGGCACGCCTGCTGTCTCAGCTCCGGTGGGATATGTCGATCCGGACCAGGGCGATGGCAAGCTCTCTATTAGTTTGATGGCTACAGGAGAATGGGGCAGTGAGGAGCAGCTTCTCGCATGGGCGACTGAGGCTGAAGAGTATCTGCACAATGCTACGGAGTCAGGCCGACGTCGACCTGATGAGTGGTTGGATGTTGCAGATCTGGTGAAACAGAAGACGTAGATTGATTTTAGGACGGTATTCTACTAATTTCACATGGTGTTTTTAAAAGATTTAGCTGTGGAGATACCGAGTCGGTAGTTGTCTACGACTAAGCAATGGGTGGTTTCAAATTTGATGAGAATGTTATGCTCAGATTATTTAGCCTTTTCTACTACATCAATACTAGTCTTCCTTTCAAGACTGCTTTGTGTACTACATATTGGGCTTATTTAGCCAGGAACTTAGAAGCAAGGCTCATGAGACCTCCAGCGCCCCCCTGCCCTCCTCCACCACCGCCCATTTGGTTCTTGAGGTACATCTTGAGGGCGACTTCACCAGCCTGCTGGACGACGCTCTCCTTGCTAGTTCCATCAGACACCTTGCCTGAGGCAGCCTTATTGTCAAAGAGCTTGAAGATTCAGGTCAGTCATTGAGACAGGTGTGTGTAGTACTTCACAACTTACCTTGCTTGCCTCAGCCAAAGCCATGCCCAAAAACTGAGTCTGGCTGTTGCTGCCACTGCCACTGCCGCTCTGGCCCTGGGTGTACATCTTGAGAGCCTGCATGGCAGCAGCGGTTCCCAGACTCTTGCTGTCCTGCTGCGAGTCCTCATCGTGGTAGGTGGTCTTGTGCTGCTTGATGGCATCTAATAGTTATCACCGGTTAGGATGTTGGTTCTCTTTTTGTACGCAGATGCATGGGGAGCTTTCTCACCCTCTTCGTCGAGATCCTCATCGGCTAGCTTGCTTTGTTTCTGCCCCAGAGCTCCTAGAATGCTACCAAAGAGGTCCTTATCGCCAGAGGACCCAGCCTTTTGACTAGCCTCCTCCTTGGCATTGTCGAAGTCGATGTTTCCACCATGAAAGCTGGGCATGCCACCACCGCCTTGAGACTCTGCGTATTGTTAAAATCGTTCGTTTCGAGTTTGAGAGAGTATGGGTGACTGACGGATGCCGCCAGCAGGGGGGTACCGCTGTTGTCCGTAACCGCCCTCTTGTCCGTGGCCTTGCTGTTGACTATAACCTTGTTGCTGGGCGTAGCCCTGGTCTTGACCACCGCTGTAGCCCTGCGGCTGTTCGTATCCTTGCTGCTGATGGTCTGGAGTAGAATAAGAATTAGTGTACGTAACCTGGAGCTTGACTCAAGATAAGAAATCTGGCAACTTTTGAATGGCTGATAGTCATCGCTGTGGTCTCTCCATGACGTTATGAAGCAATAGCTTGGGTTTGTATGAGGGGCATCGCGGGGTAACCAAAGCTATTCTGAGGAAGGCTTGTGAAGAGACACAAATATACCTTGACGCTTGTCCTTGTCATCATCAAGGTAGTCCTTCGCGGCGTTGATGATCTTGTCCATGATTGCGATTTGTTTGACGGGATAGTAAATAGGTTTATGATGAGACGGTTGGAAGAGCAAAGTTGATGATGGATGGGGAATGGTTTGGAGTTGTAATGGAGGGTTTAATGCTACAGCACCAACCCTTAATCAGTCCAATTAATGTCTCTACTGGGTGGCCCCAGAGCTGCTGGACTGAACAAGACCGTGTTATGCTCTTATTAACCAGCCAATGCCTCGCCATGAAAACCCATGTCTGACGTGGACCCAACCGGTGTACAGTACATACAAGCTACTTCTGTTAGTGACGTTATTATTATGGGGAGCTTGACATGACCTACGCAATCTATTCAGACCGAGTGGGACTTCCAACATTAGCTGTTGCTTGTTTCAGCTGCCATGGATCCAAGCTTCACTTCAGCTGAACTGCATCGGCAAAGTTCCAAGAATCAACTGTATTTACCAACTCTGAGTAGCTTAAGACATCCATATTTATTTACCTGTAGTCACGACAATCACTTCACAAAGCAATGCGTCAATTTATGTCCGTGACGCATAAGAGCGCGCACGTCAGCTGTATCTGCCTGATTGCTCCCTACACCCCAGGTATCTGTGTTATCGTCCCCAGTCATAACAAAGGTCCAATTCATTCGTGAGATCGGAAAAAGGAAATAAATCAAATAATCAACCGGCTGTGAGCGTCTCGTTTATCCCGCTTTCGCCATATAAAATGCAGTAAGGTCAACCCAAACTCCGTCGTGCCCCTGGCACCGTGCCTCTAGTCGAGTCGTGATGTATCATGACCATTACTGCTACTTCGTGCGATCTCGTTTCGTTCCAGCCATGCGTCTTACAAGCCGATAAATCGATGAGTCGCTGGGAGCCATTTTGTTGTCCCCAAGTTTAGGCAACGGATTGATCGACTGTAGGAGGGTGGCTAGTGCTTGTCCGTTTCTTCTCTCTTTTGGCCCATCTTAAACCGCAAGCATTGCATAATGTCTTTGGCCCCTGAGGCCCCTTTCTCCATTCTGGAGAATCCAGAGTGCCTGATCTTGTTAGCATCGATGCGATAGGGCAGTCACAACAAAAAATGACTTACCACAGTCCGTACACACGTATTCCTCAGAAGTCTTAAGCTTCTTCTTTTTATCGCCGGTTCGTGGATCTCGTTCCATCGGAATCGCGATGCCTGCGTCTCCCTTGATCAAGGTCGGGCTCGCGTTTCCAGTTGTAATTCCTCGGCTTCGCTCGCCTTCGATATATCGCAAGCCTGTTAACATCTCGATCGTGTCCGTGTGAGACGCCGCTTCGTATCGTGCCATCTTGTCCTTGAGCGAATCCTGTTGATTACCTGCAACTGCACCCTCGAGGTTCTCGCGCGTGAGTGCTTTGTTGAGTGCAGCACGATCGGCCTCAGTCATTCCTCTCTCACTACCAGGACGGTAAAAGGTTCCCGAAGACACTCCTGTTCCTTCAGATGGCGTCATGTCTGACCGACCCTCTTGACTTTGCAACCATTGCTTCTGCGCCTCATCATTTTCAGCCTCCTCCTCACGACGGAGCTCGGCGATGCGGCGTTTCAATCGTTCATTTTCGATCTTGTGCTCAAGAAACGAGTCTAAGAGGCCAGCGTTCTTGGTCGGGTATGGCCGCGCCATCATAAATACGGCTTGACAGAAGGGAGACTGGTTGTTTGGGTTAGGAGCAAACTTGGCGCCAGCAATGTGAGCATGCCCGACAGTCTCAAAAATTGCATATTCGGCATCCTTCTTCTTGAAGCGGTAGAATAGTCGTAGCGGGTTGCCGGATGCGATGGATTCGTTGAGCTCCGCGACAAAAACACCTTGATCGTCTGGGTGGATTAAGTCCTTTAGGAATACATCTTGAATCTCTTCAACACTGTACCCCGTGACTTGAAGGATACTAGGTGACGCATACTTGATTCGACCGTTGGCATCGAGTATCTGCAAGAAGTCTCTGAGCTCTTCCACAACCTTTGCAGGCCAGTTTCTTCGTTTGGTAAACTCGGTCAGAGTGCTGGCGCCGGCAAGATTCATTTGAGCAAACGCGCCAGCAGGGAGGGGCCCTGCACCAGGGACATTGTTGGCTGCCGTGTTGAATTGGTTCTCAGCTCGTGCGACAGACTCTTCGGTAGTCGATTGCGCGTTACCAAAGGAGCCGCCCATGTTGGAATCATCTGCGGACTCAAGACTCATTGGAACGTCTGTGATGCCACCGAGCATGCTGTTATCGAGCATGGCCATGATGTCGTTATCCTGACCATCAGCGCCCATCTACAAAATCGGGTTAGCCGAAAGGATCTCCGATCAAGGTTGCCTTGGCCTTGGCCGAAGGGGCCGCTATAGATAGGGCCGCAGCCCCGGTGTCGGCGTCGGCGTTGCGGGGAAGGGAGTGGTAATTGACCTGGCCACCCGTCATGTCAGGGAGAGAACCGATATCGAGGTTGAAGCCGTAGAAATTGTTGAAGTTGTTCGGATGAGGGGCGCCCTGGGGCGGAGGAGGAGGTGGAGGTGGTCCGTGGGACATGGTTGCGGCGAATTCATGTGGCAGTTGAGCATTCGTAGGTGCATTGGCGAGGACCCGGAAAGGGCAATTCCAGTGGCCTTGGGCGTGGCCGCGACAGTGGCAGCGGATGAGTTGTCGAATTGGAGATGTCGGTTCGATGGCGCGAGTACCATGAAAGATGTCCAAAAAGGAATAAAACGGTTCGTCCGGTGGTAATAAGATGATCCGAGGTTGTATCGACGTTTTTCTTCTCAATTCTGGTTTTAGGTGCGAAGGAGGCGAATTCTTGAGCTCAACATGGATTAACATGTACCGTTGTTCCCCTCTCTACTTGACATTCAGCGATGAAGCAGAAACCATCAGGTGGTCGGCCAAGACCAAAAGAATCGAAAGAATCGAAGAGATTTCAAGTTGACGCTTATTAAATGCCTATTAGAAAGATCAAAAATAAGAGGAGAAAAGCTAAGGTTGGCAGGATAAAGTGAGGGCGGCGGCGCTGAGGGGTCATGAAAAGATAGAACAAGGCATGAACAGAAATGTTGCACGGGCACAAATTGGAGTTACCTGATTGACTGGCAGTCCCCAGGTGGATGAGACTCCCGATATAAGATAGTCTCAGCCGGAGGAGAAAACGAGATTGTGAAAGAGTTTGAACGAATTCAATGAGATGGGATGTAAACTCGAGGTAACCTAAGGTTTCTGGTAGCGTCTTTGCAAAACAAAGAAATGGCCCGCTTTCTGAGTCAAGGCCAAGGCTCAAGATCGTTTTGTACGGTGCAAATCGTCAAGTTCATAGCAGAGACATAGGTTGAGAGCGACTTTTATTATTTCCCCTTGCTTGGGTCTGATGACAGGGCAGCAGCAGACGTGTGGTGCGTGTGTCCCATCGGAAATCAGTCCATAGACTGGACTGGCTGGGCTGGGCTGGGCTGGGCTGCTCTGGGTTACTATCCAGTGTGGTCTGTGGCCAGGCGCCTATCAGGGAGTTAGTTGCTAGGTTGCTAAAGCATGGCACTTTTTCAGAATTGGATTCTTTCACACATGGGAATTTGGGCCGAGCATGAAACAGCACCTCTTGTGCCCAGGTCCAAGCTGCACTGTCGGCAAGACTCCCTGTTCTTGTGCTTAGCCTCATCAGCGCTTGTCAACACCTCAGCCAATACAAGACAAGCAGACCGGAGGTTATGCCCCGGGAAAGCGGACCAAGGGCTCTTAGAAGTCCCTTCTATTGGCTATGACATCGGAGTAGAGTGTTTTAGCGCACCCTTTGTACTTAGATCACTTTAGTGGGATCCAGGTAAAGGGTCCAGCGGGCGGGCGGTAGCGCCGCCAAGCAAGTCCATCATCCACAGTGGCTTACCAATATCTGTAGCGCCTCATTCGAGGCTCCTAGTAAATATCGATTCTCGTATGCATTCATGATGTGTGGTTTCTTTGACCTTCAGGGGGATCACCGCGGGGCAGTTCTTGGGGATCCATTGGATAGATGACAGATCGTCATATCGAGAAGGGAATCATGCATCGAGGTTGAGAAATTCCCAGTTATTGAGACATAAAATGCCATGTCTTCTTCAAAAGCCGCCCATCAGCTGAGCTGCACATCTTGTTAGTTAGTCATCAGCGAGTCCTTCCCAATCAGTACCCCTGCCTATCTGCTGTCTTTTCCCTCTCACCATGTCACTGGAACTGCACAACAGCTGTCATCCCAAAGTCAAATCTTCTGTGTTTCTGCAGTTTCAGTTCTTTGGACCCTTCGAGGCCCTTAGTAGGCGATGGGTCCACGATCAAGCACTGTCACCTCCATCTGTAAGGGGTCTTGGTCTACGTCGCGTGGACCTAAAGCGGAGTGGCGCCGTGACTGGTGTGGTTTCGTTGTCCTTCGTTCAAGGGCCGTTGGACTGTTACTTGGGTCGCTCTCTGGTGACGTCGAGAAGACGTAATCTCTACTTTCAGTCGATCTCATAAAATTTGTGAATAGTCAGGAACACAAGTCATAGTGGACCTGGAAATTGAGAACAGCTCAGTAAGTTTCGAAACACTGCCGATATGTGTGATACGAACCTCAAGCAGTTATGGATAGAACAGAGTCACAGACCATTTCTTGAGGAAAAGAACTACCTTAGGTAAGGTAGGTAGTGAAGAACAGACCACACGGGATTGCGGGTAACCATCCGCTTGCTCCCCTTCCAGTGTAGTTCGCTGGAACTTCGGATAAACTGGCCAAGCACGTGCTCACGCATCGACTGCTCCTGATCTTGAAGCTCTCAACGCGTCTTCCTCTCTATCGTCGCGTTACCCGCTAATTTGCATTTGGCTGCCTGATCCACATTAGCCCAGCATCCGACCAAAGCAACTACGTCCCTGTGACTTGCGTGTTATAGTTCTTATCCAGTAGATGGTTTAATCTACGTGGTTGTTGACACTACCCTCGCTGCGGTTTCCCTGATGTGGTAGCTGTAACCATGTCTCGAATTGACAAACTCTCGATCTCCGGTGTGCGGTCCTTCAGCCCTTCGGTCCGGGAAGCTATCCAGTTCAACACCCCTCTGACTCTGATTGTTGGTTACAATGGATCTGGGAAGACAACAATCATTGAATGTCTGAAATATGCGACGACCGGTGAGCTGCCGCCCAATAGCAAGGGCGGCGCTTTCATTCATGACCCAAAGGTGCCTTGAAATGCTGGACCCCTCTCTTGCTAACCTTCAGTGCTAATATACCACAGCTTTGCGGCGAGAAAGAAGTCATGGCTCAAGTGAAGCTCCAATTCCGATCGATCAACGACCGTCAACATGTCGCGACTCGAAGTCTCCAGCTCACTGTCAAAAAAACTGCTCGCTCCCAAAAGACTTTAGACTGCTCCTTAGTCGTAGTCAATAATGGAGAACGAACAACGACTTCTACGCGGCAAGCTCAGTTGGATGAGATGATTCCCGAGCGTCTCGGCGTCTCGCCTGCAATCCTTGATGCGGTCATCTTCTGTCACCAAGACGAGTCCCTCTGGCCATTGAGTGAGCCAGCTGCCTTGAAGAAACGCTTCGACGAAATTTTTGAGGCCATGAAGTATACCAAAGCCATCGATAACCTCAAAGTTCTCCGAAAGAAACAAGTTGAGCAGCTTGGCAAGCTTCAGAATGACGAGGCACACAACAAAGTGAACAAGGATCGCGGTGACCGAGCTGAGAAGAGGATGAAAGCCTTACAGGCCGAAATTGAAGGATCTCGAGAGACTTGCGAGTCTATTAGTACTGAAATGGAAGAGACTCAGGACAAAATCCGGAACATTCGGGAAACTGCAAACAGTCACCTTGCGATTGTGCAAAACCTCAATACCAAGCGTGAGCAGCTTGAGTACAGAGAAGAGGCCGTCAAAGAACTGAAGGCTACGATTGAGGAACTTCCTGACGATGATGGCAAACTAGAAAGCGACCTTGCACACTATGAGGACCGCATGCAGCATCTCCAAGGCGAAGCCGACCAGAACAAGACTCAGTATAATGAATTGCAGAATGAGTTGGGACAATCACGAAAGGAATTGTCCTCCAAGCTTTCTGAGCAAGGCAAACACCAATCAGACAAAGATAAGTATGAACGTCAGTTGAAGATACGCATGGAGACCGTTCAGGGGGTCGCCCAGTCTTATGGCTTCTCGGGATTTGACGGCGATTTGTCGGATCATCACGTCAAATCATTCAATGATCGACTTAAAAAACTACTTGGCGACAAGAAGCGAGATCTGGAACGCCTGCAGAAGGAGAACTCTGTTGAGCTGGATCGAGCTACTGGTGTCATCACGGAGCTTGAAGGCCGCAAGGCTGCTCGCACCCAAGATCGCGTGTCTGCTAAACAGCGAATGGGCGCCATTGAAAAACGTACTACTGTGCTCCAGAACGAGTCGAGCCAGATAGACGTGGATGAGGGTGCCAAAGCTGTCCTTGATGGGCAGATGCAAGACCTGGAGAGTAGGTTTCAGACAGCTCAGAAGACCTTTGAAAACGCCGATTGGGATCGCCAGCTCTCCGATGAAAACGATAAACTGCATCAGCTCGAAAATGAGAACGACAAGCTGGGCCGAGAGCTTGTTGAATGTACCCGACTCGCGTCTGAGAGAGCCCAGCTTGACTACAGGAAGAAAGAACTCGCTGACCGTAAGCGCAAGCTGGACACTTTGACAAGCACATGGAAACCTAAGCTTGACAAGGTTCTTGGCAGCGACTGGCGGCCAGAGACTCTTGATGCCAAGTTTCAGTCATTGGTTAAGGACCAGAGCAAGGTTGTCGCTGAAGCCCAGAAGCGGCGCGAGCAAACCCGCCAAAAGCAACAGAAAGTGGAATTCAAGCTGAGGACTGTCAAGGAGTCCCATGGCAAGAAATCAAAGGAGGCAGTGGCTTGTCAACAGCAAGTCGTCGACGCTCTTCTCACGGTTCGCGATAATGCCATTGTCGAGGATTACAAGGAGGAAATTGAGGCTGCTGAATCGCAGGTCGAGGAACTCCGGAACGATCTGAGTCTGTTCGACGCCCTTGTGGACTATTACACAAAATGTAAGCGCCTGCTCGATACCAAGCGGAAATGTTTACTTTGTGACCGCCATTTCGACGACAATCAAGCTGCAAGTATGGAACGCTTGAGCAAGAGAATCGACAAACACCTTGACCCTAAGGGCAAGGTCGATACCGAGAGGGACCTCAAAGAGACCGTCGCAAGCTTGGAGAAACTTCGATCTGTTCGAGGATCTTATGATACGTATGAGCGATTGACTACCGAGCTACCTGCTCTCCGCGAAGAGTGCAAGGCTGCTGAAACAGAGTTTGACACCCTCGAGAGACAAGTGGAGGAGCATGGATCTTCCGTGTCAACTGAGGAGGAGAAACAGAAAGATCTGGAAGACATGTCAAAGACTGTTCTCAGCATCAGCCAGACAGTCAAAGATATTGCAGAATCGGAGAATCAGATCGACCGCATCATGTCTCAGCAAATGTCGGGTGGGGTAACTCGAAGCCCTGATGAGATTCACGAGCTTCAAGCTGGCCTATCCGAACAAATGAGGAGCCTCAAGAATCGCATCTCGAAGTTGACCACGGATCGCCAGCGTACGAAAGATCAGATTAGCTCACTTGAGCTTGAAAAGAGTGAGCTAAGGAACAAGATTAGCCGAGCAGCAGGCCAACTGGACAAAAAGCAAGATCTCCAGAATCAAATCCAGGCACTAAAGGAAGAAGTCTTGCACCAACGAGATGTCATCCAACGCGCTGATGAGGAGTTGGAGACCATTGAGCCCAGCATTACTGAAGCAAGGTCCGCTCGCGATGAAGTCCTACGACACGGCCGGGCCAAGGAGCAAGTCATCGCTGACGCCCGCGATACAGTTGCCAATTCGGTCAACGAAATGAAAATCATGGATGCTGATATTCAAGACTACATCGATCGAGGCGGTCCCTCTAATCTTGCGTCTAATCAAAGAGCTATTGCTACGCTTGAGAAGAAGATTACGAGTATTGAGAAGGAGGTCACAGATCTGACCGTTCGTACAAACAAGCTCAAGCAGGACATTGATAATGGAGATCGCAAGAAAAAAAACATCAAGGACAATCTCAACTACCGTAAGAACCTCCGGACGATCGACGTTATTCGCCAGGAGATAGCTGAGCTGGAGGGTCGCAATGCCGATGAAGACTACGAACGCCTCCAAACCGAAGCTCGCATGCAAGAAAACCACTATAGCCGCCTTCTCGCTGAACGCGGCTCTGTCATGGGAACTATGAAGACCAAAGATGAGGAGCTTGGAAGGCTCCTTCAAGAATGGGAAATGGACTATAAGGACGCTAAGAGAAAGTATCGCGAGTCGCACATTCGCGTGGAAACAACAAAGGCTGCCATTGAGGATTTGGCGCAGTGCAGCTCAGCCGTCGATAAGGCTGTGATGCAGTTCCACTCGATGAAGATGGCCGAGGTGAATCGCATTGCTGGTGAGCTGTGGCAGAGTACCTACCAAGGAACTGACATTGATACAATTCTCATCCGCTCGGACAACGAATCAAGCACAGGCAAGCGCAATTACAACTACAGGCTCTGCATGGTGAAGCAAGACACGGAGATGGACATGCGTGGCCGATGTTCTGCTGGACAAAAAGTTCTCGCATCCATCATTATTCGCCTGGCACTGGCTGAATCGTTCGGTATCAACTGTGGTCTCATCGCACTTGATGAGCCCACCACGAATTTGGATCGTGACAACATCAAGAGTCTGGCAGAGAGTTTGCACATGATTATCAAGGCTCGCCAGGCCCAGAGCAACTTCCAGCTCATTGTGATTACTCACGATGAGGACTTTTTGCGACATATGAGATGTAGCGATTTCTGCGACAGTTTCTTCCGAGTCAAGCGAGACGAGCGACAGAACAGTGTCATTTCGCGGGAAAGCATCACCAAGATCTTTTAATTAGACGTATGTGGAGGCTTTGGCACAAGAGCTGAGGATTTGGTGTCGACAAAATATGTACAATAAGCATGAGACTTTGCAGGCCCCCAGAGATTGGGCTAGGTAGGAATCTACAAATATCATCATATATTCCTAGGTAACTTATTTGGCGCATTTCGGGCCTTGGTTTTACTGACTTTGAAGCCTTAGAAAACCAGCAATTCCTGAATGGGATGTTGTTGTTGATCTGAATAGTTTGTCTACTATAACATGACATTGCAGCACCACGAGTTGCACTCGAGACACATAACTCCGGATGTACAGAATCATTCTTCCAGTGATGCAATTCAAATTCAAGTTGATGAGTTACCTTTGCCCGTCCTGGTCAAGCCTCGAACTAAAGAATTGTGCAATGGTCTAGCTTCTCGTGCAGGGTCAAGTTAGGAAGATCACGAGACGCGCAAGCACTGAAGAGAAGTGTAAACCCTTTTCAAATCGAATTACGCTCGAGTATCCCGAGTACGTAAAAGCTGACGGAATTACGCTCCGGCAATAATATTTGAACTCCACACACCCTTGTTTCTTGTCGTTGACGCTCTTGTTATTTTACTGATGCAATGGAACTGTTTCTCCACCCTCCAAGAGACGGCTCCTTTTGCCGAGATGCTTGAAAAAGTCCCTGGCGTCACCCTCGCGCCTCGGATTTAATTAACCTGGTAGGTCCCCGTTTTCGGAGGAAGGGTTATTGTTAACTTATTACCATGACCTTGCTTTCAACTCATCTCAACCTCTTTCTCCCCTTGTTGACCAGGATCCCCATGTTTTGTTCTGTTCTAGGGAAGAAATTTGGAAGATCTCCACGTATATCCAAGGCGTATTAACCAAGACCAATACGACCAAAAGGAGAGAACTGCAGGTTCCTGATTAGCAATCACCGTTACGGTCAACGCCGGCCTCCGGGCAAGAATTCGACCCCTTCAAAGAGCTGAAGGGAAATAAGGTCTTTTCTCCCGTCTTTGTTCTAGCCTTCGGGGCTTTCTGAAGCAACAATGGCCGCCGAAACACCAACAACAGACCGGAGGACCAGCTCAGACAGCACTCTTGACGTTGAACGAGATGGGGCATGTACGGCGAATGGAGGAGCCTCTGGTAACCCTACAGCCGATGCATCAACCGCCGAAGGTAACCCGTCCCCCGGAGCACCTGAGGCTGGTGACCCCGAGGCCGGGCGGACCAAGTCGGAAACCATCTTGGTCGTGGGTGCATTGTGTCTTGCGCTCTTCCTCGCGGCTTTGGATACGACCATTATTACCACAGCTGTTCCCACTATTGCCAACGAGTTTCACTCGAGTCAGGGATACATTTGGATAGGATCTGCCTACCTGTTGGGCAATGCCGCATTCGTGCCGACATGGGGCAAGATCTCAGATATCTTTGGTCGTAAACCCGTCCTTCTCGCTGCAGCCGTTATTTTCTGGATCGGGTCTCTGCTGTGTGCTGTTAGTAATGGAATGCCCATGCTCATCGCCTCGCGCGCTATCCAAGGCATTGGTGGTGGTGGCCTTATTGTACTTCCCAATATTGCCATTAGCGACCTCTTCTCTATGCGGAACCGCGGCCTGTACTTCGGCATTCTGGGCATGGTTTGGGCGTTAGCATCTGCTGTTGGACCTATACTCGGCGGTGTCTTCACAAGCCAAGTCACTTGGCGATGGTGTTTTTACATTAATCTTCCCATCTCAGCTGTTGCGATTGTTATCCTCGTCTTTGTTCTGAAGCTGCATAACCCACGAACACCGATGAAGGAGGGTCTCCTGGCCCTGGATTGGCCTGGCAGTATTCTCATTATTGGCGGCACCATAATGTGGTTGCTAGGACTCGAGCTTGGTGGTGTTACTTTCCCCTGGGACTCAGCCACGACTATCTGCCTAATCATCTTTGGCATCTTTGTCGTGGGTCTCTTCCTCCTATACGAGTGGAAAGTTGCCAAGTTCCCTGTTCTCCCTATTCGACTTTTCCACACTCAGAACAGCGTTGCTTCCTATGGAGTGGGGTTTACTCACGCCTTTGTCTTCATGTCAGGCAGTTACTGGCTTCCACTCTACTATCAAGGTGTTCTTGGTGCATCATCGCTGCTCTCAGGTGTTTATTTGCTGCCATATGTTCTCTCTCTCTCTTTCGTCTCGGCTGGAGCTGGAGTTTACATCAAGAAAACGGGAAATTACAAGCTCGTTATCGTTCTTGGCCTGATCGTCACCGTCATTGGCTTCGGTCTCTTTATTAATCTTGAGCCGCGCGCCAACTGGGCAAAGATTATCATCTTCCAGATTGTTGCTGGAATTGGCATCGGCCCTAACTTCCAAGCTCCTCTGATTGCACTCCAAACCAACGTCGAGCCGCGAGACATCGGTTCCGCGACTTCGTGCTTCTCCTTCATTCGTCAACTTGGCACATCTATTTCCGTCGTGGTTGGTGGTGTCATCTTTAACAATAAGATGGAGAGCCAGTATTCACGACTCAGGGAAGAGCTGGGTCCTGAACTCGCAAACCGACTTTCCGGCTCCAATGCAGCAGGCAGCGTTGGGCTGGTAGGCTCGTTGACAGGCCATGAAGGCAAAGTGGCCAAGACGGCGTTCTGGAAGAGTCTGCAGACCATGTATATCGTCTATGCATGTTTTGCCGGCCTGTCGCTCATCATCAGCCTGATGGTTAAACAGGTTCATCTCAGCAAGGAGCACAAGGAGCACAAGACGGGTCTGAAGTCACTTGTGCGACGTGGAGACGAGAAGAATGAAGCTGATGGTGGAGAGGGCGTGACAACGGGCAATGGAAAAGCTACTGATAACTGAAAAGGCGCTCTATGTTCATTATTTTATTCATAGGGATACTTCAACATCTCCGCATCCATATGAAACGAAGTTGATTTCCAGTACATGGTATATTTTAGTTCTATCAAAAGCGTTAGCGTACGTTGTTGTACTTAGAATGTTGATGATGAATTCGGGTTTCCGAACACACATTGCAGAGCCTAGTTTTTCCATACATTCATAATTCGACCAACTCTAGTACTACTCCGCAAATTCAATGGCCATCATATTCAAGACGCATATAGAGTCTAGAACAACTTCTCCCCCTCTTCAACAGCCCTCTTCCATTCTTCATAGTCAAAGCCCAAATCTTCCAAGTTCCTCAATTCATGCCGTCTATCACCCGCTGCCCTGCTTGCCAACTTGATCTTGGGCACTCTCTCTCTCACCCACCGCTTATCCAATCCCCAATATGGCGGCCTCTTGCCTTCGCCACCATTTTCGAGACCTAGCTCAGGGGCTTTGGTTGCCTCCTTGCTCAGATTGTACAAACGATTGATGTACTCAACATCTTCTGGGAATGCCATGACATGAATTGCCTTGCCCTCTCCCTTTTCCTCGTGTTGCTGTTGCACCCATGATTCCATGGCGGCTTTTGATGGAGGGTTTAAGCGTCCAGCCCAGAAGCGAGCGATCAAAGCACTCTGTGCTTCGGCGATGGGGAATGGCACAATTCGCTGTGGGACACTAAGGAAGGAGAGTGTAGGGTCTGCAGTGTAGAGAATCTGTTCCCAGAGGTGAGCCGCGTGGCCGCCGCTTGGCACCACGACAGTTGGGTCAAGAGACTTGAGAAAAGGGTATGAGTAGTGAAAGCCAGTGCAGAAAATTACAGCGTCAATATCATTCTCTACCTGACCGTTGGCAAAGCGGACACCCCGCTGAGAAGGGAGAAACTCAACAATCTCAGGAACACTGGTTGCCCATGGTTCTTTAGCGGGCACTATAACGGTGGGCTTCTCTTTTTCAGAGACAAAGATCGGATGCTTTGCAACAGTTGAAAGTTGCGCACTCACATCGACGCCAGACGCAGAGTTTCCGACAACAATGACTCTCTACTAACTATAAGTAGATATTCGAGAAGTGAGCGCGGATAGGCATACCTTATCTCCGAAGTCATTTGGGCGTCGATAAAACTTGGAATGTGAAATGGCACCCGGATAGGCCTTGTCGAACTCAACGAGGCCAGGAATATCAGGGATAAAAGGATCATTGTAGTGTCCACTTGCCACCACAACAGCATCGTACTCGTCCTTGATGACCTTGTCAGCTTTAAGGTCAAGCACCTCCACAGTCCAAGGCTGGGGCCGATTCGAGCTAGGCTTCTCAATCTTCAAAACTTGGGTCTGATATGAGATGTGAGGAGCGATTTCTTGGGCGTATTCTTTAAGGTACTGTAGCACAACGCTATGGCGGGGGAACAACGATGAGCCTTGAGGAAATTCCTTATCGGTGTATCTCATGAGAGAGTGAGGAATATTGGTCTCAAGGAGGTCGTAGATAGGCGACATAAATTCAACATCGCCGTTATCGTTAGGCCACAGGGCTTGATCTGGTGTAAAGCTGGGCTGAGTTCTAGGAACTGAGAAGCCCTGCTCTCGGGCCAAAGGGGTGTAGTTCCAGACGCCGCCTGGTGTAGCACGTTGCTCGAATACACGGATCTGGGAGAACTTTTTCTCTGCGAGAAGGTATCTGGAATGGTTGTCAGTTAACTTAATAAATAGCCCAGCATGTAAGTGGCATTATCTGTGGCTACCTGGCGGCTGCGAGGCCACTGGGGCCGGCGCCAATGATGGCGATACGGCGGACGTCGAGTTTATCAGCCAGTGCCATTATTTTGGCAAATATAACTTAGTGGAGGGAGGCGTGAAAGAAGCGTCTTGGTCACAGTGATATGGTAATTATATATAAACAATACCGAATATTATAAGTGACAAGATACTGATAGAGAGAGGACGAGCAAGACAGTTTAAATAAATGCTACGAGCCGCCGGGTTATTCTTCTTGTAACCGGCTTCTAGTCTCATTTGGCAGCACAAAAGACGCTGCCGACGGATTCCGCACAATAGCCTTATCCGTTCGGTGTTGTGGAATGATTGATTCTCTTTGTGAGTGTGGTGTGATTGCTGTTTTAGGGAATCCCGGTCGGCCTCCGCGCGACCCCGACTCCGGGTATCGGAGCAAGGCCGGCGTGGCCAAGTTGACCCGTTGGATAGCTTAGTATCTATTGTACCTTTTACCTAGGCATGTTTCTCCTTACCTACCTAGGTGGCCTTGAGCACTCTGAGGAAATAAGGAAACATGACGACACCTTCAAATCCATGCTCTTCCTATGCTCGGATCATCTGCAAGAGGATTCATCCCAGCAGCTGAATAGCTCCTAACTATGGCTCTACAAACAGCTTTCACTAGTGAGTGCGCTGACCGTTGAAGGAATAGCACCTCAACCTCGCGCGAGCACGCAATTTGGTTGGCCCACCTCCATCAACATCAACAGAGGGCACGATGGCGTATCTTGGGATGTGACCCAAAGACAGTTGAAGGCTAGTCAACAGTCTCAAACTCCGACTACGAGCCAGAGGTTAAGTGGAAGACCTGTAGCTCCGGCGTGTGATCGGTGTCGCAGTTTCAAGAAGAAGTGCAGCCGCACATTTCCCGCCTGTTCTCTCTGTGCCAGTGCCGGCCAACGATGCTCTTATACCAATCCTGCTGCCAATGCTGAGGCTCAGGTCCATCAGTTACGATCTCGGGTACAATGGCTGAGTCAGTTCATTGATCAAAGTCTTCTTCCGCCGGGTCGACAGGATGGGGTAGAAAGTATCGAAACCGGTGCTGACTTGGGAACTATACTCGGCCACGGGTTACGAGATGGTATAAACAGCGTCGTGAATCCAGGGACCGTACCATCCCCTCTTTCACGGGTGCCAGGGCCAGCCGCTTCTCCGTTGCAAACCACAGGGTCTCTTCCCTCGATACTTAGGCTAGACGACCCGTCAACTGGGCAACAAAGTGCTGAGATGCGCCTCGGAGAAAGAGATCCGGGTAGTGTGCGAACCACGAGCAGTCGTCTCTCCTATGGAGGTTCGACAGATGGATCCGTTACGAAACGAAGATTGATCGCTCGGCAGGCCCTCCCTCCTGATATCGCACCAAGTCTCTTTGTCGATGCCTTCTTCCGTCCCGTCAACAGGGCTTATCCTTTTGTTGACCAGACCAGGATACGGCAAGATCTTGAACTGCTGGGAGATGCATCTCCTGCCGATCAAGATCCGCCCATGACCTTGTTATACCTTGTTATGGCGATTGGGTGCACGTCGTTGGTGAGAGCTGGACAAATCCCCAGTGATACGGCACGTCGATTCGACGTATTTTATCCAAACATCATACAGGAGTGCCTCTGTAACGAGAATGTCGAGTCTGTACAGATTCTTGTTCTGCTGGGGTTATACTCCCTCTTTGATCCAGCAGCAACCTCAGCTTACTTCATCGTCGGCATTGCAGCGCGGCAGGCCATGGTCATTGGCATCACTCGACCGGAAGACCAACCACGAACGGCGGACGAGACTGAGCTTCGACATCGACTGTATTGGAGTATCTTCGTTCTGGATCGTATGATGTCAGCATCGCAGGGTCTTCCGGTAGCTTTCACAGACGAGCACGCCAATGTCCCGCTTCCAAGCCTCACTGTTGAAGAGTTTGCCAGTCCTGATCGAGCTGTATATGCTCGGAATCTACAGACAAGCCGGCATGTTATCCAGCTCCGACAACTAGAATATCAGATCCTTCACGCAGTGCATTTGCAACAAGACGCCGAAACCACACGCTTAGCTCCTGCGGATCGGCGTGCAGTGCTGAATAGCCTGCGGTCTGAAATTGAAGACTGGTACAGCAATGGGTGTCTCATGTCACCCATGGAGGCAGATAATCTACCTATTCATAGCAGCATTACTTGGCTGAGCGCTCAGTATTACCACCTACTGCTTCTTCTCTACTTTCCCAACCACTTCAACAGCTCAGCTGCTGCTGTATCTCGAGAAGAGCAGCTTGAATTTACTCGAAAGCAGCTCCAGGCCAACTCGGCGCTCCTTCAACAGCGGCAACTGCCCCTAAATAGAGTTTCTTTGAGCCGATTACTGCCGGTATGTTTGATATTGATGCATCATTTTGTAGCATCATTTAAGACAGAAGAGAGGTTTTCTTCGGCCCGTGAGGAAGTCATCATTCTCATCACGCTTCTTGAAGCGTTTCCTGAAGGTTGGGTAGTAGCACAGGAAGCAGCACGCACCATGCAAGAGTTTGCTGGCTTATTGACAGGACAAGGAGGCATGACCGCTGCGTTTTATGGAGAGACCATAGAAGAGGTGGTCAAGCAAAACATTGCTGGCTTGAATGGACTACTACATCGGTTCTTGGGAAAGGCGACATGTTTCCAGTCGATCAAGTATATAACAGAGACTCAAGAGGTCGAAAGATTGGGGCAGGTCGGGACAGCGCAGCAACAGTCGTCGACTAATTCATTGTGGTTAAATGGAACGGGTCCAAGTATTGGAGGAGTCGCTGAAGAGGCGGTGCTGGGATATGGATGGGATTCATGGGATCTTGACTTTCTGTAAGTGAGTTTTTGGCGTATATATCTAGTGCCAATATGGGTCCTGTCTACCTTTTCCGCAGATTTAGACTAGTTGCCAGGATAGAAACTCAGTATATCTAAGTTGGGCAACGACCATGTTGGAGAAGGAATCTTGGGGCTTATTATCATTTACGACACATAAATAGGGTCTCCTTTCAGGGAATTGAAGTAATCTTACAAAGTTGTAGGAGGAATATCCCTGAGACACCAGTGATGAACTGTTTTGGTGCAAGGACTAGGTTCACGGCCGTTATGCGTTTTGCAATAGTTAAATTCAATTGATTCAAGAAATGCAAGTGATTCATTCCAGCGGCGGCACAGCCACAATTTTAGATGATTAGTAGGCCTCAAACGGCTGGGAACAGAGTTTGCAGCAATAGGAGGCTCTGCCAGCCCTACCGCTCCCTCCATAACTGAATTGGAACTTGAATGCACACAGATATGCGAAAGACTGATACAAAGGGATTGGATGCTGAGGTACGGATATAGATACCTGTTATTGTCAGGTGATGACGACGACTTTAAAACATAAAAATAAAAAACATTGAAGTATTTGAAGTGGGTTTTCTGCTGACATGCATTTGTGGCCTCTCTCTCGTCTCTTTGATTGCCCCGGGGATATATGCACTGTATCTATTTATTGGGCCGACTGTGAGTTTATTTATGGAACTCTCCTCTGTGGATCGATAGAGATTACGGATACCACTGCAACGTCTTATGCCAGGAACACGAGATATCCATATTCATGGCTGGCTTTCCCTATTGGTGACGGTCAGCGATCGCAAAAGACAGGTTTATAATAATAGTATTATAGACATGCAATGAACCACGAGTTGACAGGCATCGGGGTGAGATGTGCTGTGCTGTGCTGAGAAGGACAAGATGGAGTAATCAATTGACAGTGGCTGAACGATGAGACTTTGCAGGGCTGCATTATGCATATCATGGAAAGGCAGGGAAGTTGATAGACAAGCGCCAAGACAAAACAACTGGTGGTGAGCATGTTGGTGATGAGATACACTAGGTGGTATGTACGATAGACGATCACCCGTCATCTAGTATAGTTTCTCCTTCTGGTATGGATCTTTGTTTTATTTTAGCAACTGCATATGGAAAGGTTGCCCATCTTGTTCGGCAATGCATGCATAGCGGCCTCATATCATGCCATCCCCAGTTTAGACGGTAACCTTAATCAAGATGGATGCCAAGGACCTCCGATCATCATTTACTGTGATTGATCAAAGCAGAAGGTGGCTGTACGGCTGGGCTGAGTACGACTGACATGGTGCAGTGTATTGATTGTTAGCATTTCCCTGGATGGCTGGGCTCAACGCTAACAATGTGGACCCTGCACAGCTGCACTGCCACAGGATTTACTACTGGACCGTGGGTAGTCCCTACATCCAATGCATGCTTCGTACCTACTTTAGGTACATAGCAGGTAGCCCGGTAAGGGAGGGAGGTAAGTGCCTAAGTTCCCTCATCAATAGCATAGCCCAGCCCTCTCAGTTATGTCATACCGAGGGAAGACAACGATGATGTGATATGTCCATATGTACTAGTTCTTTTATCCTGTTATTGGCATATCAATCATAGTCACAAAAACCTGTGCATAAAACAGGCGGCCCGGCAGTTCTGAATGTGGATGGGATCCCCCCCAAGGCTGATTGAGTTCATGGACGCTAAGGCAACCTAACGTTAGAGGTTACAGTAGGTAGGTGTGCTACTGCGTCCCGTCTTTACGGTTCCATTCATTCCATTAGACTCCACCCGTCAACTGTGCAGTACGGGGCTGCAACAGTCAGTTCAATTCAGTGCAGTCAGCTGAAGGACTTGACGCAGATACCTCTACCTACGTAGGACTGCATGTTTCCTTGACCTCCTGAGAGGTTTCTTGTCCTCGGCCGTATGCGTCATAACTTCTGAGGTCGGAATTCCTGATCATTTCCTGTTACGAGACAGAACAAGCGGTCTCATCCGACATAAACAGTAGCAACACAATCTGAGACATGCCAATTGCAGCAACTGGACCACCTGCCACCTCCAGTCAGTCTCCAGCTCCGTCTAGGCCAGAAACCGGGCAAGGAACCCACCTCCAATTCAGGATCTCGTAGCGACAAAGCCGGGCACTCCACTCCATACTAGTTGCTGTTCGCTACAGTACCTCTAAAGTCTGGGCACCCCAGGAAAGAGTACCTAGGCGAAAAAAAACGCCTGAACCCCTGGAGTCCTGTGCTCTGCCACCATCCAACAAGTTCGCCCGCCCCAGGCTCTTTAATAGGAACCTTCTCGCCCGCCCCCCCTGCTGGGTCTGTTTCAGTGACCCAATCTTATGAACTCTAGGTTCTCTTCACTAAGCTGACAGAATCCTCTATTATCTCTCACCTTTTCCTTCATCTCATTTCTCTCTTCTCAACATACATCCTTTATTCCATTCCCCTGGACAGGCCGTTTTCAGCCACCAACTAACACAGCAAATCTCTCGCAATCGCGACATAGTCTCTCGCTTCTCTTCCATTTCCCCCATCGCACGACTCCTTTTCCTTTTTGGATTCAATTTTCGTATAACTTTATTCGTCAACAATCTCCGTGGTCGCCCGCGTGAGCAACGCAGAGCAACTGTACCTTAATATAGACACGACCGCCCCAACCTAACCACCGCGTCTCGTCTCGCTATCTATCAGTCGCTCCCGACTTTTCTTGTTCCATCATCATCATCGTCATCATCAACATCAACATCTAACTATCGTCCGTCGAGCGATATCGACGAGCTTTTTTATTTCTTCTTCGACTGCTTTCCCGTGACTCCCGGTTGGAGTCTCCTCATGTCCACCGTGGCTACCCGACTAGAGTCTCGCAAGTCGCTTCTTGGAGCTGACAACGGCTTCGGCTACGGAGGCCATTCGTATAACAACTCTTACGGCGATGACAGCTTCGTTCCATCTCCAGCTCCATCTCCTCAGCCTATTCCTCAGCCCGCCGCATTCGCTCAGCCTAACCTTGCCGCAACTGGAGTTGATCCCGCCTACAACCAAGGTTTCGCTTATCGAGAAGGTCTCACTCCTTCTGTTCCCGCGCAAAGCATGAAAAATGGCAAGATCGACTTCATGAAGAGCCGATGGCCGGCCAGCTTCATGGCTGTTTCTCTTCTCCAGGCCATTCTCTGCATTTGCTTTGAGGCGTACGTCATCCTCACATCTTTCGACACTTGCATCTGTCGCTGACCCCCTTATCTAGCTACGTATTCGGCAAGTTCCAGATCAACCTGGGCAAGCATATCAGCGACCCCGAAGTTCAGTCACAATACAAGACTATCCCGACTTTCTTGACACTTTTCATTTTCGGTTTCCTCTACACCCTCGTTGTCGTCTGGGATGCTCTCCGCCAGAAGAACACCATTCAAGTCATCGGTGTCTGCTTCTCCAACCTCGCTCTCATGGTTTACACAACTATTCAGGTTGATCAAATTTCCGAAGCATTCGATATTCTCGAGAAATACAATGCTCTTAAGCCTAACATGACTGCCGCTCAGCTTTGGCATGATGTGAAGCCTTACCTTGTGGCTATTCCTGCTATCATCGCCTTTGCTACCCTTGTCATGGGCTTCCTCTCATGGAAGATTTACCAGGAGTATGCTTGGGATATTCTCAAGAACATTGGTGCCGATTACCGCATGAAGAAGCGATTCCTTCACTACCAGGTATGTTACCCTTTCTGTCGCCTGCTCGGCTGAGCATTGCCTAACATGATCCAGATTTACATCGCTCTGCTCAAGTTCGATTTCTTCTTCTTCCTTGGTTTCATCGTTCAGTTTGTTGTCGTCGTCGCTGATAAAGACGACCCTGAATTCGCTCTGACCATCGTCACCATCCCCATCACTATTCTTATTCTTCTTGCTGCCGCTTTCTTTACCCGCCGAGAGAATAAGATCGGCATGGTTTGCATCATCATCCTCTACCTGGGGGGTCTCAGCTATTTTATTTTCAAGCTGGTGCGAATCTACCAGCCCGGACACCGACAAAACTATGAAGCCGTTCGTCGATCATTGACCGCCTTTGCCGTCATCACCATTCTTCTCATCCTTCTCACCATCACCAACGCCATCATGTGCATGCGAAACTTTGGCAAAGGCTTGAAACCTCACCTCCAGTCCCTGTCCCGAAAGCGCAAGGTTGAGGAGAAGCCTGACATCAACTCTATCAACATGCAGGATGTCAAGCCTCAGATTCCCAGCCGAATGACTATCGATTAATCGGCCACTTGCAAGTCATGATTCTTCACAAACGAGTTTTTGGAAGCATCATCGTACAAAGACACGAATTTATGAAAGGATATAAAAATTTTCCCTTTACAATGGCACCAGTCACACAGGGCAGGCTCGGGATGGACGGTGACCAAACGGGTGTGGCGTGAACAGAAGGCGACGAGATGATATCCCTTGGTGTCGGAAACTTGCTTGGACTTTTTATTTCTATTTGCTTTGGTTGTTTTTTGTTTCCTATGTTAGACCCAACCATATTAGGCGTTCAATGCTCCACTACATGGAATGCGATCCAGGAGCCCATATTTAGTTCTTTTGTTTTCTTTACTTTGTCCCCTGATCGTTTGGTTGCCAGGTCTCATGATCAGATAATCTGAATAAGAATTAAATAGTGAACCTAGGGTTATGTCCACACGCTCAGTGCGTGTAGAGCCTGTGAGACTCGTATGTGAATCATGTCATGAAACCAACACGATTCTCACTCAACACTCACTGGTTTCAACTTGATGAAGCATGACGCAAGACAGTAGTGCAGCTAGAACGTTGCATGTTTCACAGCTTAACCTTAAGCTGGATAAGGATCGGCATATGTATCAAATGTATCCTAAGTACAATAACAAACCAAAAATACCAAACGCCCGCTCTTCATTCTTGATCTCGAACCCAGCAAGGCCCAAGTGTAACCTTCGCTACCCCAAACACCAATAAATAATTGTCCGTCCTGCCCAATACGGTATTGCGCCGTGATACACAACAGACCCGTGTCAGCTAAAGGCATCTCCTTACAGTCTGATCTTAAGGGCATCTTTAAGGTGGCCTTCAGTTGGACAGTATGGACACTTATACCGTGCTGCCTTTATTATGTTGTTTAGAGACTCGCGGCATATGACGTGGCCGCAACTGAGCATCATGGGTGGGTTGTCTTGGGTTGTCTGCTCTTTGCTCACGGGGCAGACAAAGATGGGGTGATAGATCATGGACTCAGGCAGAGGCGTTTCAAACGCAAGTTCATTTTCCGTCGTCCATTCTGTCTTCTTCTCGCGCATGTATGTTGTATATTTGATCAGACGCGGGAGAGCGATAGAGCCTGCTGTTACAGCGATGTAAAGAGGTGATTCAGCCGATAGACCTAGAAGAGAGCAGAATTCACGGGTGAAAGACATGGCAACATCTTCGAATGCGGAGTCTGTCTCGAATATGTGGCTATAAGGCGAGCTGGTAAGGTTGGGCGCGTATGCCATGGCGCACGAGAGCTGCTGAATCTCGAGAAGATGACGGCTCTGGAAGCGGGCAAAGTTCTGGCGAGCATAGGTTAAGGCTCCACGGAGACCGTTGTTTTCAGGATCATCGGGGAGACCGTTAATCGATGGGCCCTTGAATAGCCAGACGAATTGGAGCTTGATAAGCTCGAATTCAAGAGTGCTGCCCTTGGCCTCAAGCTGAGGGCTGTTCGTATGGGCCCAAGTGATTGCGGGCAGGAGGTTATGGTCCTTAAGCTGAGATAAGATATTATACATCTCAGAGAACTTATTTTGTAAGTGTTCTGAATGAAGACCAGCCATATCGTCTTCAGGATCATCTGCCGTGTCCATGTCGTCATCACCATCTTCGTCTGTATGTGGAATTGCATGGGGTTCGCGATTGGGAGGATGGTCGGTGGCTTCTTTGAGGAAAGTCGAGGCAACGGAGAAGTGTCCTTCGCGAAGCAGGTGCATGGCTATTGCTCGGTTGATTAGGCGTGGGTGGTCGGCCATGGCATCAGTCTCCATGGGGAGTTCTCGGTGAGGAAGAGCCTGTATCGGTTAGATGCCGCTGAATCGTAGTGTGTAGACGAACCTTATCAAGGGCCTTTCCAAAATTCTTCTGCGCTTTTGTCACATCCTTCAAGTCTGTTGTGATTCGTTCGAAGCGGGCTTTGACAGGATTCTGTAGTGTCATCATGGCCAAACCGGTTCGAGTCGCGTCTGGCTCTGTTCAGGTGGTTAGCCGGTGATGCTAATAGGTGGCAGACAGCTCACCTTGGGCAATCTGCTCCCGGGCATTTGTAAGAAGTTCAATAACCTGATCAACATCATCGATCACGGAATTAAGGGTTCGATTCCTCATGTGAGCAAGCTCAACCATGAGTGGTGCGAAGGGCGAGACATGATCATTATCTGCTCCCACCATGGCTGGAGATTATGTGGGGTTTGAATCAGTTGCAGAAGATATGATCAAAACGAAACAAGGTTTGGTTTTGTACGAAGTGCTTAAAGGTCAAAGAGACCGTGTTCACGTCCAAGGGCTAAGATATTTGACGAGTGGACAGCAAAAGACCTGTCGTGATTAATGGTCGATGTCGTTGGACGACTCAATAATGGTGACGGGACGGGGCCATCCACCCTGCATGCAGGACCTGAGCTAGGATAACGAACCCAGGTAGGTGCATTATCGCTATCGATAAGGGAGATACCGAGGCTTTGCTATTAAAGGGGAGCGTGTCCGCTGTTAGGCGAGAGCCAATTAAACCAGAGTGCGGATAGAGGTCAACTACACTTTGCTGTAAGGGAAGGCTGGCTGATTAGGAATTAGATACCCTAGGTTAGTACCAGGGACCTAGTATCCACGTTACCTCAGCTAATTCTATACATTTGGTGTGCTCAATCATTGATTGCCCTTATTAACATTATCAGCTCTCATATCGAACCTCCCTAGATAGGTGATGACTGTGTCGAGTGACCCCAAGTTCTCCCCAGGGATGCACGTGGGGCTATAATGGATTAGTGCCCCGCATTTAGCTTGTAAAGTCTTCGGCTGCGGTTGCGATAGGTACTTCAAGCAAGGTACCCAGAGCTAGCCTGAAAGCTACTTGTTAAGCAATTGCATCACATGAAGGCCCTGTAATGTACTTGGGCTCGACACCGAAAAGGCCTCCCAAGACACGACACGCGCGCCTAAGCTAATCACGAGAGACGACCTCTTGCTGCTCCTCGCTCACCACGGGTGAGGATGAAGCTCGAGATTGCGTCTATCAATTACAAGGGCCAATGACGACACCATGGCTTTCAGATTTCCAGATCCTCGACTGCGAGTCGACGATGAACTCTCAGCAGGCGCCACCGCCAAAGGGTCTGTCGCCCGTACAACAACCTCAAACTCTAGCACCACACGAGACAGCCCTTCAAACGGCGTTCCTCCGTTAGACGTGTCTGCCTACAACGAAGCTACGGATTCCCAACCTCTACCCTCACCGAAGCGGAAAAATATTGTCTTTGCCGATCCTTTCGCCTTTCGGTGTGTGACGATTAGGCTCTCCTGGAACTCCCATCGCTAATACATTAACAGATATCTCGAAGAAGGTAGCAGCGTTGTTGTTGTCGAGCGTCGAGGCATTTTACGCGGATACGAGTCTTACCTGGTCGAACAATGGGCGTGCTCTCGAAAACCTCCAACGCTCCTAATCGTCACTTATACTGGAGATGAAAAGCACTCAGTCGTTGTCGGTGTGCTCTCCGTCCCGGTAGATGAGAGCCTTTGGCCTCCACGACTACGTTTCTATTTTGACCAACTGCAAGATTCGCATGCGCGGCCCAAGGAGACTGAGCTTGGAGAGCTTATGGTTACCAATCTGAGCAATTTCCCTTCAGCGCTCACCGTAATCATGGTACCTGAGGGCGATATCAGGAAATATCGCTCATCATTCATTGTCAACGAAGATTTGAAACGGCTGGGGTGTTCTGGACGATCGGGCATGACTCTTTCGGATCCGACCGAAGCAACACAACTTAAGTTCTTGCAACTTTACAGGACGAGCGATCGAGTACCTGTTCCGCAAGCTGTGGTCGAACTTATCAAACTATGTCAAGTCACATTATACATGTTTGATAAGCTGGGCCATCAGTATATCGATGGACTGCTTTGTGACAAGACAGAGATGGCAATCAATAACTGGTGGATCGAGGTCGGTGCTGAGCACTACAACTTCGAGCCTACCGATGGCATCCTGGGTCCTAGTACGGTGGCGGCACTTCTGGGCATGTTCATGGGTGTTCGAAATCGTCTTCATTGGTATGGTGCGCCAGTGTCGAAGGATGTATTTGATCTCGAAAGCACCAAGCGTGGTATTGGCCATTTTCAAAAGTCACAGAAACTGGAGAAGACACGAAGGCTGGACCGTCAAACTCTTCTCAAGCTCTTTACTGTATCTGCCAAGGCTGCTGCTGGAGAATCCTGGGGTGTACAGAGGGCTGTCAAGTCAACGCTCACAGAAGTTGGAGGTAAAAGGGGCGAGCTTGTAATGGGAATGGTGTCAGGGAAAGACAAAGGGGGACTTGCTGATATCGAAACCCTGGATATCGGTACCTTCTCCAGCTTGGCATATGGTGAGCGACCCAAATGGCTGTGGCACGGCAAACCTCGAAGAAGCGTTGCCGAGCTACCGCATCATAGCCCAGAGCTCAGCAACGCGGTGCCTTGGAAAGAAGATGAGGCAAACCCGAACCCGAAACGAGTCCATTCAGCGCCTGTCGAGAACGAATTGGACCCCAAGCGAACCGACGAGACTTCCGATGTCTACTCTGGCCATCCACCTGGTTCCGCTCTTAGTATTGCCGATGGTTCGGGTGACAAAGAGGTTTTACGGAAGAACATTTTCAAGGGTGTGGCTGGAAAGATGAACGATGCCAGGTCTGGCTTTGGACGCATCAAGGACGCTGTTGGGGGAGGCCGGCGTGGTCACAACAGTCGGCCTTCAGTGTCAACAAGAGATGACTTTACAGACTCGGGCCTCAGAGGATCGAATCAAGGACTTGGTCCAGGTACGGCACAGCCACCAGCGCCCACGCAAGGAGTGGGCAGGGCTTTCACTTGGAACAACAAACCACAAGAATATCTGGCTGCGATGAAACGAGCAGACGTGGAAGGAGGACCAGGGTTTCCCCAGCTTTCGCACTTTGCGTCCACTTCAACGGTTGACATAAAACCAGCTTCGGCTCCTGTCGAGACTCAAAAGCGCGAGCAAGACGTAGAATTGTTTGATATTGGTGTCGATGTACGCAAAGACGTCTTGTCCAAAGCTCCTTCAGCTGTTGGGTCTCTCGTTGACGAGCATGACCTCCAAGGACCTGTTTTGGATGCAGAACTTAAGGACAACCCCTCCAAAAAGGTGCTCTCGCGGCGGCATAGTATTCAATTATCGCATTGTCCAAATATGACTGTTCTCGACGAGAACCGCTGGCCACGGCGAATGTCCTTTGGTGATGCTGAAGAAGCTGTGTTGGAATGGGAGCCGCTCATCGATGTTGTAGATGCCGCAGATAATATTGCCAATTTCGAAGCATTCAATGATCTGGCTCAGCATTTCAACCGGTGCTTAGAAGAGATGAAACGCGGGATTGAGCCATGGGTAACGGAAAAACTCAGTGCGGTTGAATCCCTCGATGAACGCTACGCCAAAGATAAAGAGGAACTCCATGCCCTCTATTACCAGCTGAATGAGGCATGTCAGCGTATGCGTATCAGTTCGCATGAGCTCCTTGCTGAGGAGCGATCACACCTCACAGAAGGACTCAAAGAGGTCGAGGTGCTCGTCGCTCGCCTCGACTATGAGATCAATGCTTTATTGCAGAAGGTAGTTGACGTTGAGGATGGCATCGTTACATTTGAAAGACAAGTGGAGGATATGGAGAAGAGAGCTGAGGCTCTTAAGGCCCAGCTCGAGACTGAGGGATGGTTTCATTGGTTGTTCAGAACACTCACGGGAATCGGAACTGGGCCAGATATTACTAGATCATCGTCTTAGTCCAGAGCTTGATGTTGGAAAAGGAGTGTTGTCTTGGGATCAAACATATCCTTATAGGGTTCATAGCACGGAGTTTCGGGAAACTGATATATTTTATATAGCATAGCTCACCCCAACAACCTAGGAAGAAGGTATTTTCTAGCGTCACATCGAAGAAACATAATCTAGTTATTCCACAGAAAAAGCGTTATTTCTGATTCAGGCATAGATCATATGCAGTTATAATACAGTAGCAACACTTCTGTTTCTGTTGCACCCGGTCGTCATCGTTTTATGATGCAAGCGCCAGACATTGACTCAAACCCAATATCTATCCGTCCATCAAAGGTTCTCCATAATAATCGTACAAAGCTTCATTGATCGCCCGGCCATTTCGACGCCCATCCTCTAGGTAATCTGCCAGAGTCGTCAACTGGTTGCGTTTCGTTCATCACGCTTAGAATATGCCACCGCTCTGTTGGCCGCCACCAAGGGCCTGACCTTGTTGCTGCATGATCTCGCTGACCTTCATGGATGTATCGAGGAACTTTGCCGTGCAACGGTCGAGACAGACGGACTCGCCCTTGTTGAGCTCGCCCTCGCGGTAGTCGGTGGGAACGCACTTCTTCTGGCAAGACTGTTGGAGACTATAGCATTGCAATCAGTATTGATGTTTTCTTTGTTGGGTGCTTGAGGCTTACCGGTTGTATGTGTCAGCCATCATGCGCATCTCGCTCTCTACGGCGGCAATCTTTTGCTCCGAGGTAGGTTGAGGTCGACCCATTCCGAGGAAACTCATTTTGGCGGTATTGAAGGGGTTTTGTGTGGTTGTGACTGGGAGATAGTTTGCGGTGTTTTGAAAGCTTTAGTTATGACGGCACTTTGGGGCCTTGAGCTTGACAATGGGAAATTTTCCACTTATCGCGGATTGGCTGATTATGTAACGTAGGTTTGTCGCGTTGATTTACCCTACAACATCATCATCACTATCTATATATCCGTTAGAATAATACCTGAGAATAAGACCATAATACCCAGGCTATCTTTATTATTATTATCTTGCCATATGGTCTCCAAGATTTAGATAAGAGGACCAAGACGGGCTTGCTTCACCAGCAAGTTGACAAGTTAGGTCAACGTTGAATTGCCTGCCTTTTAGGTTTGCAAACGCTTCCTTAATATCCCTGTGTAATTGGTATAGAACTATTTACGGGATGGCATTATTTGGTATTGTTATCATGCTACTATTCAGTTCTTAAAGGTAATGTTCTTTGTGCGAGTCCATTCATCGAGACCAGCAGATGCACCAAAACGGCCGTATCCACTAGCCTTGGCACCCCCATGAGGCAGACTACTCTCATCATGAATACTCATATTGTTGATATGAACGGCGCCTGTCTCAATCTCACGAGCAATACGAAGGCCTCTCTGAAGATCAGATGTGAAGACAGCAGAGCTCAAGCCGTACTCTGTGTCGTTGGCGATCTTGATAGCCTCTTCTTCTGTCTCAATAGTCATGAGAGAAACAGTAGGACCAAAGGACTCTGACTTGTAGATGTCCATTTCCGTGGTGACGTCCCTTACCACAATTGGCCTCATGCGAGTCTTGCTTGCCTCTTCAAGATCGGGGTTTCCGTGGACTAGAGAGGCACCCTTGGAAATGGCATCTTTGATTAAGGCCTTATTCTTCTCGACAGGGGCTGAGGCAATGAGAACCGGTGCGTCTCCCTTAGAAGAGAATATTTTCTCAATAGTTGCAGATAACTTCTTCTCAAACTCGTCCTTGATATTCTTATGCACGAGAATTCTCTCAGTGGACATGCAAACTTGCCCAGAATTCATGAACGCTCCCAGTGTGCATTGTACCGCAGCGAGGTCGAGATCCGCATCCTCCCAGACAATAGCAGGAGCCTTGCCGCCCAGCTCCAGGATAACGGGCTTTAGGCTCTCGCCTGCCAGCTTACCAATAACACGACCGACAGGAGTGCTGCCGGTGAAGTTGATCTTCTTGACCTCAGGGTGTTCAATCAAAGCCGCGGTGACCGATGCGGCGTTGGCTCTCTCATGGAAGATGACGTTCAGAACACCATCTGGAAGTCCCGCCTCTCTGAAAACATCGGCAATGGCCCAAAGTGTTCGAGGAGCAACTTCGCTGGCTTTGAAGACAACTGTGTTGCCAGCAGCCATGGGAAAGACAACAGATCTTGTGCCAAGAATATAGGGAGCGTTCCTGAACATGACATGTTAGTAGGCTTTTTAGCGTATTCAAGTCTCAGAAACATACCATGGTGCAATAGCAACAACAACACCATAGGGCTCTCTTAGGACAAGAGCAGTTGTGTTGGGATCCGAGACACTGGGAATGGCGCCCTCGAGTGTCCCTATGCGACCAGCAACCTCCTTAAGATGGCTGATGCCAGTGCTGATGTCGAAATCGGCCCAGGTAGCATCGCTGCCCGTCTCTGCCATGGAGTAGTTACGCAGCTCATCTCGTCGCTTTTCCATGATCTCAGCGGCCTTGAGGAAGAGATCACGACGTTCACTGGGCCTCGTCTTGCGCCATGACTTGAAAGCCCCAGCAGCGGCATCTACAGCAGCATTGGCAACCTTGACGTCAGCGCTGTGGTAGCGGTGGACGACCTCGCCACTTGAGGGAGAAACGACATTGATGGCTCTGTCACTGGTGTGGTCGCTTCCGTTGATGAGGAAAGGCACAGTATGAAGCTTGGTCGCCATAATGAAAACAGGGTATCAAGTCTTGTGCAAGTGTGTGATGGATGCAGTCGCGATTTGACCAGGGGCCGATATATGGGTAGAACGGCAGTTTAAATAGGTTCAGGCGAGAGAATCCCTAAGAAAAGGACGTAGTTTGCTAGATAATTGTATGTATCCTTGGCACATGAGTGCACGTGCGATGGATGAGGTATCCGGATCAGAACGTCCATTTAGGAGAGAGGCACAGACAGAGGAGGAGGATGATCCTCTCAAGACTAGCCCCTAGCCCCGCATGAGTGTGGGTGACCCGCGGAATGGATGAGGGGACCTTCATTTGTGGTGTTGTTCGGCACTTTCACCGGGTCTGGGTTGGAGATCGCTATTTGACAGCAAATGATGGAAACTAGTAGTATAGAGGAGCGATGCCCGTTGTCTGTCTAGCGTATGAAGTGGCTTCAGTAGCAGTGCCGTCCCCCACAATCTGAAGTACTTGGAGAAGCAGCTCACACAAGGATTAGATACGGATGTGAATAAGCTGGGCCGACTAACTAACGGATATTTCCCGTCTCGCTTTAGTATAGTACCACGTAGGATATTGCTGATTTTTGGTAATATTTGGGCCAGGGGATGTGGTGCGTTGGATCCGAAACCGAAATGCAGGGCCGAACTCGCAAAGACGCGACTTCTGGTTCACAGGATGTGATCAATCGCGTATCAGCCAGGTTTTATATGGACTGTTACGTGTCAAATGCTATTAAGCATGTTGCATCGAGTTTGGGTCCAGGAAGGGCTGGGAAACATCCGTAGTGCGAATGCGAAGAATTTCTAACGGGGGAAGTGTCAGCAGCTGCAGAAAGATATTTGATAAACTCTTTAACATTTCCAGACTCACCGACGTCTGGCATTGATCCTGGAATCGTGAAGTGGACCTCGGATTTGCGTCGAGGACGGTGCACGTCTTGGCCAGGACGTGGAGGAGCGGGCTTAAGTTGGCGTGGAGCTGACTGATACGGCTTGTCAGGTTCAGACATGCTGAGGAGCTCAATGGCACAGGTTTGTGTTTGTTGTCGGAGAAAACAGTTCAGATGTAACAGTCTGGGGATTTCTATACGATGGGAAGTATATAAAAGTATATAAGCAAAGACTATATTATCTAATAAAGATATAGAGCATGTATTTGGCAAAATGCGGCGGCGGGAGTTTAAAGTGACAGGAGCTTGAGTCTAATTGGAGCAGCGGGGCATGCGAACCTTCAGATCAGAGGGTACACCTAGTACCTCGGTAGGTATTAAGGAGCTTGGAAAAGTAAGGTATTATAAGTGTATTTCGTGTGGGAGTTAACATGAAGTGGAAGTGATATATTTGTAGGTAGGTAGTGAAACTGAAGTTAGAAGCATCCAAACACGTTTCAGCCGTTCAAAGCCTTAAAGGCTCAAATACCATTCATTCGTTCATTCATTCATTCATTCATGTATGATACTTTCCACTTTTTTCGACTCGGAGACAGGATACACTCAAAGAGTTGACAAAAAGAGGTTCAAGCCCAACTGAGCTTATTTCAATATCCCTGCCGGCCAACTTGGAACTTGTTCCGTGTTAAAGATATTCCTTCGTCGCTAGGTACCTATGTTTTTGTGGTTTCGGGCTATCTCGTGACATTGTTTTTGTAACGCGACTAGATAAAGCAATCTTATCATGGCTAAGCGTTATCATCTATACACAGTCCAAAGGAACCGGAAGCCTTTTCTCAAGAGTTTATAGAATATTGCTACGCACCTTCCTACCTCTCTTAGGCATCATATCCATACCAATATCACAAATCCAAAAAGTTGGCATCCATATGTACCTCCCTTCCCTGTGCCTCGGCCGCACTGAAACTCACGTGATTTGAGAGTTACTTCACCAATCAGCGACTTCAATCCCCGCCGCAGTGGTAAGGCAATTTTCCTTGTTAGCCCCGCTTTCCCTCAGGTTGCTCAAAAGTCGTTGTAATAGGCAACAACAGTAAAAAGGTACCGCAGCTGTACCTGCGCCCGCGCCTTCCCAGATCGTCAACCAAGACAGGGCAGGTTAGCCACTCAAGTGAGTCGCCTTTTTTCGCACCTTGAAACCAGCGAAAAGCAATCTTCTCCCTAACAAACAAACCCCTCTCCTCCGTAGTCGGCCTTTGCTCACGCGCATTGTCTTTGCCAACACACGACGCGCCCACTCAGCGCCGCGACCCGAAAATCCATATCAACACCAACACCGACACCGGCCGGTCAATAACTTCCGGCTCCTTACGTGAAGCTTCCAATATTTGTCTGCCCGTGCCCGTCTCGGCGCCGGTGCATCCTCACATCATCCTGTCCCGTCATTCCTCCGGGCCTCCGCCTCTGGGTTTCGTCCCAATGGACGGTTCGTCCATGATGGCTGGTGGGGCGGCCTCTATGAGTCCTACGAGTCCTGTCAGTTCTCGTCATGGTCATGGGAACAGCAATGGCACCAACAAGCGTAAGAGGAGCAGTATGGCTGGCATTGAAAGTAGCCCAGGGAGTAATATCGACGACCATGATGTCGAGCAAGAGAAGAAGCGTCAACCCGGCGTCAAGAGGGCGTGTAATGAGTGCCGACAACAAAAAGTGAGCCGAGCCTTTCCAGAGGAGCCAAACATCGTACTAAAAAAACTTTTCTAACAGCTCCGATGCGATGTCGTGCAAGACCCCTTCAAAAGTTGCACTCGATGCAATCGCCTCAAGCTAGAGTGCAAGATCGAATCAAACTTCAAGCGAGTGGGCAAGCGCTCCAAACACGCGGAAATGGAGAAGGAGATTGATCGATTGCGTCGCAGTATTGCTCGCGCAAAGTCTCAAGGCTTCACTCCAGAGGGTGACGACGAAATGGACTCTCCCATTGCAACGAGCAACCCGACGTACACTCATACGCATACACGAAATCCTTCTCTAATGGGTTCCGACGAAGCTGTGTCGTCCCTGCTACACCTCAAGCGCGGCGGCAACTACATGCCACGATATTCACACGAGCTGGAAAATGTTAAATTGACAGAAGAGGATGTAAATCACCTTTTTCAAGAATTCTGGGCATACTATCATCAATTCTTGCCCTTCCTCAATTCTGAACAGTCGCCTGACATCTTCAACCAACAACATCCTCTCCTATTCTGGTCTATTATCTCTGTTGCAGCTCGACGATATAGCCCACCAAGTGTACCTGGCTTGCTCAGTAATCTTTCGGGACCTTTGACACGATTCTTGTGGTCCACCATTGGAGAGGTCCCGAGTAACTATTACGTGGTCAAGGCCATGTGCCTGCTGTGCACCTGGCCACTGCCCACAAGCACGACTTCGTCTGACCCTACACACATTTTGTGTGGAGTGATGATGAAAACGGCTACTGGGATAGGCCTTCACCGCCCCAATAACATCCAGGACTTTTCCAGGGTATCGGTTGAGTTAAACAAAGAACAACTCAACGACCGTGTAACAACATGGGCCGTTTGTAACATTGTTGCGCAGTCTGTTGGAACCGGCTATGGTCAGCCAGCCTCAACTCTCTATGACTGGACCTTGGCTTCAAGGTCAGCAGGAGAAGGGAGCGCTTTCCAACTATCGCGAGAATTAGAGGCGCGGTTACAGATCGAAAGGTTCTGTGACAAGGTGTCGAAGGAGATGTACAGTAATGCCAGTGACCCTCGTGGCGTTGCAGGCGATGAGCATCGAGCAATGCTGATGCGTGTCTACCGCCGGGATTATGCAGAGCTGAGTGCTTTCATCTCATCGCAAGTGCTGGGCCCCATCGTCAGTCTCCATCTCAGGGCGGCGGCTCTTCATATGCGCCTGGCTGGCTTCTTCGATTCCAGCAAGACTCCCGGTTACATGGATGATCTCATGGGTCTCTGGCGCGCCACTACAGCTTTCCTCGATGAGATTCTTGAGGTTGATAAAGTCACAAGTCCTCGGGAAACCATTGGAGGACACCTGCTCCTTCACTGCAGCAACTACATCGGACAGATGATGGTTGCCGCAGGCTTTGCCCTTCTCAAGCTCATGAGGTCGTTCTTTGCAAAGACGATAGACTTTCAGCGAGGTCGAACTCTCTTCCATCAAACCATCCGGGCTATCCGGGCTACCAGTGTGGTGAACAACGATCTTCAGTGGCGATTGGCTGAACTCATGGTGCAGATGTGGAACGGCGCTCGACTCGACAACAATCAGCACAACTTCAATAGCAACGACAACCTACCGATCCAGATGGATGATAGTCTCCAGCTCAAGGTCCGATGTCGTCACAGCATGAGTCTGGTGTTTGATTCAGTCTGGAGGTGGAGGGAGGACTTCCAGGCAATGGGGCGAGGTACTATTGACGGTAGGTCACTCCTTTTCTCCCTTTGTTTTGGTGAAGCCCCTTGAGTAGAGCATGTCTTCGATTTGTCTTGTGCAAATATTGCAAGAATGCTAATACAGACAACAGCTGCCAAACAACCGACAAATCCAGATTCGGCTAATGAGTCTTCAGCATCGTCAACACACATGGATAGCACCCTCGTGTCATCGCATACCCTCCCGCCTTCGAACCTGCTCAATGCCAACAGCAATCCCAACTCGAACGGCGCCTTGACGCCAGGACTCTCAGCGGTATCCTCGGCTCATAGCATGATGGCAGGTGTCAGCTATGGAGATGCGACTAATTATGATTTCTTTGACCCTCAGCACTGGATGTTAGATGGCCTCCTTGATTTTAACTACTCGTATGTTGCGCCCTTGGAAGGCGCTTAGCAGACGTGATCCACCATTATGGGACTTATGAGAGGTGTACTAGACATGCATCGTTCTTCTCAGACGGTGTTTTTCTTCATGACATGGCGTGAATTTCGACATTGTAAAGGAGTATCATGGCCATAGTGAGGTCGTTTCTTCTCTTCTCTGAAGCGAGCTCGTCCCTTTGCTGATACCAGGCCTGCACAATGGCACAGTCGAGCTCTTGGGTCTCCTTTCTCTTTCCTTATGGGGTTTGTACTATTTTGCGATTATCCGAGACTGTTCAGCGAGGGAGGGCCTGTTCAAGTGATGTGTTTTCCTACTGGGACGAGTCCATCGTCGCTGAAAGATGGACTCCCTCGATGAGAGATAGATGGAGATGGAAGCGGTAAAAGATAGCCTATGTATGCAGCATGACGGAATACCCAGAGAACAAGAGCAACAATTATTAATTATTCTGCTTTGAAGAGACATCTTGTTGATTCAGGCTTGAACGTGAACGTTTTCTACCTTCCTCTTTCGTTTATCGAAACCACCCCGGCCGCACTTTTACATCCTGCTGGAGACTGAGTCCTGTATGGCCTGTCGACACTCATAGGCACAGAAACATTCTGCCGCATCAAGGAAAGGCCGAGAGGAAAGGAACTGGCAAGCGAGCGAGAGTCCCCGTTTGACCCATGGCAATTTACAATACCATGATGAGGTTGCAGGGAAACGGAGACACGGGGCTTGATCCGTGGGCCGAGTCTAAGTGAAGGAAGTCACAGTGACCTCAATACTGACAGCGAGGACAGGGGCTAGGCTATTTTGTCGCTCTCGGTGGCACGTACCATTCTGCGCCCCTCTGTCTATCACCTGTGGAGCTCTGATGGGGTGGGTACCTAGATAGTTAATGGCATTGGATCGGAGCACAATCCAAGAGGGGAACTGACTGCTGAGTCTGCATCTGCCACAGATGTTTCAGACAAACAGTTCCTTTGTGCTGTAACTATCAATAATTAACTTTGGTACCAACAAATGCCTCGACTCACTTCACTTCAGCCTGGAAAGGTAATCGCCGGATAGTCAGATATGCAACTCATGTACCCAGAATCCCGGCACTTGGTGTTGATTTGACGTACTCGACGATAACGAGTTCATTGTTGGTTGCGTGATGTTGATCCTAATTCGATATCTGTTAGAGACCAAGGAACAATAGAAGAATCTACGCCACAGCCGGTTTGCCTTCTCCTATTTCCGAATTCCTCCACGACCGGAAATGATATTGCCATGGCTGTTTAAACGATGTGCCAGACGTTAAAAAATCGGGGTTTTGGGCTCAAGAATGCGAAGGAGACCGTTTTGGGTATCGATGACCCAGTGTCAATAATGGCCAGTGCCAATTGAATAGTCATCGACTCAAGAGTGAATTTCGTGAGTCAGAAGCAACGACCACATTCCTGTTCAACATAGGTACTTAAAACATTCTCCCGAAAACGCCCCGTCAACGTTGAGTTTCTCCGCAAGGCTGAGAAGGTCGGCAATCAGTTCATTGGGAGAATAATTCAAACAACGCCTCGTAGCGGATATGACATGATAATGTCGTCAAATAAAGTGTATGGCCGCCTTTTCAGGCCGGCATTGCCCTGCCCGGCCTGTTCTGCAGACCCGTGGCTGCATGAAACAGGTACGCGGTAGAAGACAAACCAAAAGCGCAGGTTAAGCGCCTTCAGACGACAAGAGTTGGTTGACGACAAACTCCCAACGATACTCGCTGTTTCGAAATACATTTGGCAAGGCATTCTTGTAGAGTTATGCAAAGCCTATAAATAATTCATCCAACTATCGTATCAGAACCCAAGAAACTGGGCTATGCCGGCCCCGGATATCTTTTTTCCAATCCTGAATCTCCATTTGAATGACCAAGATGCTGAAGGCGGACGTTGGAACCCCAATAAGAGACAGAGACATCTGGAATCAGATTCGGAACAAGGACCAGGACAAGAGCTGGAGACAAGTCGCTTGCTCTTCAGGACTGAAGCTGTCCCTTGAAAAAGAGCCACATCAATTTCGGCCCCTTGTGCGGTTCTAGCTCTGCTGAGGAAACCAACAGAGGCACAACCAACAACTAACAACCAACAACACGCCCCCCCCAGGTCTTCTGTGCCCGCTTATGAATCTAGCCATAGATCTGCGCTAGGTCAAGCCATCCGACCTGTGACAGAGCAATTTTGAACCCAGTCCAGCCCAGTTTAGCCCAGTTTGCTTCACTAAAGAATGCAACGATTCGGCAAGCCGTTAGACGGCGCCTCCAAATGCCGGGGATGATTCGCCAACCAGCTCTGACAGATCTCATCTTCTCGACCGTCGATGATTGCAACTATTGCATCTTTTTGCCTGTGTGCAGCCAATTCCGAAAAGTGGCGTTGTGTCCTTCAATTTCCCTTCCAGAACACATCTTAGCATCTTCCATATGCTATCCATGACCACATCTTAGAGCACAGGCTGCATAGTTACCTGAGCTGACTTTTTGAAATCGTCAAACGTACTCTTACTCGAATTTGAAGGCACGAGGAAGATTCGACTCTCAAGGAATTGTACCCCCCGGACCTTAACCTGGTCTGCAGAAACTGGAGACTTGACACACGAGCGGATGGAGTGAGCTCCTTACTGTATCTCTATACACAAAACGTGGGCATTCATGAGTAGAGTCCAGGCTATTTTGCTGAAAAATGCTTGAGGCAAGCATTGCACCGTAGATATCAAGAGTGTTTATTGACTTGTCTTGACGGTGCTTGAATTTCAGGCTCTGGAAAACGATACAGTCACCGTAACTCCATGCCATATGCATGTAGACATAAGAAAAAAGAGAGATGATATGCTCAACGAGCGAGTGGCCTCGACTCTCCCTTCGCCAGTGACTGGCAAGGAGAGACATGCCGGTAGGCTATCTGTCCAGGCAAATATGGAGTCCGTGCTACAGTAAGCAAACAATTATCGGTGAATTAGATCGACGAGATGATTGTAGCACCTTCCTTTTCAGTTGGAAAAGCCTCCTGAATCGAAACTGCATTGCTTTCTTCTGAGTTGAATAGGTGCTCGGTTCTCGGGTTAGCATCTAGAACGAGGTTGATATATCAGTACGATTTGGGTGACTGGTACCCAAGACCTTATGTCCATATTCAAGTACAACGACGAAACAATAAGTTAAGCTAGAAGCTATATTAGAAGCTGGTGGCAACTGTTTGTCCTAGGGCGGAGGTGACCGATAGCTGCACACGTTTTGGCGCTTTTGACCCAAAGTAAAAGGCAAATAAGCTCGAGCTATCCACGTAACGGTAAAGCCGACGGCTAGTCTCCAGATTTGGTTGTTTTGGGAGCACGGAACAGCGCTTCAGACCAAATAAAGCATGCTGGAGGCATGACATTTGAGCTAGAGCTTGGTCCATATTCAGAACAATAGGTAGCCACAATGAGCTGTCTGCTTGGCAGAGTTGCAGAGGCTCCTATTGACACCCAAAAGAGGACGTCGAGTCCATGCTTGTTGCGGGCGTATCCAAATATTGGGGTTGCAAGATGCTGTATGCTCTCGTGCATACCCCTGCTGAGCAAGTCATAAGTCCAGAAGGGTACGAGGGGAATTGAAAGTCCCTTGTACTTGTGACTGTACATTTCGCAGGTCTACGCCGTATGTTTGACGCTGAATGACATATTCTACAGTTGACCATGATGTGAACAAGTCAAAGCATGCGGTAGTAGACATTAAATGACCAGGGCCAAGATTGATGGATGGAAGGCCCGGAACCCCACGAGATTGGCTTTTGATGAGGGCGTGTGTTCCTTAACGATGATCGACCGATAGATGATAAAATAGGTTGCCAAAAGGAAAAAAAGGAGGGGTTTGGGGGCGCCGCCTTGTGCCTGTGCGTGCTCCAAGACGCAACGCTAAACCAGCCTAGCAAGAAGTTGAAAACGTCTTTTTGCCAGGACTTGGACAATGGCTGTGAAGCCAGCCAATGGCAAGGTACATCCTGGTGGGAGCTATGTCACAGAGGGGGCGGCCATTGCAGACGGACGGATATGTACGGTACCACACTGGCTGTGATTGTTCCCACGCTGGCTGGTGAGCCCTGCCATCACCTGCCTCTTCTGCTCGCAACGTACGAGTAACAAACACGTTGTCTGGTCCCGAAAGTCTGGTACCGCTCACTCTGCATAAGCATGCGTGTGATTCGAGATATGACTGGGAGAAGGGGGAGCGGGTCGAACAGAAATGCGACCCTGGAGGCCAACATAAAACGAACTTTTGAGTTGAAATCTGAGACGTCAAAAACGCGGCTAAGCCTGCACACAAGGCGGAATAATCGCGGCAAAGCCTCCCATGCTCGTTAGAAATACCTGAACAAACATGCCTCGGTAGTGTCGACATGTTGTAAGTTGGAGGGGGTGATGATGAAACCTGACGCGACAAGAGCGCTTAGAGTGGGCATGAACGAGTCAGAAGCACCTCGGAAAGGTTGAACAATCGAACAATCTCCCGCAAAAATTCCCCCTTCAGACCAAAGCCAGGCCATGTAAAGTGTCCCGGCAATTGGGTAAATTAGATGGAGAAGTATGAAACCGGAAACAAAATCAAGAGGATCAGTGGCACGACGCTAGGGTGGAGATAACGAGACAGGGTTCGCCCTTGATTCCTGAGAACCGACATCAACAGATCTTTAGGCAGAGAGGCAGCAGCATTTCTGGGTTATGGGGTCAAGAGAAAGAGTCAAAGCCACCGTCCAAGTCCAAAGGGCAGACATGATGAAACCGTCGAGCAAGGCGAAGCACCTTCACTGCCTTGAAGCATGGGAAAGGCAGGCAGCCTGCGATGCAGTACAGCATGCGTTTTTTTTTAGCCAGAATGCCTCGGTAGCCAGTAGACCTATGGCGTGACAGGGCTGTGCTATCTCTGGCAGCCGCGACGTTAGATCCGAGAATGGATCTGCAGGAACCCTCAACCAAACCCCAGATCTGGCGGCAGCGGCGTGCAATGGAGATGATGTTGGCAGTACTGTAAGTAAGTGAAGCGTTAATAACAGATGGGCTACTATAGCGCACAAGCAAAGAGGGAGACAGGGAGATGGCGCCCAGGGGCTTGATCCGTCCACAGCCGGCACTTGGCTTGTGATATTGGGTGAGCCATCTATCCAACTTCTGGAGTATCATGACATGGCAAACGCATGTGGATGTGGAGACGGCCCGCACGCCTCCATTACATTGCATTGCAGAACAGGAAAGAGATAAAGGCCTTAAAAAAATCGGTGAGTCAAATTGGTCAATGGCTGTCGGCACGAGAAGCCCAAAGCTGGCTGAATGAGTTTGATTCTGATGAATGATGCGAGGTAGAAATCAGAGTCGCAAGGACCAAGGAGCAAGGGGAGGGGTGCAGGGACTAGACACGGAAACCTTGACCCAGCGTGAGTTGGCAGGACGTTCGCTTGCAGCCCAGCCGCTATCCAATGATAGTCAACCGCAGGGTAAACGCGCGCGTACTCGCTATACTATATCAGGCAAAGCGTGCGAGGCCGGAGCTTTCACCTATTGGCCCCCGAGCCATCATCAGACAAGGGCAGGGGCTGATCTTCGGAGCCGCCAATGGAAGTCTCAGTAGCAATATGAACGGCCCACTACCTAGCAAGGACCTTCCCTGCTCGGGCTATACCCTTCTAGGAAAACGAGTGACTTCGCAGGGGATGATGCCTGCTTAGCGTGTTACCGACAGTCTGGTAAGCTAAGCTTTTTAGCGTTATCACTAGCTTGCGGCACAGCGTGCTCAATGGCCGGCGACGGGGCCGCACTTCTGCACTAAAGTGGGCTTTTCCTAACTCCGATACCCCTGTCATCTCTCAAGCGCCGCGAGGCGCATGCCATGTTATGTTATGGGTTGCATATTTCGCACCGCAAGTGGGTTTAAACTTGGTATTAGACAATTAGTCGTGTCTTTGTGACCATTGCTGGCTCGTTTCACTGAGTGCGTACAGTATGAATCGGGACAAGAAGGCACTGAGTTGACGGCCATGCCCTGCCAGCCTTAAATCGAATCGAGTTTGAGCTGAGATTGACTGGTCGAGTCAGGCAGCCGGGATCATGTTTGGACTTAGAGCACCATGACCCACGCTGCTCTTTCTCCGTCCAGTTGTCGTCAAATAATTTTAGTCGGATAGGATATACAGACAGCTGCCACAAATACCCGCAGGTTGTTTGAAAGCTGTTGATGCTGAACGGCGGGTGTCATTTGCTTGGCCTCTGCTCCAGGCCGGGTGGCATCCGCGGACCAGGGGAAGTCAGGGCTCTTATGGAAACCATAACCGCACCGTACAATACATAAACTCTTCCGATCTGAGTGTGGCGGCAAAACATCGTTAATTTAGGACCTTCAGGGGTGGTGCCAGCGCCAGAGAGACCTCTCAAAGCCAACACTATCGTCCATTTTGCGACCGGGTTCACATTTCAACGGCTTCGCGCTACACGCGGTCCTATCATGATTCCAGACAGCGCGCGTATCGGATCGGCCATGTTGTTGGTGACAGTGTTTTCTTCGTTGTGTCAAAGAGCATGTTCCAATCGATATGATAGAATTGGGACTGTTCCGTAGGTATGGCTGATGGAATCTTCAGCGTGTCTAAAAGTAATCAATGTACATAATGCAATGCAATGAATGCTCCGTTTTTCCCACACATGACAAGGCAATCTGCCGACCTGTGCCAAGCAGAGTAGTGGAGTTGCTGGGCTCTGTCTAAGCCGTTATAGGCATGGTCGCTTTTTTTTCTGTCATGTCTTCTTTTTTGGGCCTTTTCGTCTACCATCTCCGTTTCCGTCTGCTAGTCTGTTCCGCTTTGGCTCTGTCTTCTTTGTTGCTTGACCAGCAAAAGGCAGTGCAGAGGCTAAGAAGAATAGAAGGAGCAGAAGGGGTAGAAGGAAGGAGAAACAACCCATATTGTTCTTGCTCCTTTGATATGGCTGAGTTGTTTGGCTGTGCTGGCCTGGCTTGGCCCGGCCTGGTCTACCAAGCCCCAAAAGCGCTCCCACAGCAGATCCCTGCTCCCACTTTAGATCATCGCATCTTTCTGATTCTCTGGCGTTTGGTTTCTCACTGTACGTATTCCGCTTTCCTCCTCCACTCACATCCCAGTACGGTACGGGACGTCACTGGCGCACCCTTCCTTTCAAAGCTGCCGATCTTGAGATCGATGGATGCCAAACGGCCCGCACAGGATTATGAGCTCCAGCGTTCCTATACCTGTTCCTACTGATAGCCCTTGTTGCTCTCCGTCATATAGTACTCTGGGCACAGGCAGATAACCGACCGGATAAGAAATCAGCCTTGCTGTCCCAACCGATCATGCTGTCAAGAGAAGAGATTGAGCACATATCAGAAGCACAGCTCTTCTTGTGTGCAGGTAGCATAAGCTTGGCTGAGCTTCCCACATTTCTTCTTTCTGCTTGTCTCTTCCCTCTTCAATGACAGCGGCCGATAATAGAGAACACAAAGGGTCCCTGTCCACACTCATCCCCACCTGGTTGCGTTTCCTATCGCTCACAGCCCTTTCACTTTGCGTACCTGGTCAGTGACTGCTGTCCCCATGTCATCATCTATTGTCAAGGCCCAGGTTTAGGCCCTGGTCCCCGTTCTTTTTCTTTTCATCGGGCATTAGTAATTTCTTGTCTCCGTTAGCTCAGCCTACTGCTCTTCAGCTTGTCTCGCCTTTCCGACTCTGGTTATCCGGCTCTCTTTGGACCACTCGTGTCGACGCTCCATCTCAGTACCTCCAAACTGAGATTTGGGGTGAGAGCTGTTGATATCTTTTCCCTACTGCTTTATAGTTGTGGTTTTGTGAAGTCGATTTGTTTCCGGTGTGGTTTGTCTTCTCCATCGTTGCCGATCCAACTCGAATCTCCAGGACGGTTCCGGGTGGGAGGATGTCGATTCGAGTCCCAATCTCCTCATCAGTTGCTAGGCCGATAACCAGAAATTGCCATTACATACTCTATCCAGACTGTCGGATGGAGGACTGCCCGAGACCGTATATGCGAGACGGTGGCCGTGTGAAGGTGGATTTGCCTGGTGAAAAAAGTTCCAAGCATCCTTGATAGCGCTCTGTGGTGAGGGAGCGATGCAGTGGTATGGTACAGTATGGTGAGCCATCCGAAGAAACCATCCGACTCTTTTCGGTACTGTTTTCGATCCCTTCTCTCATCCCATCCTGTCTTTTCACACCAATGATGTATTGTAGATTGGTGGGTGATGGAGGGAGGGATGTTTGACCCCCAGACCGACACCCCCAGGCCCATATTGATTCATTTTCCACGCCCAAGCCCACGCCCACGCCCATATCCACGCCAAAGCAAAAGCCAAATCCAACGCCACTCCCACTCACACCCTTCAAGCTCAAGCCGCGATGCTCGCGATGCGATGGTCCCCTCCATCCATTAGACCATCCCAGTGCCCTCTGCCCTGCCCTTGGGCTTAGTCTTTCTCTATTTCCTCTACTTCAGGCCCCTCGGCGGCTATCGTTATGCATGACAGCTCAAGTACCTTGCCATGGCTGAGGATACTGAGCTCTCATGAACCTAGTCCTCCACTTACTAGGCAATACCAGGCCGTACCCATACTGTACTTGGGGCTTCATCCCTCTGCTCAACACCCCCAGTCCTCCACCATTTGCCCCCTGGCACCCCGGCCTGTCTCTCGCTCGTCCATAACTTCTTGGGCTTGCTAGAAGAACGGCTCTCAAGAATGTCTGGGTACTTTGCTGCTGCTGCCTTTTAGACCGACTTCTATGTACAGGAAACCTATACACACTCCAACGATCTGCACTCCACTTCCCTTCATCACCAAACACCATTTATACAAAGAGACCGGCCCGTCTGTGACCCCACAAGGCTCTGTCTGTTTCCCTTCATCAAATCCTTCTTCCTGCCCTTGCACTTCCTTGGTCTCGATCTCTGGACACCCAGGTCTTCAAAAAGCGGCCGCGGCCAGAAAAGGCTGAATCGTCTTTCACCTCTTTCTTCCATATCTGCCTCGCCAGGTTTTGATGCATTCTTGAAGCATCTCAGTTTTTGATCATAAATGTGCCAGTTCGGTCGGAATATTGAACTCGCAGCCACAGCATCAACAGTTATCCACCACTCAAAGAAGCATTCTGTTATTCAGCCCCGTCCATAAACCAACCGATTTGGACTGCAATTGTCCAAACCCCCAACCTGATATCCACATGATCATGGTTGAGCAGCAGTATATTGCCCAAGGTCTACCCCAGCCGGATGGTCTTTCGGGAGCCCCAAACTTGCACGACTCAATTACAGCAACCGCAACTTCTCCTTATCACGACTTGACACCCTACTCATCTGTAAGTCGTTCTTTTCCCGGCAGGGACGTGGACAGGGCAATGCCTTGTTTTGCTCTTCCGCGGGTCCGCGGGTCTGCTCTCAGTAGTGTTGATGGAGACTTATCGTTTTTGACGCAGGTTTCTTCGCCCTTCAATAGTATTTCTGGCCAGTGCGATCCGAATCTCTTGACTCCCATATCAGTCGTGGGATCTCCTCCTTTACACGGGGTATCAAAGATTGCACCCCAATATCCCCCTCCTAACCAGCAACCCAGCCCCCCTGGAAGCTCCAGGATGTACCATCAGCAGTGGACAGGGCAGTTCGACGTGAATAATCAGTCTCCTCAAACGAGTTCACCAATGGCTTCTCAAGCTCCGGTCGCCGGAGAGTTCCTCCATGCCAACTATGTCCATGACGGGCGTCGAACTCCGGGGCCGCCCGAGCCCTATATGGGAGCCTTTGGCGTTTCAAACGGACCAGAACAACAACCTATGAACCAACCATATTATGTTAATATGGGACCTCCAGTCGAACACCCGGACAACATGATTATGCGGGACAGTCATCACATTCCAATGGGGCTACATCATCGCGAGATGCTTCCTGCGCCTCACTTGAGCGAACCCCGTCCAAATCAGTATCGCCAACGACCTAGCCCTGAAGATTCAGGGCTACATGGGTTGCCTTTGGATGTTGCACGCTCCATGACTGGATCTCCTCGTCGAAGATCTGCATTACACGCCCCTGGCCGAGTCAAAAAGCGCACGACGAAGCGGTCGGGGGCGACTCGGAGTGCTGCTGCAGATGAGCCTGTCGACGAGCACAAGAATTGCTTTGGCGAAGAGATTCCACCGACCCTTAAGAGCAACTGTCCTGATGAAGAGCGCTGCATATTTGAATCCCGCTGGCAACACCGCAACCAAAAGGGTCAGGATATGTGGGAGAGTATTCAAAGCGACTATAAGGAACGTTTCCAGAAGTGTCCCGGCAAGGAAATGCTTCAAATGAAGTTCAAGCGAGGTCGGTCCAAGTATATCGAATGGTTATCTAGAGATGTAAGTCACTCTCTCTGTCTTGGAAAATTCAAGGACTATACTGATCCGTCTTAGGATGAAATACTTCGCGATGCTTGGAGCATTGTGGAGAAAAATCGCTACCAAATGATACTTGAGACATTCCATGAGATGGGAGGCTCTCGAAACATGCGCTTGAGCGCCAGCGACATCGAAGTGAAAGTTGTCAACGACCTGAAGCTCGAAGAAGGGATCTACATGGAACCATACGGTGACCTCAGCATCAGACGACGACGAAAGTCTGTACCAACAAGAAAGCGTACTGGTCGTGGCGTTGATGACCATGATGAAATGATGAGCATTGGATCACACAACACTCACGAGGAAGAGGTCATCAATCAAGTCCACGGTGTTCCAAATGTCAAGATGGAGGAAGAGGGCCCTGGAGGCCACAGCAACATGATGGGCGCGCATATATGGGATCACCAAATGAAAATGGAACCCGGAGCAATGTCACAACAAAATGATCGCATGCAGCCCTTGATGAGATTGAGCCCAACATCGCAGACGATGTATGGGGGACGCAGAGGATCGTGAGGATTGGAGCCTTCCAGTATTTGTTTGGGATCTGCGATATCATTATAGACTGCTTTATCTTCTCGACGAAGAGCCCACATTCGTTGTATTTTCCTAGCATGCCCCGATCATTGGGAGCGTTGCGAACCATATAAGAGTCCTTTCATATACCCCAAGGAACTGTTCAGATAGAGCTCCATAAAGAATCTGACGCGTTTGCATAAGAGTAAAGACACAGTTGGTGCTTTGCAATGTTTGTGGGGTTGTCCAAGAAAAGCTCTGTTGATATCTACATATGTTTCCACAGCCTGTATCCCAAAGAACACCGGAAAGCTCCAGCTATGTGCCTTTGAGACAGCAAAAGCTTAGCTTCCTTGTCGTAGGATGCAATAGGATCCCATTTTTAACCGCAGGTTCCTTGAATTATAATTCCACTTATCAAGAATACCCTCTGATTCTCACGTGGGAAATCAAGTGACCGCAAGTGGCTTCACACACACAATCTGGGGCCGGATTTTAAGACGTCTAATTAGGGACTCGAGATTGGCGATTTTGAAATGACCAGACATGGCTTGCCCGGTTACTAGAAAGCAAGGGGGAATGTGAAAGACCTGGAAAGACTCAGAAAGGGGGGGAGCGCGAGTGAGACAGCACACAACTCGTATTGACAAAGCTGTCCTTGTTTGCAGACCCGACAGTCTGGAAAATTGCGCTTCAGGTAAATTTGATTCTCGCTGCAACTTGTATGCAACTGGGCTCAGGCAGACAAGGATTCAGGTCGGCTACCGAGGCCAGGAGGGTGTCGAGAAATAATTGACGGGGTCGCCTTGAGCCTAAACTAGTGGCCCCATCCGCGGACGCCCTAGCCGTCAGGGATCCAGGCTTCTAGCCCCCGATGCAGATCACGCCGTTTGACAGTTCGGCAATGCTAGGCCTTAGATGAGGAGCAAGTAGGCAAGGTCGTCCTTTGTGGCCAGTCGCTTTACTGGCTGACGATTTTCCTACGGCCGACTGACTTCTGTATTTGCTTACAAGCGTTCATAGAGGATCCCATTCTTAACTGCTTTGGGTTTCTTCTAAAAACAAAAAGATAGAGGAGTGAGATTTGACTTGGATGAGTGGTTTGTATCCGTACTCCGGGCATGACCCCTGTATCCTTGTGGGGCAAAGCGTCTCAGAATAGGGCTGTGGTTGGAAATACGAATGCTCGCCTTCTGAGGTCGTGATGACGGACTGACTCATACATAGATTGCACCGCCAGGAACATCTACGCATGCTCTATCAAGTTCCTCGATATGGGTTGGTGATCGTAGAATCATTGCTGCCTCCCCATGGGTATGGCATACTGCTGGATGGAGGGTTCAGCCTTGACATCCGATAGCATGTAACTTGAAACAGAGAGAAATATTTTTATACAAAGGAGTGGTTTTGATTATTAAGTGCGATTGGAGAGTAGTACCTTGAGGATCACGTCTCCCTTGGCTAATGCATCTGGCTACTCCCCCACAAAATACACTCGAGCAGATAGGAAACGGCAGCAGTGCAACCGGGATGTTTGGGGTAACTTTGAGGCCGGTTGATATTTAATGAAAGTGCTGTCTTGACCCGAAATCCTTCAACTTCGTATCGCGAGCCCAGGTCTTGCGTAAACTATGTTGAACAAGGATTGGGAGGCCCTCACCGGGGGTCTTCTGTAGGCAGTATCCCACGCCAAGGGCTTCATTAGTCTGTTGCTGCAATTACTATCCGAGGGATTTAAGGATATTGAGTTGAAGCAAATATAGTTAGTCTGATCTGGCGAGAGGAGTATAACAGGCCTCGTGACCCTATGTTTAAGACGAATCGGCCGAGAAAGCAACAACTACAACATCTAAAATGCAAGCAAGAACCACAAGTTGTGATTGAAACAGACGTTCATCATTTAAGGAAGCATACTCATCTCGAGAGGATGTTGTGAGGGATGCGGATTTTAGTCCTCTTGAAAAATGAAGGCATACCTCGGGGTGCTGCATATGGGGACGAGACAGTACGCAAGACTACCGAGATGGAAGCAGAAAGCATCTGAGGAACAATGAATTTAGGAGGATGTGTGGGATTCGGTTGTCCATCAGGTCTCTAATAAGCTCTGAAATGAGCCTAAGTAAGCGTTCCAGGCTCCACGACTTGCATTAGGGTGAAGACACAGCGGAAAAGAAGATCCCACAATGCGATATGCGTTAACAATCCGTGTGGTTTACCATCAACAATACATCCATCCATCCTGTAGCCGAGGAACTTAGGCGGGGACTGATCTGATTCTGTTTACAGACAAGACAGGCGTGTGTATTGATACAGGTGCCTCGTTGGTATTGCAAGGTGCCCTTCAAATCCATTACCCCCAACAAGACCACACTTTGAAGCGCCTGTAAGTGGCGGAGGTGACCAAACAAGGGCAATCTGGCCATTCGAAGCGCGATTGACATTTGCCGCTTGAGCAGGTCAAGACATAACCAACACTGAGTTGCATTCAGCGCTTCGGACCTATAACTGTTTGACGCTGCAATGGTTAGCTCGAGATCAACAGTGATGTTTGTTCAAGGGACCCATCCTCACCCTTTTAGCGCCAACGTACTGCCGGATACGGTATTCTCATCGTGACTCCTTTCTCTTGGCCACAAACTTCTTTTATGCTTCCAGTGTTTTAGTCATGGTTTAGTGAGACTATGGCCTCCAAGGAGGTCAAAACAAAGGAAGAGATGGGGTGGTGATGTGGGCATGAAGCAGCTAGAATTATGAGAATATTGGTGTTCGTGCTTGTTTAGTACTAAAATTTGGGGTGTTGTTGCAAGTGTCGATGGATGGCAAACACGACAACTTTGATGACCGATTAGAAGGGGCGAGGCTACCAAAATTGATGCATTTATGCCTATCTACTAACCTTAGTACCCACCTTAGGTACTGAAGCGATGGACACTCCCTGTTTGAAGTACCCGAACAAACCTACCTAGGTACTAGCTGAGTGCATATTTCTCCAAGTCAAGAATCATGTATTTGAGAAGGAATTGACTTTCGTTAAAAAGCGTCTACGGATTAGTAGGTGCCCAGACTTTATCTACCCGCACATTGACCATTGAGGGACAGGGGCTGTCACAAAACCTCAGCCACACGTGGCGGTATGATGACAAGACACATCCATCACCACTAGGTAGTTCGCAAGGGCTTTGTCCTTTAAACATCGAAACCGCGACGCTGAGCGCCCGTCGCGCGCCATACTCGAGGCGTTCTACATATTAGTCATATGTTGCAACGTCGGTTCAATCTTCTTTAGGCAACTCTCGATGAGCCCAGCAGCTCTCGGGCGCCATAACCCCCTGGCCAATACATCGGAGGCTTTACCTTGGGCTTCATGAGCCAGGAGGCATGATGTTCTTGGTTTCTATGCAACTCTTGATATGGGCTGCGCTATCATGGACGGCCCAGGCGATGCGACAAGACCACCTTGTGCGGCTGCGCCAAGAGACAGTGGATATGTTTTATCATGGCTTTAACAACTACATGCAGCATGCGTTCCCCGAGGATGAGGTTTGTTTGGTACTGCAGTTGATGATCGTCCAATGCTGACTGTATTCTCTCACAGCTCCGACCTTTGACGTGTTCCCCTCTAACCCGAGACCGAGAGAATCCTGCCCATATCGGACTGAACGATGCCCTAGGGAATTATTCCCTGACGCTTATCGATAGCTTATCAACACTTGCAATCCTAGCTGGAGGACCTGAAGATGCGTCAGGAACTGGGTCAAAAGCGCTGAGCGACTTTCAAGATGGGGTAGCGGATTTTGTACGATATTACGGTGACGGGCGACCTGGGGCTTCGGGCCAAGGTGAACGAGCTATTGGGTTTGACCTCGATAGCAAGGTTCAGGTCTTCGAAACCGTAATCCGCGGGTTAGGTGGTCTTCTCAGTGCGCATCTCTTTGCCATTGGCGAGCTACCTATCAAAGGATACACTGTGCAGCCTGCCTGGGCAACCGAGGCTGACGATCCCCTAGAGCTGGCACCAATTCTTTGGTCGAATGGTTTCAAATATGATGGCCAACTTCTAAGACTGGCCCTTGATCTTGGGCAAAGGCTTCTCCCTGCCTTCTATACAGATACGGGTATTCCATACCCGCGAGTCAATCTTCGACATGGCATTCCATTCTACACCAACTCCCCCCTCTTCCGCCACATGAAGGGTAAGCCCGAGGCTGCTTCTGGGGAGATTACCGAGACTTGCAGTGCCGGCGCTGGAAGCCTCACTCTTGAATTTACTGTTCTTAGTCGTTTGTCGGGGGATGTTCGATTCGAACAAGCAGCCAAGCGGGCCTTTTGGGCAGTCTGGGGTAGGAGGAGTGAGATCGGGCTCGTTGGCAACGGCCTCGATGCAGAGCGTGGTCAATGGATCGGGCCACACGCTGGAATAGGCGCTGGTATGGATAGTTTCTTCGAATATGCTTTGAAGAGCCATATCTTGCTTTCAGGACACGGCATGCCAAACAAATCGACCTCTAATCGACAGAGCAGCACTGAATGGCTCGACCCTGACACCCTTCACCCTCCTCTTCCGACCGAGCTGCAGACGTCTGAGGCATTCTTAGACGCATGGCATCAAGCACATGCCTCAGTCAAGCGATATCTGTACACTGACAGGAGTCATTACCCCTATTACTCAAATAATCATCGCACTACCGGGCAACCATATACGATGTGGATTGATAGTTTGGGGGCCTTCTATCCTGGCCTATTGGCTATGGCCGGCGAGGTAGATGAAGCTGTAGAGGCAAATCTTGTTTATACTGCTCTCTGGACACGATACGCTGCCTTGCCTGAGCGATGGTCCGTTCGCGAAAGCACTGTTGATCAGGGGCTCGGTTGGTGGCCAGGCCGTCCCGAGTTCATAGAGTCAACATATTATATATACCGTGCTACACAAGATCCGTGGTACTTGCATGTCGGCGAAATGGTTCTAAGAGACATTGAGCGACGATGTCGTACTCCCTGCGGATGGGCCGGCCTTCAAGACGTCAGGACGGGAGAACTGTCTGACCGCATGGAAAGCTTCTTCCTTGGCGAAACGACAAAGTATCTATATCTCCTCTTCGACCCCAACCACGCTCTCAACAAGGTCGATGCTGCATTTGTCTTTTCTACAGAGGGCCACCCCCTCATCATCCCCAAGCGCAGTCGCCCAAAGCCGAACATTCGGCATTCTTTGGCAAAACGCGTTTCCCCTAGGAACTACACCGTCGGTGAAAGCTTCACCTATTCATGCCCCGTACCTACGGTACCAGGGCTTTCCGGGTCGGCTACGGCTGCCCGTCACGACCTGTTCAGTGTCGCACTGTTCGTCGATCTGCACAACACTCCCAATGTCCATGGGCCCCTTGAAGCTGTGGAAGTTTTCGACAAGAAAAGAGGTCATATAATGAAATATAGAGCTAAAACCAACCACACAATGTTTCCTTGGACGTTGCCACCAACGATGCTACCACAAGATGGCGTATGCACCGCACCTGTTCAGCGCGTCATGTCATGGATAGAGTTTCCACCTGGCGACACGGCCAGCTCGCTTGTGTCCCGCTTCGGGACGTCTCTCGTGTGGTATAGCCACAACGGCCCAACGGTCCGCAACCTTGATGGCATGCGGCTTCAACTGGAAAAACAGAAGGACGGGGCAGATCAGTCTTGGAGAATCACGCACGCGGCAAGTAGGGAGCTTGGCCGGCATGAAAATGTGTTCTTTCACGCAGAGCATGTGAGGAACTACAAAGACGAAGCCTTTACCTGTATTCGACGAAAGGATATAGTCGAGATCGATCTCTTACTCGACGCACCAGACAAGCTGAATGCCAGTGCCCCAGCACCCGCTCAGGGCGTCAACGCATCCAGCGAGCTTCTTCCCAGTAACGCGGCCCTTCCTTCAGAGTCTCTCCTCAAATCACTGCTCCGTGCCGTGAGCTCCGTCTTTGAACCAACCTACACGGAGCTCCCGGAGACGGAGGTGGACAGTCCCGGCCCCACTATCCTCCGTTGGACGGCTTACACATCCACCGGCCCCGGCGCGTTCCCCCTACCCCCCATCGTCGACACGCCGATGGCCGCCTCACCAAGCTACAACTCGCGCAAGCCCGCAGCCAACTTTCCTTGGAAAACTGTCTTTCTCGGTGGTAAAGCATGCGGTGCCCCCCTCCCCGAACCATCATCTCGCCAACATCAAATCATTGTCATCCGCCGCGGTGGTTGCTCATTCAGCGAAAAGTTAGAGCGCATCCCTAGCTTCCCGGCGTCGCCACACTCACTACAGCTTGTAGTTGTTATTGATGAGGGCGATGATTCTGAAGAGGAATCCGATGGCATTGTTCGCCCCTTATTGACCGTGGCGCAGTTGACGCCCCGTGGCATGGAACGACTCAACGGTGTGCCTCTTGTCCTCATGCGCGCGGCTAAGGGTGACTATGAACGGTTTGGCGAGGCAAAAGGTGTAGGGATGCGGCGCAAGTACTTGGTGGAGAGTCAAGGGACGTTGATAGAGAACGCTATTGTTTTATAACGAACGCATGGGGTACTTATGCATGTCTCGGAGTTATTTAGGTAATCATTGTCGTCATTTTTGTATATTCTTGTTTTGATAGTGCAATACCTGATACTTGCTGTTGAAGGTTGAACCTATGACTCTTGCGGGCATTGCGAGGAGTCTGTGTACCATCACATGTTCCATATCATAGCGGATACCTGTAGTCGAAGCCAAGTCTTTTGTAGACAGGAAAGCCAGGATACGAGCAAATAGCACTGTCATTTGTCATTATTAGTTTGCGATCTTTCTTTATATGGTTGTATCCTCCAAAACCCCCCGTTCTATATGCGCGAACCAAAAAGACTTTTGCTGTTGTTGAGTCGTGAAAAAGCCATCCACAAAACGCCAACCAGTATAGATCTCACTCAATAAAATAAGTGAATTGCCGCAAAACTTGGCCATTGCCACCACTGACACTCAAGTTCAGAAACAAACAGGGCAAAAAAACAGATTTTCCATGTCTAACATAATTCTCGCAAATGCGCCGCCGCATGGCACACCAAGAGCTAGTTGAGGTCGATCTATGACCCGATATCGCTTTATCGCTGGAAGTGGGATCGAAGATAGAGGAAGCCTGGCGTCAGCCAACTATGCATCTTCAAGAAGAATCTTGACAGGAGCGGCGCCAAGCTTGTCTCGGCCGTTGAGGCCGGGAATCTCAAGAATAAACAAATATCCAATAACATCGCCCTTAAGCTGCTGGACAAGTTCAGCTGCAGCCTTTGCGGAGCCACCTGAGAAACAATGTCAGTGAGGGTCCAATACACGCTGAGCGCAATGCCGTGAAACCAGGTTTACTCACCCGTAGCAATGATGTCGTCCACAATAAGAACCTTCTGGCCTTCACGGACGGCGTCTTCCTGCATTTGGAACAGGTCCTTGCCATATTCCTTAATATACTCGGCGGTAGCGCAAGGTCCAGGGAGCTTGCCCTGCTTGCGGACAGCAGCGAAAGAAACACCGAGACGGAGCGCAAGACCGGGACCGAAGAGGAAGCCACGGGCGTCAAGGCCGACGATAACATCAGGCTTGGTGGGGAAAGCCTCGGCGATCTGAAGTTCGAGGGCGTCGACAAGAGTGGCATGGGCGACTGGGTCGGCGAAGAGAGGCATAATATCGACAAAGTTGATACCCGGGATAGGGAAGTCGGGGAAGCTTCGCAGCGACTTGCGCAGGCTTATCTTTGCACCGGAGAGTTCGGAGGAACCGGCGGCGGAGGAGGAGGGCTGTCGTCCCGAGGCATCTTGGTTGTTTGTCGCTGAGGATGAGTTGGTAGAGGCGAGGGGTGTTTGGGCACTCATTGTGGAGAGAAGAGAAGAAGGGAAGAGAGGAGGAGGAGGAGGGAAAATGGCAGGGTAAAAGAAGGGGGGATAAGGAGAAAAGAGACGAGGGGGCACAAGGAGTGGTTTTTTGGTAGCAGACAGGTAGTCAGTCGGTGGTCGGTGGTTAAGCCGCGTCGGAAGAAGCAGTACGAACGAGGTACGTGCTCCGTCTGCGTGAGATACTTGGCTGGTTTGGTACCTGATGGAAGAATAGTAACGGGCAGGTACAAGCAGAAGGGTCTAGCTTTTTGGATGCGAAGGACAGGGCTGCCGAAAGACGGATGCGCAGTGGTGATGAAGGAGGGGTGTAACCTAAGTAGCGTAGGTGTGTGAGGGCTTGGTGGGGGAATGGCAGGTCTGTCTTCAAGGGAGGGGAAAATTTCAGCAGCAGCAATTGATTCCTTGGCTACTAAGTTGGATACAGAAGCCTTCCAGTGATCAATGCCCAGCGCCCAGCCCACACCATCGAGCCCCAGCAGTGCCTAACGTGGAGGAAATTGTGGAGATATTCAAATCTGTGAGCCCGTTTACTAATATCCACCACATGTTGCTATCTGTGATAATCAGTGCCTTATTTAGGGTTTGATAATTGATGTGATACTGTAATAGTGAGCATCTCACCAAAAAGGCCGGAAGAATAAAGCATGGTCAACGTGAGAATTCTTGGGCTAAGATTTAAAAATCTATTATATAAAACATGGACAAGCTGGTGGCGGTTAAGCGGATCTTTCTGTGTCTACTAGGCTTCAAGTCAGTCAGATACAGTAGGGCGATATCAACGACTCAAGGTGTTAGCCTACATGACTCAACGAGTACTAATCAGTGAATCACCCAATTCATGTAGAAAAAGCAGCCACGCCCGAATGCAGAATGTAATTCGTGCCAGGCAGCATTGTTTTGCGAGAAGCCTTGCATCTGTACACGCAATGAGTCTGCTGTAGCCTGTACCTAGGTATACAGTGATGGATGGTTCGAGTACCCAACCAATTGTATCATCGTGAAACATTTGTATGTCGACAAAGCGGTACTGCATTGATTGCATGATAATACTAATATTTAAAACGCCATTTCTTACAAACAAATAATGCAGGCTTCTCGGTTTGCATGCATGATTGCTGTACCAGTGTAGCATTGATGCTGTATCAGATGCTAATCGCCAACTTGAACCCTTGATGATTACTCCTATTGGATGGACACTTTTTGTACCTCTTATGAGTCAACTCGGTATACTACCAAATCAAACTTCGCGCCGCAGCCGACCGAACACGAGCTTGTCGTGATGGAATTCACGAACATGTTCCCCGTGGATTTCCACGCGTCCCTTCCATAGGAAAGTCACAGAACAGCGTCAGCCGTAGCAAATCGTAAAGCTTGAGCAATTCTTCAGTGGTGCTCTGTACATGATGGATTCGAGATCGTGCCATCCAAGTTCGGCTTTTTGTAGACGGCGGGACCAACTCCAAGTCCAATATACATAGCCACCACACACTGCACCCCGTTGAAGGATGGTTGGCCTGTATAGTTCCGTGTACATGAATGTGAAAAGTTTCTTTTCCTCTTAAGCATCATGAATACAAAGTAGGCCGTATAAGATCAATCTTATGCCAGGTATATCTATTGAGTTCCACGTCTTATCCATGTTCACCTGGCTGCCTCGATCTGTTGGCTTTCGTCAATCCGATATCCTTGAGGACCCTAGCATCCAATTAATTATCTTACCCCAGTATCGGGCCTGCTGCGACCCTAGCGTCTATTGAAGGGACGCTAGAATACTTCGCTACGAGTCTACTTCAGTGTCTCACTTCAGAACCGCCAGCCTCGGATGGACGGGCAATGGATCAAGATAGAATTTTGCCTAATGCAAGGTATGAAAATCTCTGTACCTTCGTGCTATACCCCTGGACTGGCTTTGAGGGAATAATCCGTTCAATTGGACCTTGTATTTGTCGCTGGGTTTATTCCCAGCATCCATCCACAGCCACCCGGACAGACACGGGTGAGAGACCCCAGTTCAGAGAACAACCGAAGCCCAGTATGAAACGATGGTTTTGGTAGAGAAGAAGAAGGTTGAGATATGGCCCATAAAAGCTTCAGTTTCGTAAGCCCAGCGGGAGCTTCAGCCAGCCATGATATGAGTTGTATGTACGTGAGGTTGTTTTTCTAGGTCCAGGTTCCGGCAGGTGCAATGGATCATCGGTAGGTACTTGGCGCCTGTGGTATCAAAGTCCAATTCTCTCCACTTCACAGCTTTACTAGGTGTGGTCTTAGGCGTTGGGTTTTGGGTTTTGGGTAGCATCATTCATTACGAATGGTTGCTTCAAATCATGATGCTATAGATTCAATCGAGACATGCAGGCAGAACCTGCAAAGGGATTCAATGGGCTGCCTCTTTAGGCAATATCCTCGGAAGAACAAAGGAAAGAAGAACGGGTGTCTTTCTTTCATTTTTGGGTACCCTTCCTTCTTCAAATGGCCTAGTTTCCTATTGGTTACCAGTCTTGTTCTCGTTCTGACGGGAACGACATGCCATCCATGGAGGCCAAGGTAGGAGGTACCCGGTTCATACTGAGGAATGTGCTTGTTGCCTGTCACATCTAACATTGTCTTCATGATCCGACATCACCTCAGCCCCCCC
>JAWDHB010000470.1:0-208038 GCA_033439405.1 Fusarium sp. NFCCI 5145
TCCGCCCATACAGCCCTGAAGCAGGAGCAGATGGTTGACTGGGAATAGCCTTCAGCTGCGGGAGAACCAGTTGCTAACCATGTTGCTGGCGAGGCTACCAGCGAGGTTACCAGTTCCAAAAGCGCTACCAGCAATGCTGGAGGCGTTGCTGAACTTGTCACATCGGGAGAAGGCCAAGGTGTTCATTATGGTAAGGACAAGAGCGATGACTAGTACCGATTGTTAGCTAAGCCGAAGATGACAAGCATGTTCTCTGTCGCATGCCAAAGGGAAAGGTTATCGACGTACCAACGAGGGGCAACCACAGGAACTGTAGTCGCACAAGAGCAAGAATAGCCATGAGAACCCACAACATAGGCTGGATATACAAAGCAAGCCAGAAGAAGCGACTATCGGTTGGGTTGATAGTCTTGGTCCCTGGCTCGCTGCTCTCAAACACCCACTGTGATTCTCCCGACTGGGGATCAACCTCGTTCCACCAGCGCAGACCCACGAGGCGACGACCGGCGATGTTCTTGATGTAGTAGAAGTCGGCGGCGAGGAGGAGGATCGTGATGATGAAGATCATGATCCTGCAGGGCATTGAATGATTAGTGGTGCGCTGGGAAGGGTTGGAGAGACGACATGATACGCACATGCTTTTTATGATCCACAGACCGAGAAAGTAGATGAGGACACTTGCTGCGAGGAATTAGCAATTGCGTTTGAAGAGAAGATGTCGAGAGACGCACATATTCTGAACCCGAGAAAGGTGAGGAGAGTAATGGGATGTGCGCTGAGGCGCCAGCTGAGGGAGCCCGCTGCGGGCTGTGGTTGCGTGGCATCCATGATAGGATAGATAGCTAATAGGTTGATATACTGAGAATAGGTAGTAGTTCCTGTGAAATTCGTTCAGAGGTTCGGTATTCGATTCGTTCGTAGAAAAAGAGCGTCGCAGTTGGTGATGGTGACGTTGTCGTAGGCGAGAAAAGAAATGCTGAGCTTTGAAGCTACCTGTCACCCTCAGTCACTGGCTGTGTAAGCTGGCCTTCTATCAAGCCGCGCAAGGGATGGAGCATGATCGCAAAAACCCCTGGTTGCTGATTTAGGTAGGCGGTGGGAAATGGCAGAAACTGGACGTCATGAGCTTGGAGTGAGCTACTAATATGGTCTCTACCTTAAGGGCGGGTCCCGAGTCTCGGCGTATAAGTCATTGTGGCCGTCAACCTCGGTCTGTACAAGATCTCTTATATATACACAATTGATACATGTGTGTGTGTTTTTATTGAAAGCATCTCTAATACCTTTACAATGGCTGCTCGATCCCCATCAATCATCCGGCGCTCATTGCTCTATGGTAAACCAAGACTCCAACTCCAACTCCTCATATTCAACCGGCAAGACTAACTCCGCCTCAGTGCCAGGCTCATCTCAAAAGATGCTCACAAAGTCCCTCGGACTAAGCTCAGATAATGTTACTTACGACCTGGAAGACTCTGTCACGCCTCATCTTAAAGATACAGCCCGCAACCAACTTCGTGAGCACATCTCCAACCTCAAGGCCCGTCCTTCCGGCATCTCTGAGCTGGCTGTTCGCATCAACGCTGTTTCAACCCCATTAGCCCTCTCAGACCTGACCGCACTTGCTCCTCTGCGCCATGTAGACGCTGTTGTGGTTCCCAAGGTCAACTCTGCTGCTGATCTTACCTTTGCTACTGATGTCCTCCGTCACGTTGCTCCAGAACGCCACGGAACCGATGCGGAAAATCCCATAAAGATCATTGCCCTTATTGAGTCAGCTCGTGCTATTGTGGACTTAGCTCAGATATCCAAGGCGTCTCCCTATCTGAGTGGCTTCATTTTTGCCGCTGAGGATTTTGCCCTTGACTTATCGCTAACAAGGACGCCGTCGTTGACAGAGTTCCTCTACGCAAGATCTGCCATCGTGACTGCAGCACGGGCTGCTGAACTGCCAAGTGCAATTGATCTGGTATGCACCTCATACAAGGGAGAGCAGGGGCTGAAGATTCTCGAGGAGGAATGTTTGGGAGGAAAATCCATTGGCTTTAACGGAAAGCAATGCATCCATCCCAGCCAGGTCGAGGTCGCCCAGCGCATGTTCGCCCCGGATGAGAACGAAGTCGAATGGGCCGTAAGGATCTCAATCGCTAACGACAAGGCTTCTGCATCGGGGCGGGGCGCCTGGACTCTCGATGGTAAAATGATTGATGCTCCTGTCGTTGGCAAGGCCAATGCTGTCATCTCCAAAGCTGAGCAGTGTGGTATTGATGTTCAGTCCCTAAGAAACAAATGGAAGGACCAAGAGCCAGAATAATGAATCTCGATCCAGCTACATACTTATATTCCAAGGATTGATTACCGACGTACATAATCCTAAAACCGATTGGGCCTCCAGAAAGCAACCATCTCGGCATCTGACACCCCATCTACATACTCATCATGAGTTCTTCCCGTCGAATGACCATCTTGTCGACAGCCCGAGACTCTCCGATATTCCGGCACAGTTTGGCTTTCAGGCGCTGGCCCTTGACGAGAGCTCGGATAGATATCATGTAAACTTGACTGCATTTCTCCGTGGTGCCCCGGATTGCTGCTTTGTACCTGATTTGGTTCACCGTGCACTCCTAGAAACTTGGCTTCGTTGTATTCCTCTATGTCGTTGATATGACTGTCCCCGATACGTTGCAGCGGTTCGTCCCGTCTCGAACTTACCTCATCTTCGATTCTATTAATGAATTCATGAATTGTTTCCTCATCATCATAGTAATATGACTGCCTACTTTGCGCATTATCACCATGCTGTGTCTCGTTTTGAGGAGGGTAAATCTCTGAGCGCGTTGTTGGGAAGAGTAATGGATGAAATACAGAGTTGTGAACTGCCCCATGTTGATGGCTGTAAGGCCCCGGAGGCGTCATCGTGTCATTATGGAGCTGCCACCCGCGGCGAGCGAATAGCCCAAGGGCTTCGGTCTCTACATTTTTTGCAGTATCTCGATGGAGCAATTGCTCAATCCATGGAAGGTCTGTTTCGAGATTTGGGGGCATGTGTCCCAATTGATCATTTTGATCTAGGCATCGGATATAATAGTGGCCTCCCTCTGATGTTTGAGATACTGATTGCCGCCGATAGTTGACACCATGTATTCTCTTCGCCTCTGGATCTTGTGTTAGCTGTTCATCTGTGGGATGTTCCAATGGCCGCGGTAAAGCGAGAATTTGCGCTCCTGTAACATCACTGGTGGATAGCGGTAATTCCTTCCGGCATTGGGGGTGCAGGCCTTCAGTTGACTCTGCTGCACAGTTTGCAGCATCTTTGTGAGCAAATTCTGCAGCGTTGAGTTGTGTGCTTGATTTTATAGGTAAGTTTCTGCTCGATTTCGCCATAACCCCCTCATCTTGATATGATGGGCTTTTGTTTGCCTGTGCTGGGGCAAAAATTCCAAGGTTATCTTTGTCCCAGACCCGTTTCAAAATACCTGTACCATCAAAGATGCTAGTTTCGATGAGTTTCTTGAGAATTGTCTCGGGAGTCTCGGAATCAGATGTATTGGTGATTTCTTTGGATGACCCCAAGCCGTCATGAGTATTTTGATCCTTCTTAGGTGTCAAATGCTGTATCCTGGATTCTGCGGTCTTGCTTCTGGCTTGTTGATCTTCTTTCTCTTTATCATTTGCCGTAGCTGCGGGAGGCTTGGTATGACGCTGTGAAGATTGACCGTCTTCTGAGGACCCATCTATATCGCGACTAGATTCATCACCTTTAAGTTGAGTCTTTTCGTTCCCCTTTCCCATCCCCCCCCACGTTTCCATGAATGTCATGTCGTTGAACGTGAGGTCGGCGACTGTGGTATGTTAAGACAAGACCGAACGAACCCGGAGAACAACATACCATGGCCGTAGGTTGAGGATCGACCGTTCAGAAAGAGACCTGCAGTGAGGTTTGGTCTCATCTAACAAATTGAACGTGTTAACTTGCTTCACCAGCGATATCAACTCATATTGATTGGTTCCATGCACTCACTGTCACTCTAGTGTTTGGGATGGCACCAGACACAAAATTATTCATGACATCCAGACTCGATCGAATTTCATGTTTTTTTGAGCGAGACTTTTTTCTTGGCCTCCTCTCCGCTTCGCTCTCGATGGGGACTTTTCTTCCGCTCGTTTTGTTCTTTGAAACATACCGATCTGGGCGTGTTTTCCTTCTCGGTTGTCGTTCGAAACGGTGGTTGCGGGACGTATCATCAGGAGAGTCCTGGTACAAGTGTGAACGGGACCGCTTTTTGTTGTTTTCCTTGTCAGATCTGGTGTCAAGAGAATGATTGTCCTGCGATTCCGAGTATGCGTCATCTTCAACGAATTCAGACGGTGTGGAAACTCGGTTTTGATACAATGATTGGTTCCTTGAATGATGAAGCTGATGGTGATTCGGAGGTATCGGCGTAACGGGAAGATTGTGAGGTTTCCAATTTGATGTGTAACCTTTGCCTGCGTCTTTCGCGAAATGTTCTTCTGAATCTTTGGGCCCTTCAAAATCGTGCACCTTGTTGAGCCAAGACTGAACATTATCAAAGCCATTAGGACCATCCTCCAAATAAGAATAATTCTCGGTACTCGATTTCCTGTGACGATGGCCATTCGAAAAATGGCGAGTGCGGTGAGACCTCCTCATCCAGGTCAAGTTTGGTGGGAGGACAACCTAGAAGTCTTTCGCGATCGATGAAGCACATTTGTAGATGGTGAAACATTGAAAGGGAACATGTTCAGCATGTCGCCTATTACAGTAATAGAAGTGGAATCAGACGTAAACTCGCTCTTTCCGCGCAACGAGCCTGCGTAGCGAGGAAGGTGCTCCTAATTAAGCATGGAAGCATGGAATGGGAGCGGAGGGGAAGCGCTTGGTGTTTTCCTCCTCCTCCTCCACCTCCTCATTCTTCTCATGTCCAATTATCGCCTTCAATACTCGCCACACAACAAGTCTTCTCCTTGAGCGCTGCTGAGATGCCTCTACGCTATTGATACTCTTATTTGACCATCCATGACTTCATGAAGAAACGCTTACTCCGAGGATTACACCTACTGATGGATGCTCTATTGTAAGAATGCACCTTCAATCCGGATTCTGCTTCCCAATAAAGGCCTAAAATGCGAATTGGATTGCCTGTCAGATCCAAATAATGAATGGTCCCTGGTTACGAAGGGCACTTCTTGGCATTTGGTGCCTCAATCGACTAAGCCGCTGCCAAGGTAGCATCGCATTGATGCTTAATCTAGCGTTTCATCACGCTACTGCACATCTGTCAAGGCAACCGCTGTCATGAATGGCCGTCACGGAATTACATACCTATTTCCCATCTCTCCTTGTTAAAACATTCAAGCGAGTGGTGGTGTGCGAGCAGGCTAAAGAATACGACGCAGCAGCCTCAAAAATACCCTCGTTGCTCGCTTGTTTCATGCATTCGTTACAAAGACACGGAATCTCGATACGGTGCACGTTTCACCGTACGCACTTAGTTTCTGTCTTACATACCCCTGTTGCTATCTTCGGAGGAATTCGACAATCCGAAACTACATTTCGTGTAAGTCGTTGGATTCTCGGAAGATAATAAATAACCTCAAAGTGCAAGTCGATCAACAAACTGCACAGACCTCGAGACATCCGCGCATCCCCATCTTCCCGAAATGAATCAAGAAAGCAGATGAACTATGCATGAATTCTTCATCATCGCCAATATCTCTTGCAGGCCACGCATCCTCGCCTTGCCCCTGAATCTACCTACCCTCCACCTCAAGGAGAAAGAGGGGCAGCACGTGTCGGGAACAGGCGTTTGGTGAAGCGGGGCATGAATAACACCCAAAAAGAGTATCCCCAAGGACATGGAGCACTACTTTAAAAGTGTAGGGCCGTGGCGCAGTTCTTGGTAACTACCCAGGTACAGTAGCTATTGTGCATCTGCGAGTAGGGCCCTATGGTAAACAATACTTTCACTTTTGGGTATCAAATGTTCTGTCAAGCAAGAATCCTGATATTTATTAACTACAGGTACCAGCCCAAAGCTCAAGAAGAGGACCAGGATATTGGCTCAAGTGGGTTGAAGGGGGCTATGCAAGCGGCGAATTGAAGAGAGGCAGTATGATGAGAAGGGGGAAGATCGTCAGACAGTTATGCTTGATCAAGGGGCAGAAAGCGATTTAAGTCTGGGTGCGGTGCTTGGCTTTTTATGGATGTGGGGAGAGGTTCGGCGAGGATGTGGAGGTCCTTCGTCATCACAGGCCCGCATGAGCTTGTATTCTGTCTGTCGTTTGAAGCTGATGGCTGCCACCAAAATCCTCATGGCCACGGTGAGGGTGGTGGGTTGGTTAGTGCGTCTTGGGCTCCCCTGTGTTTGCTTCTGCCGCCCCAAAGCTTGTTTGGAGAAAGCTCCCTGCCAGACCCGACTCCGAAACGTCCTGACCGACACCCCGGTCAGTCTGTCGCGGTGACGGTACGGTACGGTGCAGTTCATCAGCACTGCCTCCACGGATGAGCCCACCAGGGCCTGGGATCGACGCGAGGAGGGAACTTGGCTCGAATTATGAACGATGGTGGAAATGAAGCAGGCGCCATCAACTGGTGATGGTGACAAACTCCTGGGATTCTTCTGGCTCAAAGGAGAGTCTGTCTGAAAAGGTAGCTAAGGATGGCATCAAGCAACCCAACGCCACCACCAAACATGGGCCAACAAGATCCTAAACCACCCCTGGCAAGCACCGTCATTCAACGCCGTTGCCGATAGACTACAGAAACAACGTGCCTGCCGTGCCTCCAGCTCACTGCATTGTGCGTGCTGCAGCTGCAGGGTGCATACATATTAGACATCCCGTACATACATAACTTTGACAGTCACGCTCCGCCCGCATTTCATTTTATTCATGCTCAGAACCCCTCTCATCCATCCATCACATCCTTGGGCCTTGGACTACGCCGTCTAGTGAATATAAGCTAAGCTAAAGCTACATTACCTGGCCTTCTGCCTCTGCTTTGACTTCACCTACATCCTCTTCCCGTGTTGAAGCTCCACTCTCATATTTCTCCCTGCACCTCAGCTCGTCCGCTTGTCAACTTGTTATCTTGATAATTAGCGCAAGCGTTCATTTTCTTAAAGAAGAAATCTAGGTCTGTAGACGACGCAGTCATTGGGATTCATATTTGAACCAACAAAGGTGCGCGCTTTCTCTTGCAGTACCCCTCTATCCTCTCGCTCTTCACTATCCGTGCCTGTAAGCGCGAGCCTCTCTTCCCAACGACGCGCGGCATCTCAATCACAAAGACTCTTGTGGCGCTGAGGCCGGAGATGTTGTCGATCAGCCTAGTTACCCTGGGCAAACTCGATTCTGCGCGAGCTTGTCCCTCTGCGGTACCTATACAAATCGATGCCCGGCGTTCGATTCTGTGGTCCGCCGCGATCAAAAGCTGATATATGGACAATATTAGACCCCGCGATCCAACATGTCGAAGCTTTTTATTGGGTTCGTATCGAGCCTCTCCTACGACTATATCCTCTACTAATTCATGCGAAGTGGCCTAGCATGGCACACAGAGGAGGCTACCCTCCGTCAGAAGTTTGAGGAGTTTGGTCCTGTCGAAGAAGCTGTAGGTGACTCTGTTCCTTCCTCTTTTTCCGTCAAGCAAAGCGCTTCTAGTTCTGCATATTTGTGGCTCTGATGCGGGTGTTTGTTGGATGATGATGAAACCGCTTCTAACGATGGATGTGGAAAGGTGGTGGTCAAGGACCGCGATACCGGCCGCAGCCGCGGCTTTGGATTTGTGCGATACACCCAGGAGGGCGATGCTCAGAAAGCCATCGCAACTATGAACAATGTCGAGTACGAGTCTCTTTGGTTCCTTGTTTTATGGCGGATCTGCTATCGCATTCTGGTATGGAATCTAATCATGTACAGGTTTGATGGCCGAACCATTCGAGTTGACAAGGCATCCGACAATGGCCCCAGAGGAGGTTTCGGCAGAGGAGGTGGCTATGGTCGAGGTTTTGGAGGACCACCCCCGTATGGAATGGCTCCTCCTGGACATGGTTACCCCGTAGCCGCTCCAAACATGTATGCGCCCATGGCTTACGGTCGAGGATACCCTCCTCCTCAGCAGGGCTATGGCCCCCCTCAAGGTATGATGAGAATGGAGCTTGGGGACTGTTCGCGCCATTGTTAACACTCACATAGGATTTGTGCCTCCCCAGCAGTTTGGATACCCTGATCCTTCTCAACAGATGCCTCCCCAGCAACAGCCTCCCCAGGGTGGCAGAGGATACTAGTTGACCTAAATTGAAGCCGGATTTGAGTGCGCCATATTGCGCTCGAAAGGTTGTCGACAGGGCCTTGGAGAAGTGAATCTCAATGGTCGGCGATATCGATAACTTCCGGCACCTGGGCTTGCGGATTCTCTGTACGACTGGATGATCGCGATTGGTGAGCATATTGAAACGCAGAATTATACCCGGGTACTTCGGTTGAAGCATGGTTTTAAGGGGCATGGCATGGCATTTTGGGTTGGATCTTGACACGGCCGTTTTATGAATGAACCTAGTGCGAAAAGACACATGCGAGGATTGCCTCGATAGGCAAGAAAATGCGAAATGGCGCTGCATGCGGCCACTTTCTTTCGTTCGTTGTTGCGTTTTTGGTGTGTGAGGTCTATGTCTATGTGACTGAAGCTTTCTATGTTAATGATGACAGGACAACAGATGGAGTGAAGCTGTGTCAGTTGACTGATCTATAATCGTCTCATTGATCATGCATAATGCCATCTATATATGCACTCCTCGAGGTATTTGTGTTTGGTTGCCTTTTCCTTCTAGTGATGCGGCTCTTCGATCTCCTCTGCCTCTTCCGTACTATGCTTTCGCAGATGCTTGGATGCCATTGGGTTGCGGAGCTTGGTCTCATCCTCGCAATTTCTCTCAAGTTCTCTCACGCGGCGGGCAAGATCATGGATGTGATGATCACCACTATCAGGAGCAAGCTCACCGAGAGCCGTGTCAAGACTCAAAAGATAGTCCTTGTTCAAGCCGCTGGGCCCTTGACTGCGGAAGATGTGCTCGGCTAGTTTCTGGGGGTCTTGAGGACCAACGAACTGTTCGTTGTCTGGGGTGCCGATGTAGACTAGAGTGCTGATGGGAGCCGAGCCATCAGCAGGGTTAAAAGGAGCGTAGTGAATAGTGTAACCGTTGATCTCGCGGATGTCTAGATATTCCTTGACCTCGGCGACTTTCTCAGGAATGATGCGGTATGCAACACCCCAGACTCGCTCTGGAGCAGAGTCGTGCTGGTCGGTCAGCTGTTCCCAGTAGGATCTCTCAATGAGAGTGACGACACGACCTGGGGCTTCTGGGGTGCCTCGGTGGTCCTCGCTAGGTTGTTGTTAGCTGTAAATGCAATTAGCTCTCAGGTTGTTCAACGTCGTACCTAGCCTGCAAGATGTCTTAGTGAAGTTATCTACGCTATATGTGAGAGCACTATACCTGCCAGAAACGACGGACATAACCATCGACCCATCCAGGGATTCTACGGTCTAACAGGTGAGATCAAGTGTCAGCGGAATGGCCGTTGAGTGTGTAAGATGGATGCTGGTGGTTTACCAAAATGTGGCGGAGGCTTCCATATCAAGCTCCTATAAATGACGGAGACAAACGTCAGCAAGCAGTAGTGGCATCTGATTTCAGGAAGAGCTCGGCATACCCGTAACCGTATAGCCAGAATTCAGAGGGTTGTGACGGCTCCTGAGCAGTCATGGTGAAGTTACTGTGAGCAGGGGATATTAATAAAGCTCGTAATCTTGAATATCTAAACCAAGACTTGACTTGCTCAGCAATAAGAGGGAGGCTATGGTGGAACTTAGGGATACGAAGGATAGGTGTGATCAGGAATAGGTCGTCTTTTGACTGAGCTCTTGGTCTGTTCAATAGTAGTTATACTCAATGATGGTTAAGAGTATATTAAGATAGATTGACGGAGATAGCTGCGATAGCGGAGGGATCGTATCTTGTCCCACTGACGAGGAGACAACCACTAAGAAGCAAGCAAAGCAGGGGTCAGAGAAAATCATAGAACAATAATGGAACAAATTTCTCCCTTCTAACTCCGCGCCTCCGCTGGGATGCTCAAATCAACTCTAGTGGCTGAGGTTTTTCTACCTAGCGTCTAAAGTGGCTGATGTCTCGCATTCTCGCATCAACGTCATTGGATCTATCGACCCATGTAACGGACGGGATCGCTATTGCCGCGTCCCGGAACCTGAGCCTTACCCAAGGGACATTCCTTCTGTGTCTATCAGCTCCCAAAAGCGAAAGTGAGGCCCTCTGATTTTCAATAGGTGGCATCTAATTTTAGGAACTTTAATGGGATCATTACAACTGTATCTCTTTTAGTGATGAACATCAACTCTCATTGCAGAATTGATAACTAACTGATGGAATACGATACGCGGAAATATACGTAAAATCCACAGAAATAAAGGGTCCCGACATCTTGGCACGGATGAGGGCAAGGAGCAAGTCAGGCTTTCAATCCTTGCGCTAGGCACAATTTTATAGCTGTCTTCCCTGTCTCATAGCTGATAAGGTCACGGCATCTTATCCGATGACGGGAACCTGATATTGTGTCTTTGATCCTGATTCCCAACCCGGTTCACTCTGAATGCAGTTCTTCATTGGTAAAAATAAACCCCATCAGTTAGTCTGTCTTGCTGCAGTGAACAGAGCAGACAAAGAAACAAACAACTCCAAGGCTTGTCTCTCCAAAAAATTCCCACTATCAAGACACTCAGCCACGCTCTGTTCTCACCCTGCGCTCCACCAACCAAACAACACTGCCCCGCGCTGGAGAGTCTCCTGGCTGACCCTGGGGTCCTAGGTTACTTTCTTCCTCGTAGCAGCAGTAGGAGTCCTTCCAGCTACTTCTACTTCAACAGCCGCGCACCAACTCAGCCCAACCCTCAAAACCCCCATCACGCGCAAACGTCGTTTTCCTATCTCTTTCCTCTTTAAAAGCTTTTCTATTGCATTGAGCTACAAGCAAAACCAAAAAAATTAACCGATACCCAAATCCCGCATTCATTATGGCCTACAACCGTCCCTACGACGAGGATGCTCTCCCTAGGTATGTCACATCCCTCAATCAGGCTGCCCCTCGTCTCCCCGTGCATTGTCCATTGCGGCTCTGCGATTGAGCTTGAAGCTACAGTTCTAAAGACGTCACGATGCAACACAAAGCTGACCATGTAACTTGCACAGATTCGCTGAGCCCGAGCCTGTATGTTAATACACGCACCGTTAACGTTATCGCAATGTCGAGAAGCTTGAACTGACTGACATTGCTCCCTCAGAAACCAGGACAGTCTAGGACGCCTGCCCCGCAACAGCACCATCCTCCTCAACAGCAGCAATATGCCCCTCAGCAGCAGTATCACCAACAGCCTCAGCACCAACAGTCTCGATATGACAAGCCTCTACCAACCCAACGAGATGCCCGTTCCCATTCACTAGGCCAAGGCGCTTATGGCCACATGTCGCCGCCCCCAAACCCTGGCGGCGCGAGACCGCAGGCGCATAACCGCCCTGCTCCCAACTCACGACCTCCCCCCTCGCCTGGCATGGATGGCAATGGCTCTGACCCCTCGCTTCTACCTCTGTTCCGTGCAGTAGATAAGGATGGTAAGTTTGCCCGCCAGAGAGCTTCTCAGAGTTACATGAATATTAGCCGCTTCCATACCAGTTTGCTGACCCCCTCCCCTGATTAGGTACCGGCCATCTCTCCGAGAGGGAATTGTCCGCCGCTCTTGTCAACGGTGACTGGACCGCCTTCGACCCCCATACCGTCCGCATGATGATTCGAATGTTTGATTCCGATCGAAGTGGCACCATTGGTTTCGAGGAGTTTTGTGGTCTGTGGTCCTTCTTGGCTTCATGGAGGACTCTCTTCGATCGATTCGACGTTGATCGAAGCGGCAACATCTCGCTCTCTGAATTTAACAACGCTCTCGTCGCTTTCCGATATCGACTGAGCCCCGGGTTTGTCGAGCTGCTCTTCAACACCTACGACAAGAGGAACGAGGGAGTTATGAGCTTCGATCTCTTCGTTCAGAGCTGCATCTCCCTCAAGCGCATGACAGACGTGTTCAAGAAGTACGACGACGACCGTGACGGTTACATCACCTTAAGCTTCGAGGACTTCTTGACAGAGATCCTCAAACAGCTCAAGTAAACGACAAGAAAAATGACGAATGCTAGGAATTTTTTTGTATCGAAAGCGAGTACCCAGAGCTAAACTAAGCATTGAAGTCTCTAGTTGCCATGTGGATTTGTATTTTGCATCCTAAGGAAAGGGAAAGGCCATGCATGCACGTTACGATGGAATTTACGGTAGATATAGCACAAGTTGGCGGTTGGAGGTGTTCAGATGGGATGGCAGCATGAACCAAAGATACCCTAGGTCAAGTCTCCGGATCCTGGCTTAGAGACCAGAACTTACCTTGACATCAAACATGAATTATGTAGTTTCAACTTTATGTTGCTGATTATTGCAACGTGACTTACCATGATATTTCGAAAACACACATTCAAACGAACCTCAGCCTCCAGAAATGTTAAAGTCACCCGTTTCGTCGTTGTTGATGATTGGCGTATGTCGATGGCAATCTCGTATCAGTTCGCCCGCACGTCCCAACCCATGGTGCAAACGTCTCATCATCGAGCGGTGATGTTGGAGATTAGCCATCGATGTGTCATTCTTATTCTTCGTCAGGGATGGTTGCGCTTCAGCTTTATGCCTGCAAATGTGAGACTTTGGACAACAGACACATGTACCTTCATAGAGCTGGCCGAGTCGTCGATAGTTTTGTAGTGCTTGGTGAAAGACAGGAGGCATCGAATGCCCAAACAAAAAGAAAGGGGGGGAAAAATGGCGTAGGAGTTTGAGTTTGAGCTGCCAAGTCGTACTGTAAGAGATACTCGGTGTTGACATTTCATATAGCAGTGGAGTGACGTGACATGCGGAATGTCACGAGCTCCATGCCCATGACGGCGTGCAGAAGTTGTATGATGTGTTGAGAATCACTCGTCATTTGAATTGCAAGTTCAATATCCTTAGCTGCTGCGGTGGTGTCACAGCTAAACAGCTGAGTAAATCCCACGCTTAGCGGCGCATGCCTTGGTTGATCTCGAGATGATATGGGGAACTGTTTGTGAAAACTAGATGAATTCGAGACATGCCAAGCGAACGCTCTGGATCGATGAAAGAAACAAGGCAAGGCTTATCTTTTAGCTTCAAGATGTGATGCTGCAAACTCTGAAGTGTCTCGACTGAGGTGCGAGGAATTGACCATGGAAAGAATGATAAACACCAGCCAAAATAGTTCGCATGCTGGGAAGAACCAGGAACATGCTGTGGCTACCGCGGTAATTATAACTGTCCCATACAGCCATCAGGTGAAGAGTTTAGCTAGAACCGCGAGACTTCTCAAATCGCTCATTGAGTTGGTAGTCTGTTAACATGGATGCATACCTTTTCCAAGGTTCTTGTTCTTTTTTTCTCAGTCATGGGACCAGCTCTGACTTGACCCGAGCTTCGCCCCAATGATTGCGACCCTACAAGGAATATCTTGTTACAGCCCTTGGCGGTGGCCGCCATAGCTCGAGTCTGGATGTTCGGCCTGAGAAGGGTATCGCAAGCAGGAATGAGGTTTTCATTCTCGCTGTCAAAGAATCAGCGTCTTTGGATGGTTGGGTAACCGCGCAAAGGCCCAAGCATCAATGAAACCCAGTTGTTCTGGTAGTTTGAGTGATTGCAACAGCGATAAGATGGCCCGCCCAAGTTGACCCCCCACATGGATATGCTCACCCCTTGGTATAAGAGCTGTAGCTTCAAGCTTTTGATCTGTCGGAAAGCTATGGGACTCTGACTTTGGGACGCTGGTAGGATGCTAGGTTGAAACCGCCACTGTGAAGAGCACCCGTTATCGAGTTAGACTTAGCAAAGCTTCCCTCAGTTCTAGTTTAATGTTATGGTACAACTGTAACTGAACATACATACATTTGAGGTCCCGTTAACAATTGCCGCTGGGGTAAATTTCGTGGTGGCCCTGTCGTTGCTATTGCGCGGGGTCACCGCCTTCACAGGGTCTGGAAAATAAAGCCGGACTTATCGAGCTTGGTTCCACGGCGCTGGTTGGCTCCATGGGCTATCGTATCGAGTGTTCGCGACGTTGTCTCGTTTTATTTAGGCATTTTTTCAAGTCTGTTCATGCGCCTTCAGTTGGTCCTACAGGAGCCGTATCCAAAGAGATTAGCATGGCAAATTCGACTTCACTTTCTTTCGCTATCGCCTCAATGCTACAAAGAAAGCATGGATGTTTCAGACATCCATTCGTATTCACCGCCTTCCTAGTAGATGTGAACGGCATAGCGTTGCTCTGCTGAGTCGAACAATTTATCGAAGTGGAAGACCCTTCGATGTACAGGCTCTACGCACACCCGCAAGTTCCGTCCTCTAGGGCGACAGGCGGTATCCCCTGGCTGGTGATGTCACCGTCTCAAAAGACCCGGGAGCATGGTGACAGGGCTTGCAGGCGTTTGTTTAATTCTCCCTCGTCGTTAGTTAGTTGTGAAGGGTCAGCTCTGCCCCTCTATCATTGGGCCCTTTGAAGCTCGTGTTTTTGCAACCCCTTCAGTCGATTATCAACCGTTCGTAATTTTTTGGGCATGAATGGCAGCTTACCCCTTAAGCCAAACCAATCTGAAATTTGGTTGGCGTCAACGACTCCGACGCTGACTCTGTTGACGTCCACACCTGTGAAATGGCCAAATTCCAAACGCCACATCAACATTCGAGGTTCCAGCTCTGGTTTAGCAGCCATAATAGTCGAGGGCTCGAGCTTGCAGTGACGGCCGTTCTGTCATCTGTGTAGATGAGGTCCCGTGGCCATATCCGTGGTGAGAGTCATGCAGAGGTACCTGCCATGTACATGTGATAACCACGTCCGGAGTTGGCTTAGGAACGGTATCCATGAGTGGCAGTTGACCTTGGGTTTCGGCCCCGCCGACCCTGGCCGTGTCAAACATGGCCGACCGACCCTTGAGACGCCGGGCCTTTTCTTGCGACATTGATCGGGAGCTGTCGCAGCCTAGCAACTCATGAAGCTGACCAAGAGCAAGAACTTTGAAGGAGAGCATGACTTGTAATGTTCGAGGATAGATTGTTGGTTGAAAGGAGACCTCGGTATTCGTGGACACCCGTACTCGGTACATAGCAGCTTTATCAGTCCTATTAGCGGAAAGAATGGATCTTCAACAAACCTGAGCAAGGGACCAGTTCCACCATTGGAGCTACCCCTGCTTCTTCCAGGAAGCTTCTGCAACTTTTACAGGAGACATTCTTTGGGGCTAAACAGCCAAAAGGCTTGCTCTTTTACCTCCATCCGTCCAGAGGAGAGTTCCACCATCGGCCACCCCCCTCTCGGCCACCACCTCCACCCCTAGAGCCCCTCCCGAGTCATTGCAATGGTAGCCAGTTGATTTGTTCGAGTGGCGCTTGGGCCATGCCCTGGTTGAGCTGCTGATGCTTCTTTGCTTGAAGCTGTGCTTCGCTACTGGATGTTGCAGACGCTTGGAGTGTCTTTTTTGGGGTCGGTGTTGCTGGCGCAGAATTTGAAAGGCTGTAAGATTGAGCTTCAACAGTACAATATGCTCCAGGGAGTGACAGACCCCTAATCATGTCGTACTGTAGCCAAACAGATCGCAGAAAAAAGATGGAATGGCAGCTGGGGAGGTTTTTTGCTGCTTCTCTGACGGGTCTCGAAGTCTGCCAGACAGCTTCTTGTACCCGCACCCCCGAAGCTGCACGTCAATGCTATTGGCTCCGGAGGTTAAGTCGTTCGAGGCAGCTGAGATCTCCAGCAGTGGAGGCGAAGCGCAAAGCATGGCATGGCCTGGCCTTGCAAGCAATAGCATGGCAGTTTTGAGGTATGGAGCCCAGAGCTCAGGCTGTGGTCCCTGGTCGAGTGAGCAATGAAAGGACGTTGAACCATAGAGTCTTGTTTGTGCGGAAGCTTTCGCTACTGGCCTTGATTCCCTTGCCCACACGCCCTCCCGCGAGGTTTTTTTTTTTTTTCTTTCTTTCTTTCTTTCTTTCTTCCTCTTAGCTATTAGTAAAAATTTCCAGGCCCTCTTTCTTTTTCTCGTGCTTTTTTTGTGAGCTTTGCAAAATTGAGGATTCGCTTCGTTGTCGAAAGTACTGGTCCTGGTGCCATTGATGTTATGGATATGAGCAAAGTAAATTGAGTAGGCCAAAGGTTGACGAAAGCTCTTATCCAGGACCTACCTACCTCGAGCTCAGCTTCCCTCGGAAGCACCGCACACCACACACTTGACGACTCACACCCTCCTCTTGCCTCTCTCTGGCTGTTGCTTTCCCTTCGCTATTGCGCTGTTGCTCTTATTACTCACTCGCTCACACGCTTTACCCAAAAAGCATCTTTGCCTCCCACTTTCCTCCGTCTCTTTCTTTTTTTCGACCTTCAAAGCTCTTGCCGACTTTACCTACACCTACCTACCCTCTTCTTTCTCGCCCACTCACCCTCCTCCTTCCTTGCAACCCACCTTTCCTCCAAGGAAGCGACCTTCTCGATCGAATATTTTTGCTCGCTTCATTCAACTTGGACTTTACAACACACAATTTTCGATATTCTTAACCCGAGAATTGTATTCATTGCTCTACTTGGAGTCAACTCCATCATAGCCTCTCTCAATCGACGCCCCAATCGTATACGCAACCACCGTCGCATAATTGGCCCAATTCGAAACGGTTCCTGTAGCAGAGCTTGCCCATGCTCAAAGGCAGCTCATTTCATTGCTCATGGGCTACGCTTTGAAATGTTACAGTTCTGCATAGCTTCATTATCGCCAATTGATCTCGTCGTTGGAAGCTCGGATTAACCACTTATCATCTATCTCTTATCTCGCTTCTCATTCTCTTATCGCTATAACTTCCCCCCGCCAGCAATCTATCTCGTATGGTGGGGTCAAGATGCCGCCTCGATCATCTTTGACGTCGTCTTTCTCCATCACAGACTCCAATAATGAGGTAGTCTGCCCTCTTCGCAACCAAGATGGCTCCAGCTGTCGCAAGAGATGCATTGGTGTAAGTCTTTCAACATTGCTTTTGTTAGCTCCTCTGCCCTGTCCTGCCCTGCAGCTGGGCTTGAACCACCAGAGCTGCACCCGCCCGCCATAAATCGTCATGTCTTACCACTTACCACACTTGTTTCCCAACTGAGGAAGCACGTTCCCGTAACACCATGCAACGGTACCGATTTGATTCTAAATGTCCACTTGCAGGAAAAGAGATATCGTTCCATGCAGGAGCATATACGCCGCGCACACCCCGAGCATTATATCTCAAAACTACCAGCTACGGAAGAGAGCTTCTTGTTAATGATTAACACCCCACCATCGGAGCGCCGCCCTCTAGATCAGACCTCAGCTCCAAGTGCTCAGGGTTTGTCCCACTCTCAGTCCAGCCTGCCCCCGCCCGTTGACCACCTTCAAGGCTTTCACGAGCGACACAACTTTCATCGCGACGGGTCGAGTAATCCAGGCACTCCGCGCCTTATAGATGACTTCAGTAATGGAGGGCCCGTTTCTGGTCCAATGCTCGGCACAGCCAGTGCTGCTGCTGCCTTAGCTGAACTCCATGGCGTTAAGAGTGAACGCGATATGGATTTGGACGGTGTGAGTGAAATGCCCTTTAGACAACCTATCAAATCATCGCCATCCAGGGCTAATGATACGTAGGAATATTATTCAGATATGGATGTTCGGCGTAGGCCACGAACATCTATTGAACTTCCACCACTTAATTTGTCCAACCACGACATTACTAGCGACCCTTATTCTTCTGCGAAATCTAACAGACAGCGCGACTTTCTTCCTTCCATTCTGGCAAATTCACCCCCCGGAAGATCTTCAACCCTCCCGCCCCTTCAACGTTCTGTTGGACCTAATCGTCCTCGCAAACAGTCTGTTACGAAGCGGGGAAGAGAGCCTCACCACAAGAAAAAGACTTCTAAAGGTTCCGCAACTGATTGGCTGCGCCGAATACAAAATGAAGAACGATATAGACCAGGCAACGATAGGAAAGCTCTCTCGGCTGAACCGTCCGCAGACTTTGGGAAACGATGGGAAGATCTCATCGATGCAGCTGACCAAGCGGCCTCTGCTGCTGGAGACATCGACGAAGACCGTACTCCTGTATGTTCATAGAATCTTTGATTGGATCCACCGTTGGGCTATAAAATTTACTAACAGATGACCAGGTACCTCAATCTCCAGTTTCGATGCACAGATCATCGTTGCCACCCTTTTCTCAGCAGCCGCAATTTCAGCCAACAAGCTATCAAGCCTCGCCACTCCAACAGGCGCTCACACCTCCGTCATACGGTCAAGATGCGGTAGAACCATTTCCATCAGTTGAAAGTGGTGAAAGCGGCGAGAACTTTCATATGGGGACTCGGGGGCTTTCTGATTCGTCGCCGACATATTCGGCTCAGAATATTCAGATATACTGCGCTGCCTGTCAAGGGTTCTCTCTACTCAAGGATTCATATGCATGCACCGAATGCATCTGTGGTCTCTGTCCAACTTGTGTAGAGGTTCTTATGACAGAGCATGGAGCAAGAAGGAAGTGTCCCCGCTGTGCTACAATTGGCGGGCGGTTCAAGCCTTTCCAGCTCGACATTAGATGAAGGGTTTCCTGAAACTCACATTTCATTATATCGACTAAGATTCACGCATGGGGTACTACGACGGTTAACATTACATTGGTATGGCGTTCTGGCATATGACGAAAGTCAAATGATCTTGCATATGAGCAAGAAGGCGAATCATGATATGGGACTGGTACCAATCTACCGAGCGACTGACTGTTCATTCATTTCAACATTGGATTTTGCTCTACACACTTGGGAAAATTGCTATACGGATTTTGGGTAAAGGAGTTCTTGCTAAGTTCTTTTTCTTTTTCTATTTTTCCTTGGTTACGACTGCACAGACTTGAATGTCAGGAACTTATGTCTGAGGGCTTTTTTTAAGGGTTGTTTTCTTTTTGAGGTCAGATCATTGGATCGACATGCCTATATATCACCATCTTCGATCGTTACAGACTGAGTAGTCAATATGAATATGAGTGTTAAACAGATCTTCAAGGCCAACTTGTCGGAAGTATCGTGCTTGTAATTGTCTTGTTCATTAGAACATGATCTTTGTGAATCCTAGACTGCCCAAAGGACCTATGCAAATCCATAACCATCCAACGCCGCAGTTTAAAAGAGTTTGTATCCAATCTTCAGTGTTACTTCTTCCCTTCCTTCTCTTTCTTTAGCAAAAGGTCTCTCATCTGAGCTCTAGCGTTGCGGCTACCACCAAGCTTGGGGCCTTTGAGAACCTCTTCAGTTCCGGCACGGGCTGGTTGATTCATTGCCTTCTTTTTACGCAGCTGTCGCTCTGCTACGTCTTCGAGGAACTGCTGCCGAAACTCTTCGGCAAGTCTCTCATCTGCTGCACCATCCTCATCGGCACCAGCGGCGTTGCGGTTCTGTTCTGGGGGAGGCTCATATAGGTCGACTAGAGTTTCGATTAGCTTGTGACTTGAACAGAGAGGGGGGCTAAGAAGCGTACGTCTTGTTTCACGCAGAATCTCATCCACGATCTGGTCTCGTTTGAGAGCGTCACTATCTCGACGATTTCGTGGACGCCATGGCTTGCCGTCTCTTCTCAGCCTGGGCTTCTTGGTTCGTCGTCCTCCTTCTGTCGTATTATCTCCCTGAACAGTGCGCTCGCCACGAGCAGCGTTACCGCCTTGTATATGATCACCAAGATCGATCTCCATCAGTTGGCCCTGCATTACTGCCCGTCCACTCTCGTGATTTGACACTGCCGTGGGAGGTTGTCTCGCGGGATCCGCCGCAGATGCAGATGAAGTAGTCTGTGAGCTATTTCCACCCGCGCGATTAGATAGGCGGGATTCTATGAAGTCCATCCTTGAATGATTAGTTATTGCATGGTGAGGAGAGTGGCCAAGGGTGGAGGGCTTCAACGTACATGTGCTTGTCGTTCAGATCTGTAAGTTTACCAGTCTGATGTGTGAAGCGATCTGTAACGCCTTTTATGACGGTTTCGGTATTTGAAGTATCGTCTGCGTCGTGGGGAACAAGAGCGCGCTCGCTATTTGTCTCGTCCTCCGGGCGATTTGTATTTCGAAATGCGACGCCTCCGAAACGCCCTCTTCGTGCATTACGCATCTTCAGCGCAGCAGCCACAGATCCATCTCCATCTTCGTCGCCATCAGGGGTGATTTTTCGTGTGGATTTATCGCTTGGTACTTGCGCCCTTGTTGCTTCTGCAACAGCGTCGTCATCATCTTGGGCGCGTTGGCGATAAGCCTTTCGTTTTTTGCCAGCGCGGAATCGGATTGGCTCTGGAGCCGTCTCAGATGAGTTGGCGTCCATGTACGACTCGTTTGTGTGCGCGCGCGGGGTGTAAGGCTGCCTTCGCGTCGTCGCAAACTGAAGTGATTAAAGGTGTTGTTTTGGTTATGCACTAGAAAGCTAAGTGACATCAGTTGCAGAGCTTATCTTATCAGCATCAGCATAAACTCAACCTACTAGGTAGTTGACATAAAGGTTAGATCACATCCTGTGGCAATTGGCAGGTAACGAGTTTCCCTATTTACGGACCACTTCCAAAGCTATTATACCTTTTGCTCTTTTGTCACTTTACGAGCTTCAAGTTCAACATAAATTCATCAACCAACCTACCTTTCATTCGATATCCATTGACCGATATGTCGAAACGAGTTAGGCTCTGATTGATAAAAATGGTACTTAGAATATACTACTAATACTTTGCAAGGTCTACTTTGCTGTTGAAGGACGTGTCCAAGGTACGCTCAACTCCAATTCACGAAGCTTCATTTCAACTGACGTCATATAGGTGTGGGCTTCCGGTATGATTCAGACACCTAACAGACTCAATGGGTATTGAATCTGACTACATACCAGATATTTCACTCAAAAGAGGGCCCGAGAATATGGAGTGACGGGATGGTGTCGCAACACAAAGGACGAGAAGGTACATACAGAAACATGCCCAACAGCTTGGTCTCACGCTAACTGCTTTATAGGTCGAGGGTGAGGCTCAAGCCAGCGAAGACGTTCTATCCAAGTTCTTCAAGGATGTTGACGATGGTCCAAGAACTGCTCGAGTGGTTAGAGTCTCGCAAGAAGAACGCCAGCTTGTGGAGGATGAGAATGACTTTGTAGTTACGCGTTGAGAAAACAAACAAGGCTTAGGAAAATGAATCAAGCCATGGCATTATGCCAAACGCTATACTATACTCATGCTGGTATACTCATCTCTATCCGGCTATCCAGCTATATCATTAAAAAAACCCGTGCAAACGCCAGTCAAATGCCATCGCTCAAAACCCTCTACCGCGTCTCTTCAGAACGGGCTTCTTGACTGCGCCTTGTGTCACAAACTTCTTTCCATCCGCCCCGATCTTCTTGCTCTTCTTTTGACTTCGTTCCTCCTCCATCTGCTTCCTCTCCTCATCTTTCCGCTTGTCATCAGCCATCTTGGCCTCAATCTCCATCTTTCGGTTGAATTCTGTTTCAGTGATTCGTTTGTCTCGTACCGAGTACCCCTTCTCCTTCACCGAGTAAAAGACACCACCGAGGTCGGCGAGCCAGTGAGGATCCACAGCTGTTACTGTTGAGACGTATACCTTGGAAGTGAGAATTAACTCGTGGTAGACGATATAGTCAGGTGGATGTCCTGCATATAACGCACTGGTCGGGTGCAGCTGCACGCCCAGGTTGGTCCGTAGGTTTATATACTCGCCCGAGCCCTTGTATTTGGCTGCTTGGTGATAGTAACCTGAGCAAATGCATTTCCGCACAATATCCCAGTCCATTCCACAGCTCGTCAGCTCCATCTTCTGCATACGAACAATATCCAGAAGCTGCTCGCGAATCTCCTTGGCTCGTCTTAGAGACTTGGGATGCAGGAAGTGCTTAACACACCAACCGTCGGAGTGTCCATTGGCCTTCCAATTAGTGTAGACCTGGAGGTATGTCAAATGATCTGACTCGTGCACCCAGAATTTCTCACGTGCAGCATCGGCCTCTTCTTGTCTCTCCTTTGGTCGGTAGAACACGTTTGGCACGGACAGCATGGAGACAATGGTGATCATCTCCTCACTGCATCCATACTCTTCTGCAGTGATAAGAAGTTTAGATAGTGAAGGGTCCATCGGGAAAGCACTCATTTTCCTTCCAAGGTCTGTAAGCTCGCCGAGGTTGTCGAGGGCACCAAAAGCCCACAAGTCGAACATTGAGGTTGTAATAGTGTCTTGGGGGGGAGGGTCCATGAAATCAAAGTCCAGAAGGTCCTTGACACCGAGAGATTTCAGCATCAGAACGGTGTTGGCAAGATTTGTACGCTGGATTTCCGGGATCGTTTGCAGGTACAAATCTTCTTTGAACTCCTTTTCCGAATAGAGTCGGAAGGCCTTTCCAGGTCCTGTTCGGCCAGCTCGACCTGAACGCTGCGACGCATTGGCCTGTGAGATAGGCGTGATCTGAAGAGTATCCATGCCAATCTTGGGGTTGTAGACCTTCATCTTGGAGTAACCCGCATCCACCACGTATTTGATACCATCGACTGTCAAACTGGTTTCTGCGATGTTGGTCGCAACAATGCATTTCCGCACACCAGGGGCAGCCTTGTCAAAGATCTTGGCTTGTAGGTCCGCAGGCATCTGACTGTAGATAGGTAAGATACTCAGCTTAGGGGGATCGTTAAGGGCATCAAGTCGTTTCTGAACAAGTTCGCATGTGATTTCAATATCTTCCTGGCCAGTCATGAACACCAGAATATCGCCAGGGCCCATCGAAACATGAATTGACAGTACTTGGTGCACCGCCTGGTCAACATAATCTTCAACGGGGGATCGATGGAACATGACATCGACTGGGAAAGTTCGGCCAGGAATGATGAACTCGGGGGCACCACCAAAGAAATCAGAGAAGCGCTTCGAGTTCATCGTGGCCGATGTTACGATAAGCTTCAAATCGCGACGCCTCTGCAATATCTTCTTGAACAAACCCATCAGGATATCTGTGTTCAGAGCACGCTCGTGCGCCTCATCCATAATGACACAAGAATATCGATCCAGGTCAGGCTCGTTGAGTGACTCACGTAGGAGGACACCGTCAGTCATGTATTTGATGACCGTCTCTTTACTGGTACAGTCTTCGAATCGAATCGCATAACCAACAGTGCTTCCCAACTCCACCTCCATCTCTTCAGCAACACGTTTAGCAACACTCATTGCAGCGACTCGTCGGGGTTGTGTACATCCGATCATGCCAGTCTTTCCATATCCATCTTCATGGAGGAATTGGGTCAACTGTGTCGTCTTGCCTGAACCAGTTTCACCCACACAGATGACAACCTGGTTCTCTCTGATCACGCGGAGGAGATCCTCACGAACTGCAAACGCAGGCAGGTACTCCCGCTGTTCTCGCAAGGTCTTGCTTTGGCTGAAGTTACTTGCGCCTGTTGCCTTCTTCATATGCTGACTGAATTTGTTGCCCTTGCGCTCGCTAGGTTCGGCGTTGTCCTCAGCAGGTACTGGCAACGCAGAATCACCATCTTCGTCCTTTGCGCCCATAATATTTCCGAGAGTCGTTCCGGTCATGCTTGTGGCTTCTTTAGCCTGTCGTTGACGTTCTCGCTGCTGTCTTGCTTCCTTCACCACCTTGCTGCCCTTGCGACTGAAGACTGCCATGTGACTCTGGGGGTCTTTAACGGCTGGAACTGGGTCTAATTGCTTGGTAAAGATGGTTCGTCCGTCCAAGAAGGGTGGTCGGAGGTCATGGACCAAAAGATGGACTCGGGTCGATTCATCATCGTCGACAAAGTCAGATGCCATATCTCGTCTTTGCGCAACACCTGATTGCAGCATTCGATTCGTCTCCCATGCGTCGTTCTCTCGGTTCCTTTGTTCTCGTCGCGCATCAAACCGGCTAGACATCTTTTCGTGCCGAGCTGTTTCCTGTTGTTGTCCTTCCCAGGTGTCGTATGAGGCGAACGGGTTATGAGCTTCATCTCCAAAGCTGTATCCTCCAAATTCATCACCACCGTACCAGTCGCGATCCAGCGCCTTTGAGTCTTCGTCGGTCGGAGCTATCCCGTCAGTCTGTCGAGGAGGCGTAGGCGCGTAACGCGCCCGCGGAGTTGAAGCGCGTGAGGAATCATTCTGGAATCTCTGGTGAGGAGGGCGCGCAGAATCGAGACGTCTTCTTTTTGGATTGGGGTTATACCCATCGTATTCTCGATCCTCCGCCATTTTGTTGCCTGTCTGCTTTGATATAAATTTGTTGAAGTTGGAAGTTGCGACAACAAACGTACGGCCCGATAAGAGACTGACGATAACGGTCACGTGCAACTTTCACCGTCTTGTTCGTTCAGTTGGATTCTAAGGTTCAGGCAGCACCTATAGCCTATTAATAACTCTGATATACGTGTGTTTTAAAAAGAAAGAGAAAAAGAGGAGAAAAAATATTGCGTCACTCTTGCTGTGCAGCCCTGACCTTGTCACAAGTTAAAGGTTGAAGACCACCTCTGGGTCAAATATTAAATTATACTAGTTATCCCTTTGCAGCCGAGGAGGCACCAGAGATGTATTTTTCTAAGTAGACTGCTAGTAGCAGTAATACCTTTATCTATTAGCAAGATTCACTAAGATTTAGGTATCGCTAATAATGCAGTCTGCAGATCGTGACCTTATGCCTCACTAAAAAGTCTACTATTGGCAAGTATAGGTGGCCAAGTGATCAACAGCTAATCAATACTGGAGCAGATTCCATGTGGGATCAAGGTACTGGTGCCTCCTCGGCACCAAAGGGATAATAAATTCTATAAAAGCATTATCTAAGCATTAGACACTTTATATGCTAGGATATCATAGTATGTGATATCCTAAACTTACCTATAATTAATCTTTGTATGTTTAGGATTTACTTCCAGTATTGCCCAGGTACCTAGCCAAAGCCAGTTCCTTCTTTGACCCCTATATAGGGACATAAATATTTTGGCATCATTCTACAACTTCATTAGAAACATGTGATATCTCAAAGTGATTTGCGATATTAATAGTCACGGTACTTTGAATATTCACTTCATTTTAATCCCGTCAATGACTCCTACCATACATAGGTTACCTACTTACAATTTGTATCTTCAGGGAATAAATGGAGTCTAAACGCATCTCGAAAGTCCTACTATCATTATCTCTCAACCTAGAAAAGAGTTTCGGATGAGAAACTGTTCTTAGTAACATCAAATTAGTTTAATAGAACGTCACTGGGCCCCCAATTCCCTACGAAGGTAGTGGGTTGAATTGTTATCGATAAACCCCACTAGAAATTTTGGGAGAAATTTATCTGGGCGCCCACCTACTGATGTAAACTGGACTTGAACAACACATTTTTAAGATACCCAGACATTCACCATGTCTTCTATGATTACAGCCGCACAATGGGTCCCTAGGGGCTTCGCTGCGCCTTTCCCTCAGAAGTATACCCTAGACGAGGCCGAATTTGAGCGGATAGCAGAGCTTGCCAAGCTCCAACTCGACGACGCCCAAGAGGACCTCGAGGAAGCTGAGGCTGCGCAGAATGGCGCAAAGACCGACAAGACTGAGGACAAGGAGGAGGATTCCGAGATGAAGATTGACGACGATAAGCCTGCTGAGAAGACCGAGTATGCACCCCCAAAACAGATCTTTGAGAAGTGAAGCGTGGGATAAAAACTCACCGAAGCGATCAGGATTAACCTTAACGATGACGACTTGAAAGAATATGACTTGGAAAACTACGACAATGACGACGATGAGGAGTTGCCTGGAAATGGCGAGGGCATGGGAATGTTCGGAAACATCAAGTCGCTGGCCTACTACGAGTCGAATAATGACGACCCCTACATCACGATCGATGCCGACAAGGAGCAGGAGGATGAAGACCGAGAGGAGCTTCAGGTTCTTGCGACGGACAACCTGATTGTGGCTGCCAAGGTAGAGGACGAGATGGCGCATCTCGAGGTTTTCGTTTACGAGGATGAGGCTGACAACCTCTACGTGCACCACGATATCATGCTGCCCGCCATCCCTTTGTGTGTCGAGTGGATCGACATGCCCGTCAACAAGGCTGGTGTAGAGAAGGACTCGACAGGCAACTTTGTCGCTGTTGGTACAATGGACCCTGATATTGAGGTCTGGGATCTGGATACCATTGATTGCATGTACCCCAATGCAATCCTTGGCCAAGGAGGAAACGAGGAGGAGAAGAGGTCAAAAAAGAAGAAGAAGAAGTCTAAGAAGTCCAACGACGAGTACCACGTTGACGCTGTTCTGTCACTGGCTGCCAACCGCAAACATCGCAACCTGATGGCTTCAGCCTCTGCCGACAAGACGGTCAAGCTGTGGGATCTCAACACAACAAAGTGCGCCAAGTCGTACACTTATCATACCGACAAGGTTTGCTCGCTTGCGTGGCACGCAAACGAGCCTACTGTCCTGCTAAGCGGTTCTTACGACCGAACTGTGGTGGCGGCCGATATGCGTGCGCCAGATGCAAAGGCTCCACGATGGGGCGTCGAGAGCGACGTAGAGAATGTGCGGTGGGATCCCCACGACCCTAACTTCTTCTTCGTCTCGACGGAGAACGGTGTCATCCACTATCACGACGTCCGCAATGCGCCGTCCGACCCTACGCTCACCAAGGCTGTCTGGACACTACAGGCCCACGACGAGTCTGTGTCTTCGTTCGACATCAACCCCGTGGTTCCCGGTTACATGGTGACCGGCTCGACCGACAAGACGGTCAAGCTGTGGAACATCCAGGCCACAGGGCCTTCGGTGGTTGTCTCGCGCAACCTCGACGTCGGAAAGGTCTTCTCCACCACTTTCGCGCCCGACCCGGAGGTCGCCTTCCGCCTCGCCGTCGCCGGCAGCAAGGGCACAATGCATGTGTGGGACACCAGCACCAACGCGTCGGTGCGCAAGGCCTTTGCTCAGCGGGTGCCCGAGCAGAGCGGGAAGGGTGAGGATCGCCTCGTGGGCGTCAACAACGATGACAGCTCCGACGATGAGGATGATGAGGATGACGACAAGGGTGATGATTCGATGGACGAGGACTAGACGAATGTGTTGTTTATCGAAAACGTTTCAATGCAAGAATCAGACAGATCTACGTCCTTGGCTAAGGCTGGATGAGACCATGTCTCAGTCTCAATGAACAATGGCGCGGCGGCCCCTAGGGAGCACTGACAATGGTCGGTAATAGCGAGGACTACGGATGGATGTCTTGCTTGCCCGCGTTGATCTGATGGGTGGCTCCCGAGAAATGACTGGACTGCATGAAGGAAACACACACACTGGCGCACAGGATCTGTTTCACAACGGGATGGAAAATGGGAGGGGGGGTACAAATCGACTATTCTGTAGATAGACGAAGTTTCTGAACAAGAAAGGAAAAGTTGGATCTGATCTTATCTTCAAACACGTCGCGTTCCGTTCCTTTTCTTAGTGAATGAAACGAGGAGCACATCAATTTGAGCATAAACTATGGGAAAGGAAAATGAAGGGTCTTCTCGGCTAGTCAGAGATGCCTCACGAACCAAGCTCACGTTCCTTTGGTTGTCTGAGAACAGACATCAACACGTCACAGGCGCCCAAAATAAGGAGGCGGTGGCAGTGTGGCACTGAGTAGCGCGAACGCATTGTACACTCTGAGACAATGGAAGAAGAAAAATGAGGGTAGGTAATTTGCATTGTAAATGAGGCTTGGTTCTGTGCGCTTGGTCCATAGGGGTTCAGGCCCATCATCCATGAGTCTATGAGAAAACATTGACGACATAAAACGAAAGTATAACACAAGAGTTAGTCTTTAGAAAAAAAAGTTAATGCTACGTAGCAAGTTTAAAACATTGGATACTTTAACGCCATCCTCCTTACGCATTATACGGAGTAAATATAGTCTTTGAGTACCTATTCCCGTTCGTCTCGTCCAAGTGGAGAAGTAGAGCTGTGACCATGTTATGCTCAGCATTCGTTTATCGAAAGCGGAGGATCTACCAGCCCCCAAAACACGTTAACACACGGCATTAAAGGCCATGAACATGGTCTCGTTTTCTGCCTGTTAAATAAGGCACCTCATTTCCAAGGACTTGGACGCCATCACATCACAGTGAAGGAAGGGCTCTACAGTAGTTGGGCCCGCTTGCGCAGGCACAAGGGCCTGAAACAGGGGAGAACGGTAATGGCGTTGAAGCACTTGACCCAATCGAGACCTACTGAGGCTTAGAGGTGGGTTGATAGAGGGAAGATGGCCAACCAGAGTCTAAATGTTTATGCCTTGATGTTCCTTAGGAAACTCGATTCATTTCCGAAGATCATGACTTGTTAGGTGAAAATCTGTTGTAGTGGTGGCTTGAGTGTATGTACAATCAATGATAGTCGAGTTTAGAATTATGAGCTGGCAATGCCATGCACGACAACTCATCAGATACGAACGAATGAACGAACGAACGAACGCGTACAATATTCTGCATCCGGTGAGCCAAGCTGTCAAAGAAGAATTGGGCGTCTGTCTGCAGAGTGCAGACTACTGCAGTTGAGTGCTTGCATCCGTCCCCTGGCGATCGGTGTAACCCGATTGACAGAACAGAATTTTTCCATGTCGGGTCCAGTTCATCACTCAATGGATCCTCCTTGTAGCGCGCGGGTCATTTGGAGTTCGTGAATGGTGGGATATGTTGAGGAGGGAGGGTGAAGATCCACGGTGAATGGCCCGAAGATCTCCATCATGTTGGTGGGAAGCCAACATAGGCGTGCATGTGCTAGGCCAGATACATGACAAAGAAAGGCCTCACCAGTTGGTCCGGATTAAAATCAAGGCAGAAAGAAGAAAGAAACAAAGCAAAAAAAATTTCTAGTGTAAAGAGTTGAGAAACAAAAAAGAAAGAATACTACGTTTAAGAGTATCCGTGGATCATATCGTGTATCACCAAGGGCCGATCATATGTACATACGGTACACCTAGTCCTTGACTGTGAATACTACTTAGTAAGTACCTGATAGCTCGCAAAAATGTGACCCCCCAGAAAAGGCTGCACGACACTCGAGCCACGAATCTTGCCATTCGCAGCCAAAAGCAGCCATCAGCTGGTTTTTTTCCATCCCGTTGGCGCTCGACGCGGGTTTTTCTTCGCTGTCCACACGCAAAGAGAGAAACCCCAAAATCAGTGGGCCGATCACCAAAGTGACAAGGTAGAGGGGCCTCGCAGGATTGGTTAATGGCCATTGACGCGAGACCAGGATCTTGCTTCAAGTGCCTTTTAGCCAGGGACGTCGGCCAACGAGGGCTTAATTGCAGGGACATGGGTTGGAAGCTACGGACAAGCCACAAGGGGGGAGGCCGGGCCGTTGCAACACAAAAAGGAAGTGAACCATGGAAAGTTTAGGTACCTTACATCTCCAGAGTTGCCCTGCCCTCCAATTCACGGGCTCCGATTTACAGTGAGGGCCAGTGCCCAAGTGCTAGGTCGGCTTCAGCTTTCTGATCAGGCAGTTGTTAGTAGGGTTGGGGGTCCCATATCTTTGTTTCATCCCCCCGTCCCCACGCTTCCTTGCCTTTGCCTGTGCTCTTTGTCCATCCATCTCAAGTCAAGGTCCTTACTTGCTTGCTTCCTCTCCTTTGCCTCTGGCTCTGTCTTTGTCTTTGTCTTTCGACAACATACATTCGTCGGAAAAGGCCTGTATCTTCGCTTCTTCTCAACAAAAGAAGTCTCACAATCGCCACTCTCTCGATTGTGTTCGCTTCTCAGTGTGCATTGATTGCCTCGATATCTGTCTCTGTCTCTGCCTCTGCCAACCCTTCTTATCTAACTTCCTTCATTTACTCTTCCTCTTTTCTTGTATCCCCCGTCGCAGGATCGATCCAGATACCGACCGATACACCTATTTTCGACGTTGACCGTTCCTTCACAATCAATCAATCAGCTCAGCATCTCCCTGTCGTTGTCACTGCGAAGTTGGTCAACGTAAATTACTGTCTTTCTCGAAGAATCGACACATTGAATCACGCCAGACGTTGATCTTCCGCACTTGAAGTCGGATCTCATACTCGTAAACTCAAAAGGACTGGACTCCTTGTCTCACCACGCATTCAACGTCAACCGAAATCACCCTCGTACCGCCTTTTTTTTTTTTCTGTCTCGCAAACCTCGCTCGTCTGGCACAAATTAAAGCAAAAACTGCCTCAAAAAGTAAATTGGCCTTGAGTCAGTGGCACGACGCTTTTGGTGATCCCTCTATCACAAACCTTCGTTCATTAGCCGCAGCGCCTCATCAGCACCCCCCCCCCCCCCACGAACTCAGTTATAAATTCCTACAAAAAGACAACCTCTTCTTCCAAAAAGACGTAGTTCAGAAGAAACAAACACCATTTTCCAAATCTTCAACAATGTCACTCTCGCGCGCTTTCACCACCAGAAAGGCCAAGATGGCTGGCCATACCGAGATGGGAGACCAACAAGTTCAGGTACCGCACCGCAGCAACTCGGCTCGCGATAGACAGCACCCCGTTCTGCGACATCAGATATCCGGACCTGTTCAGCTTGTTCACACAACCAACATGCTCTCCTACAACGCCCCCGATATTGCCGTCCCGCATGCCTCTCTCCGCAATAAGTCATCACTGCGATCTGTGGGCGAAGAATCTGAGGCTCCTTCAACTACCGAGTCGACTCCACCTACGAGCCCGGATGTGTCTCCCGTCGATGAGTACCCGGGTCCCAAGCCGAACCATCTGTCAACTTACTTCATGGTCTCGGATACCAAGCCAAGTGTCTTGCCCAAGATCGTTGAAGCTCCTGCTATTCCCAAGCGTTCACCTTCGCACACCAAGCAGAACTCGTATGAAACTCTAGCTCGTCAACGGTCCATCTCGCACATGTCCAGGGATTCAGACCACTCCGTTTCCACCAAAGCCAGTTTCACCTTCTCACGATCGTCGTCGACTTCTACAAGGGCGTCATCAGCTTCGTATGCATCAGCAGGCCAGGCTCAAAAGACCCCACCTGTACCTGTTCCATCAGTTCCTGCCAACGTTCCAGTCCCTCCGCCAACTTTCCAGCAGCGAGCTCGCAAGGATTCACACCCATTTGGTCAGGAACTTGCACAAGTCACCGAGCTCGCCGAAGAGTACAGCTCAAAGCCGACAACCAAGGAGGTTGAGGAAGACTACCGATACATGAAGTCTAAGGGCCTGAACAAGTTCTCCCCCGAGGACTACCTGAGCGACGTTCAGAGCATCTTCCTCAGCTTCTTCCCCGAGGTGTCACACGCCAAGCCTTCTGCACCACAATGGATCTAAATGCGTACTCTACTCTACGCCGGAACACCGGTTTCTTAATTCGGCAGTACATACTTAATAGACAACTTACGACCATGAGAAGGGGGTCCTCGGTTGGACAATGGCGGACACGACTAAAAGGTACATACATATTGGGTGCTCGGCGATGCAGCATCTATTCTCTCGTTGAAATTTTTTCTTGATCACGTCTATCTTGATTTGGTTTGCTTGGATGGAATGGACCATGTCCAATGTTCAGATACTCAATCAAGTATTTGTCCGACATAGGTTGCAATGGGGCGTTTGATTGGACCAGGACGGAATAGTACTGGATGAATGGGATGGATACCTTTTTCTTTTGCTGGATGATTCTGTTTCATGATGTCGTATCTAGACGGATACTTTGTCATACACACACACACACACACACACACACACACACACGCCATAAACGGCAATTTTTCCTTTTCACACTCCGTTGTTCCCTTTACAGTGATGGTGATGATGATACTTATGCTGAATGAGTCATGTTGAAACTGCTGATCTTGAATTTACTACACCGGTCTAAACTTTCAAGTTTGCAGCAAAGTGAGACATCGTAAAACTGCTCATCAATGGGCAACAAGGAATTCATGCGGTGCATTTCGCCTGCGAATATTGCTTGGACTGCTCTCCCCAGGACCCTTGTAACTATGCAAGGGGCCTCGCAGGATCGGAAACACGCCTTACTTTAACTCAAACGGCATATGGTATTATTAGAGCAGGGGGTCGGGCTCACAGATGCTACGTATTTGATATTCAGGCTTGGCAATGAATTCGACGAAGCTTTTGGCGTTCGGTTTTTGCGTCCATTTCTTTATCTTGCTTGGACGTTGAGGATTTGGCTTTGGCTTTAATGTGGCGTTTGGGTTTCGATATGACGAGTTTGGAGTTTAACTTTCTTTATTCGAGGGTGTGAGAAATTAACTGCAGTACTAGTTAGAGTCGGTACAGTACGTACAGTTTCATGAATACGGTCTCAAGAGCCTGTACCTGGCTGGATGTGGTATAGGTGTTGGTGATCACGGTGCATAGACTAGGTGTCGTTTAAGAGAGTTGTTACGCAACACTACAGTAGGATAAAGTTAAAGTCAGCAATGGCACACAATAAACTTCCCGTTTGTGTTTTTGTAATCATTGTAAGTTGAAATGTTCTCGAACTTATCATAGTTTCAGCCATACACACAATTCCGGGAATTTGGGTCATCATAGTTCTGTTTCACTGAATGGAATGTTTGGCGACTTAGGCTTAACCTAGACCATTGTTCCAGCCTTGGAATTCCAATTCCAGACCTTCTATCAAACAAGACCGAAATATTTCGCTAATTTATATAATATATCAATGTCTTGCCCATGAAGTACTCACGTCTTGATCAAGCCGCAATAGTTGATGCCCTTCGTGGCCAAACTTTACGAACTCCATCCGTTCACAATCTTTTCCGTTCTTGGCCAACTCCTCAAGGTCAACTCAACAGCCACCATGAGCACGTCAAACCAATCGTCAACCAAGCGGTTGATCACATGGCTGTAGCACACCCGCTTATCACTCGTCGAAAACAGGACGATATTGCTTATTTGGCCTGCTCACTATATCCACAAGCGCGCAAGCGGCAGATTGAAGCTCTGACGCTCTATACAACGTGGCTTGTTTGCTGGGATGACGCTGTTGATGCCAACGAGGGCGATCTGGCGGGTGACATTGCACGTGCAGATCGTTGGAGACGGACTACTTTAAGGATGGTGCATGAGGCACTGACCATTGACGAAATGGGTCCGGAAATCGACGATGATGATCCAATTAATGGCGTGTTCCGGGAGTTTGGTTTGAGACTCTGTGAGACGGCATTGAGGGATCAACGTCACGTCCTGCACGATGAGATTAAATTCTTCATCGAGAGCTGTGCAGTTGAACAACAACTCCGTCTTGCTGGTCGCATACCAGACTATGAATCGTATATGAGGATGAGGGTCGGCACAGTTGGTGGCAGGATGCTCTGCAGCCTTGTGCCATACGCGATGGACGAGAGACTCCCAGCAGCAGTATCATCAACCCCAGAAATCAACCAAATGTGGACACAAGTTAGCGTTCTACAGAGCCTGTTGAATGATATGCTGTCATTGAAAAAGGAGCTGCGGACCGATTGTGTTATCAATGCTGTTGCAGCCATCATGGGACCAGGCATGACGTTGGACATGGTGGTTGCTGAATTGGAAGAAAGGATGAGGCTGGCGGTGAAGGAGTTTGACGAGGCTGCAGACAAGTTGCTCAACAAGACTGACTCTCAAAAGGAGCTACGACCTATCGTGGAGAGATATGTCGATGGATGCCGTTATATCGTCACTGGCACGCTCAAGTTCACGTATGAATACCAATCAATCTCCCGCCGGTGATGCCAGAAACTGACTCATCGCAGATTAACTTCACCAAGATATAACATATCCAAACTCATACAAGAAGATGGGACATTAAAAATTACTCTCTAATTCTACTTGGTAGACAATCTTAGCCTGCTCTCTGAACCATATCCAACCGGTCTAATGATTCCTGCACCAATGCATACATAGGACAAGAAACGGTCGCACGAATCCAAGGTTATTGCTGCCTTTGATTATGTGATGACACCGCCTTCACAAGGTCTGTGATAGTAACGATTCGGTATCCCTGTCGCTTGAGCTCAGGAAGAACAATGCGCAGCATCGGCAAAGTCCATGACCTCCTATCATGACAAATTATGATTGCTCCCGGATGAGCCATGCTCAAGATATGCTTTGCGTTGGTATCGGGATATGGTATTTGGGGATCGTGAGGATAAACGCTACCCAAGGTGATGCGGAAGCCCTGATTACCCAACACATCTCGCATCCGCCTGTTGAATATCCCGGATCCAGGGCGAAAGTAATTGTTGGGGAGGATCAGGCCGTTTGCTGCATATGCCTCCGTGAGCATGTCCTTAACTAGGTGGACTTCCTCCAGCAGCCTTTCGTTGCTGAGAGACTTGGACGGCTCATCATGCATAGCATGATTCCCTAGCTCATGACCTTTGGCAACCAGTTTAACGAGCTTATCCTTGCGACCCTCGACCTGCGACCCTATGACGAAAAATGTAGCATGGGCCTGGTTCTCCTCCAGAACGTGCATGATCTCATTGGTGTGGGTGGACGGCGCATCGTCGATAGACAGGGCGATGATCTTCTGGTCGGTAGGCTCTTCGAAGAGCACGTCGGGATACTTCCTCCGCAACCAATTGATGAGATATCGTGGGGGCTTGTAGACGCAGTAGGCCGAGTAGAAGGGAAAGACCAGGAGGCCTACGAGGACGACGAGGGCTATAAGGGTAGCCATGCGATTACGCCTGACCCTGCGCCGCAGCTTGGTGGGCAGGCGGAAAAGGGAGAATCGGACCATGAGGGCATCTACTAGGTGCTTAGCTGCGGCCGCAAGTCCCAGAAGCGAGACTCTGTAGCCTGCGCATGCTCTCTCTGAGGAGAAAAAGGGAGGTAGAGGATGGTGGTGATGGCGTAGTGTAGTGTAGTGTAGGGTATTGCGGTGGTGTTGTAGAGATTAGATCAAAAAGAGGCGGCGAAAAGGAGATAGGTATGGAGCCTGGTGATGCAAGCCGAGACCATCTATTCCCTGCCGGTCCCGCTCGCGCTTCTGCAGCGCCTGTTTTGGCCAATGAACATCAAGCGGGAGCCAGGAAACCGTGCACGTAGCGCGGCACAGAGAAACATGCGGGAGGGACGTGCACAGGGCTGACTTCGTACACAGCCCCGTGGCACAGTTGATCCCTTCTTGAAGCGCAGCAAGCCAAGCACATACTCACCGTTTTAAGTAACAGGTTTTAAGATTAGCGAAATATTCCAAGCGCTAAAACCCTGTTTTCAAATCTAATTTGAGCATCCAAGCGCGACTTGTCAATTGCTCAGCCCTATGGCGCTTGAGCAACCCTCGAGGTCTCTAAGCGACTGTTTCGGGTTGTGTTGCTGCAGTCTGTGGCTGCATTGGTTCACGGGATGGCTGAACTAGTTGGTTGATTCTCTTGGAGCCTGTCGGGAGGCACTGATCCCGGCAATATTGAGTGTGCAATGATTGTCTAAGTTATGTGGGCATCTATTATGTATGACTGAAACTGTGATGCAGTCATAGGTATTTTTGTTTGAAAACATTGTCATCTTGAAAGTGTGCCTCGTATCGTCAAAAGGTCTGTCTCTGGAAACAATGGCATATTTCAAAACGGCTTCAATTGGTTCACGTAAAAGCCGTTCCTCGCAATCTGGCTGAGCAAAACTCCGGAGGTGCATATGAAACACCTCACGATGCATCACAGGCTCCCTCAAAATGCCTGCCCTGCCTGCGAAAACCGCTTTTCAATCAAGAAAAGCATCGTGTGACGTTCCAAAAGTTCAAAGGCCAATTCGTCCCTGTCATTGGCTGTGCCTCACTGTATCGATGTTCGTGCTAGGAAAGCCATCTAATCTTGATACCACAATTGGACTAGTTACTTCGGCCGTCTGCGAGAACTGACGCATTGCGTCCCCATGCCCTGCATTACCTTCTGAATATAGCCTTTTTGACGGTAGGCTCGCTGACGCTCCAGGGGTGAGAACACATTCCTTGGAAAGAGTTCCTTGCACGGCCACGATCAACTATGGCTGGGTCCCGGAAAGCGGCGTCCGATGATTGGTCGAAACCTGCGGCCTCCCGGCGTCCCCGCGAATAGGGAACGTCAGCCACAACCGAAACTCGGCTCAATGCTTGTACGAGTGTAGAGGCATCCAAACAATAGTAAGTAACATATGGCCAAGAAAATTAATATATCATGTTTACAAAAGCAGACATCAGAAACAATCTAATCTATCCAATATAATTCATCAAACAGTTCAATCCGTATTTGGTCCTATTTGACCATCCACATCGCTACTAACAACACACACTCACTCAACCACTTACACTTACACGCAACTGACTGACCAATCACCACCAACTTCTCCCTCAGCAAGCAACCATGAGTCGTCGACAAGACCACAACCAGCGCCACTACGGCCAAACTTACAACACAGAGAGCTCCAGGAACTGGAGTGAGGAGGCTGTCCGAGGCAGCTGGGACTCCAACTACCAGAGAACATCAGCCAACACATCACCAAGAGACCAATCCCAAGCATGGAGGGGACCAAGTCCCCAAGCTTACGATAGACGCCAGACCATGGTGAACCAATGGCTAGGCCAACAGTACAATCATGATCCTTCAACAGTCATGGACGCTGTATCTGACCTCACAACTCCTACGACATCTCCAGCCTTCAGCGACTCTCCAACATTTCCTTCTCGAAATCACGAGGCACCGCCGTGTCAGACACACGCCGTAGCCAATGAATTTCTCGCGCCGCCCTCAAGAACTTCTATGCCACACAGACCGTATGATAACCACTATCATAACTGCCCCCCATCTTCATCCCGAGGATCTATTTCCTTTCGTCTTGATAATCGATCAGTGGATTATCGACACATGGAGCCTCGGTCTGCTGAGCAAGACCTTCGAGGAGTTGGATCATTTGCAGATAATGACCGCTCACGGTACGTCTATTCCTCATAAAAAAATGGTATGCAACACTAAATAACATGTATCTGCAGTCGAGAAGTCAAGTACAAGCCCCTCAGCAACTGGTTCGGCCTCTGGTTACCCCCTCAGGAATGAATCTAGCCATATCAAGGCCTGAGATTTGACAACACAACATCAGCTTCAATTAAAAGCAACACTTCCACGTGAGCAAACACGGTTTCTGAGAAACATAATGGATCGAGAGTATAGTTCTCTTGCCTCTGTTTCTCTTATCTTCTCTTGTCTCTCTTTCACCCCGCCTAAGTTATATGGCTTTATGATGGGTCGATTTATCTCTTTTCTTTTTGTATGGCATTTCTTTGTGTTAGACCGGTGTTGTGATCTTTCCTTTCTCATACAAATTCTCACACTCTTTTTCATGATTGTCTGTGTATACTTGATGTTTCTCGACAATCTGCATTTTATGAACATTCACTAATGCAGGCCATTGTAAGGAATTCCTTTTCATAATGATTTCTGACCTTTTTTCTGTAAATCTTTGTGAAGCGATTCAATTCCATTTTCTTCCTCTTTTTACTTTCCAAGATTACGATTGATTCTCCATTTTAATTGTAATGTTTTTTTCTTTGCGTTTACTGAGCCCCCTTCTCCTTTCTCAAAGCCTCCAGACCTTGAAGCAAATCTTGCTTAAGATCCTCAAGGCCTTCAACACCAATGCTTACTCGCAGCAATCTCTTGTCAATCTTGGGATCTGTCATGGCACGCCACTCAATCAGACTCTCGACACCCCCCAAGCTAGTGGCATGGTGGAATAGTTCCAGCTTGGATGGCAGTCGCTTGGCGATATCTCCATCGCGAAGATACACTGAGAACACAGGGCCATAGCCATTAGGCATCTGCTTCTGTAACCAACTGCCTTCAACTGATGCTTCGGGCTGTAGACTGGCGTGCTGGACACGCTCGACGAGGGCACCGATTGCAGATGAGGGATCGCGCTGCTGCTCAGCCAACCAAGCAACGAGTGCAGTAGCTGTAGCACTCTGGCGCTGAACACGGAGCTCAAGAGTACGCAGCGAACGAATTCCCAACCAACCCTCAAGACTGCCCATGACAGAACCGAGGAGAAGACGATCGTTGAGAAGAGCACTATCCCAATCTTTGTGCTTGCGGTTGACAGATAGTGTACCACAGAGCATGTCAGAGTGACCGCCGAAGTACTTTGTACCACTGTGCATGACAACATCAACATCATACTTGAATGGATCTTGCAGTGGAGGCGGCGCAAAAGTCGCATCGACAGTCAGGTAAGCGCCAGCCTTTCTGGCTTTCTCAGCATATGCTGCCAGATCTCGTGCTTCACCAGTCGGGTTGAGGGGTGTCTCAACATGGATGACATCGCCAGGCTTAAGGTCCTCAATGGCGCAGTCAAGTGGCAATTGCTTGAGACCTGTGAGGCGGGAAAGAATGGTGATGACGCCGTGGCAGCCGTGGTAACCATCTCCAATCGCGATGCGTTTAGGGTTCAGATGGACCAGCATAGCGTGGAAAGCAGATAGACCAGAAGAGTAAGTAACAGTTGGAGCGCCAATGACGGATGTGAGGACGGCTTCGAGACGAGTGGTATTGGGACCACTTGCTCGGGAGTAGACATGAGAGTCCAAGGGGTGATTGGGCTGCATATATCAGTCAGTATAGAATCCTAAGAGCTCGGAGAGTTATTCAATAGATATAACATGCCCCTCCCTCCCTATTCAGGGCATTGGATAAGAGGGAAACATCAGCACTTACATCAGTATTCGACCAAGCCGTAAGCGCATCAGGGTCATCGCTGTACCTGAAAGTCGTGCTTACATGCATAGCCGGTGCAACTGCCCGATGTGACTGGATGCCTTCATCAGCATGAACCGCGCGAGAAGCCAGAGAGAGTCCGGCAAGGGAGCTATCAAGTCCAGCCCGGATACCGGCTGTACCATCCGGGAAGGACGTGACGCCATTGAGGTTGGTGGGAACTTCGTCAGAGGCCATGGTTTTCTTCTATTCTTTTGAGTTGGATTTGCTTTCTCGTTCGAGATTCCAATGGAAGTAAGTGGTGATGGTGATAGTTAGATAAGATAGATGGTGGAGGTGAGGGGCAGGTAACCTTCCTTTATACTAGGCCAATCAATTGAATCAAACCAAGCTGTGATGCGTCTTCAACATTGACTCATACACATAACTTATTCCCATAGAATCAAATAGAGATTAAAAAAGGAAGATAAACTCGGCGTGGTTTAGTAAAATCGCCATCCGCGTCCGGCGCCCTCCGGGTATTTAGAGCGGGGCTTCAAAGTTATCCGGCAATGACAAGCACGCAATTAGAAGTGGATGCTACGGTTGTAGCGAATCTAATGCTCTGTTGCTGAACTATCTCCGTCATCGGCTGGTTGCCACGCCCTATGGCGCTTGGCCGCTGGTGTTGTACACATATATATTTATATTTCGAAGCACAGGTAGTAGTTTGACGTGATATGGTGAAATACCGGGGGCCTGGCTAAGAAAATTGTCGTTTCTTGTCCTCGATATAGATCATGACTTTTCAGCCAAGAAGCTAACGGCTCACACACGACTCGCACTCACTGCTCATGTCTTGAACTTAAAAAGAGACAGCGGCCACTTGAAGCTGAGGCATAGGTGCATTCTGAACATATGTCTTCTCATTACCATTATGTAGCTCATATTTCGTCCTCTCTGTGAGGGACATGACCCATCAGAACATGTTGCTTACTCGTCTTGGGTGTTTCAACCCAACGCTCATCCCGTAGGTGCTGCTATTTGTACAATTCATCCAAGCCCTCGATCTGTGATCAAGGCGTACCCAGCGTAGTTTCGTAGTGAATGCGGTTCTGGCATTGTCTCGACCTGGTTAACCGAAAACGCCGTGATTAAATGCAAAACTCCAGGTATCTAATACAACGCAGAAGGATTAAAGTTTCGTCGTGTATCTCATTGCATCTCTTGACCCTCGGATGAGACAGTCACCTTAGGCGGTCCGTTGTCCATGGGAGTGAGCTCTGAACCTTGGCCGCTCTGGGCTCTCTTGCGACCATGCATGAGAAAACGGGAGACTGAAGGGTTACCCGAGCTGTCCTTGTCAGAGAATTTCGAGAAGAAACCGCGCTTCTGGGGCTGTGCCTGAGGCGCCGGCTGCTGCTGCTGCTGCTTGTGGTCGTCTAATCCAACATCCTCAAAACGCTCTTCGGCGGTTGGCGGCTGATCGAACGATCGCTCGACCGCGGACCTGGGAAGTCGGGGGAAACGAGCTGAATCAAGACTCTGGCGCGCGGGGAAATCGGTGTTGGGCATGGGTGATCGTGCAGAAATGTCCTGATGCCCGTGTTAGTCGTATGTTGATTAAATACCAAGCAACCATGCTCAAATGGCGGTTGAGTTGAACTGCAGTGAGATATGCAAATACGTACGAAAGATCGACGGTAGGAATCAAAAGACTCCCGGGAGATGGAGAAATGTTCAATATCGCCAAAGCTACTTCGCGTATCTGTTGAGTTGCGAGTTGAAAGGTACTTTCGAGGCCACTGTTCCTTTTCCTCAGTGGGCGATGGCTTTGCGACTGTTAGTTTTGAACTAGACGTTATGAGCGTTAAGCTAAATCAACCTACAGGAAGATAGACGCCACTGTCGTTGACAACTGTTGCGCAAAGACATGAATTAGCCAAATTCCACTGGTCTTGTGACAAAATGCCGAATGCGCCGCTTCATGACCTGCCCCCCACCACTTGAGGTTGAGGGCAAGACATGAAGGGCGGCGGGCAACAAGGGTCCTCAGACATACCACTCATCTTGTACTCGCCATTGTCGCGACCTTGACTTCGAATACTCAAAACAGGCGTGGCCTTGGATCCAACAGTGTCGACTTTCTCGAAGCCAGGGGTCGAATCAGGGCGCTGGTTCTCATCTTGAACGACGACACTACCAGGGCGACGGGCGAAAGGGTTGCGGATAGGCATTGCGATAGAAAAGCGGTGGACGCTAGAGATGAACAATCTGGCTGTTGGGAGAGATAGTCGATGTGGTGATCTCGTGAGATTGGATATGTACTACACGTAGGCAAGGTCTAGTACCTTTGTTTACTATAGATACAGGTGCAACGATGAAGACGGAAGGAAGGGAGATCTGAAATCGAAGAAAGGAAGAAGGCGGGATGGGCAACGGGATTTGGGGGCAGCCGATCTTTAAGTTAATTGACTTTCAAAGCCGGGGACAACGACGGGGAAGGCGGAACCCCAAGATAGGAATGGATATGAATGTCTAGGATTGGATTTAGGAAAGGGGATGGATGGAATTGGGACTCGTGCTTGCCCAGTTAGAGGGCGACTAGGAAGAGTGAAACATAAAAAAGCGCTGGTGGATCGATGCTAAGAAGTCTGTAAGTGGGTGAGATGTGTGAGACTTGGCGATTAGTAGAGTGAGAATTGTGACTTGTGCCTAGGTAAGTTGTATGTGTGGATAAACGGATACGTGGGTGCGTGGCACCACCGAGTCGGGTCAAATCCTCGGAGTCGAGAGGGTGTGAAACACGCAATTAGTGATTGAAGCAAGAGGAGAGAATGGACCGATTGAGTCCTTGTAAATGAGTTGAGTGCTTCATGATACAACGACAACCCTCATACGAGCATTGGTGAATACCTCTGGACCATAATTAAACATTGGAAAAAACAAGCATCAACTACTTCAAACTAGGTAGTCAAGCATTGCTTCCATGCATTTGGATGGAATACGCACCAGGCGCTGGGCATTGCTGGCGTATACACAGCCATTTCCCAAACTACATGTCAGCCGAGCATCGCCAGCCGATCAGCACAGCACTAGGGTCAGGTCCCAATTGGCCCCCGGAGTTCAGTTCAGGGACTTGATTGACACCAGTAATTGCCAAGACTGGAAGGGTAAACGCTTACCGTCATCGGGTCCATCGTCCAACAGTGATCCTATTGACATGGCACAACAAGATTCGGACCGCTATGGCTGCGACGGTTCATTATCTTCCAATCTACAGAGTAGCACACTGTGTTTAGATAGCGATATTAGGTGAAGCGGACAGTACGACAACCAACGACAGCAGATCGATCTTACAGGCTTGTGGCAGAGCAGACGGTATCCTGATCGTCATCTTGCCAACCAAGGCAGACTCCCAGAAAAGGGCAATCATGTCTGCAATTAACCCGGCGCGGCATCTATCCCAAATTCGGCAACCTTGCGGCATCATGTTCCGTTCTTGTTCCAAGATAACGAACGTCCTTGATCCCGTTGAAGATGGCCAAAGTTAGAAGTTGGAGGTTTGACGGACTGGCCTGGTCCCTATGACGACTTGTTGATGGTTCCCTGATTCAAGACCAGTTCCGCCAAGACTTGGTTTCAAGGGCTCATTGATTCCAAGTTGGGGGTCGCTAAAATCCTATTGATATCAGGACTGTTTTGACTTTCTCTTCAATTGGATATCTCCCCATATTTGCAGAAAACACCATATTTTTGGTGATAATCTGCGATTATAGCTGTGGTAGAATGGTTCAGAGCAAACGCCCGGCATATCCGAAGCAGGTGGATCGATTCTGTCAACATGTCCTCCCCTAAAAAGGGTCCGACCTGCCGATCCGGGCTTGAGTCGGAGTTGTCAGTGACCCACTAACGCCCGGCCGATATCAAGAACCGGGTTTTCAAAGCGCCCGACACCGACGGTGACATGATTCGAATAACTTACTGTAATTGGTACACCAAATATTAAGTTTTTGTCTGCTTGCTTTTTTTCACTTATCGGGATATTTGGCGGACAGAAAGTCTACCTAAATTGATAAAATCGTGACTTAGGAAAGATAACATCACGGTTTGTCCTTGTTGGGTGAAGTTATGGATGGTATGCACACATCAACCTAGGTTGGTAGCTGGACTCTGTCACTACCCGAAACATGTTTAATACGCTGTTATATACTGTACTGTACTAGCAAGGTTGTTGCCTGCCAGCATACAAACTCTGTTTAGTTTAATAATTGTTTAGAATTTGATAAATTTTGTTTCTGATTGGATAACTAACTACTAATATTGTATATACCTATGTCCCTCTCAGAATTGAACGAATTGACAAACACCTTTCAATAGTTTACCGCTGGATACTCTTCTTTTACTCCTTGAATTGATGCAATAACAGCCCGCCATTTCTTCTAGAGGTGCTCCCGCGCCTCATGCGGGTTCGCGCGTTGATCCCGTATTGAGTATGCATCCTCTGTTTGCTTGCAGGATATTGCTTCTTCCCTACTATGAACGCCATCTATAATCCGTCTTGCGTTCCGGTTGGCCACGGGTAGTTGGAGTCAAGGATGTGTCTATTAGATGAACCTGTCAATATTCGGATATCTTAGTGCCTAGGTACCTAGGTTAGTAGGCGGTGTTCTCCGAGTGACAGTGACAGTGACACTGACTGTGATTGTGACTGTTGATCAACCCGTACCTGCCAACAGCCCGGATGGATGTCAGTGAATCATGGTGACTTCTAGATTATTCATTGCGCTTGCAATTTCAACTGATGTACCAATTCAACAATAATAAAACCACGTGCTCACCTCGATAGAACGCTCGTTCGCTCGCTCGGCTTGTTCTTGTTTCCCCGTTCCATGCTCTCGTTTTTGGAACCTGGATTGCCATGTTACAATTTTGGAGCCATCAAAACATCCAGATCGGCCGAATGTTTTTGCAAAGTTGAAATATACCCTCTACTCTCTTTATTTGGAAGTCTCTACTCGTCTCCATATCATCAAGTCTCGTCATGGCTGTCTTCTTTGTCGACTGGGAGCTCTGGCAGAAGATGACTTTTGTACGTATATCTCGGAGCAATCTATTATAGCTCTTTGAAGTCAAAATATCAAGTACAAACCACTAACCATACGTCTGCAGGTTCTCGGGTGCTGCATCGTTCTTGTTTTTGCCATCGGACTCGTCAAATTATGGTGGACCAACCGCACCATACGCCGGCTGGAAATAATCGACGAGGAGAAGCGCGCACGGCTCTCCCTCATGTCATACTGCGGTATCAGTAATATGAGAGCCCCCGAAATCCCATTTGGTATTCGTGCTCTTCAGAGCGGTGTCGAGGTGGAGGGTATTTGGATCTCGAGGCCTAATTCGCCTGGGCCTTGCCAGCTTACACCGGTACCAACACAAGTTGGTCGATGTATGAGGATATCAAAAGGAAAGGGAAGAATGATAGATATTGGTTCATCAGAGTGTTTACCGGCGTTACTCGACTCTGGAGCCACCCCGACTGATCTGGCGCTTTCACAAACATCGCAGCAGAATGACTTGGCTTCAATAGAGGACGCTCCTACTCAACAAGGATATGTCGATTCAGTTCATTCAATAACAAAACCTGAAGTTGACTCGATTTACCACCGGAGTCCGCAAGAGAACCGCCAACATAGTGGTTCATGGTCGTCAAGCAGTCGCAACGATGCTTTTATCACACCTAAGCAGACACCCTCGGCATCCACCTCGAGCCACACAGAAGCTCCCGATAACGATAAGGGACACTCGGTACCAGATGCGATATTCAATACAGAGCAGACGAGTGCAGCGTCGCATGGGAGCAGGACGGAGCAGGGAAGGGTAGCGATTCCAAGCGGGCCTCCCAGGACCCTCAGATCAGAGAACAGGCGATTGATATCTGATTCTTCGAGTAGTTAGCAAAGATGCAAGTAAAATATTGGTTCAATTGTCTACTGAACAATGTTCTCTCGGATGTTGCCTTTCAGTCGTCGGGATTCCGCCGTAAATCCGCCGGACCGTTCCCGCGGGATCTCACGACATCGGTAGCCAGATTTAAGCGCCATCACAACATTGGCATTGCCACTAACACTGCGGACTCAGTGTCCAAGGATCAGACGCGCGGGGAAGATCATTGGGTATTTGTGTATAAAAGGTCGTGAAACCTCTTCTTCACGAATTTCATTATTGCTCCTTTGACGAACCACAGAAATAAGTTGGCCAGTTGAACGTTATTTGTAGAACCATAACACCCAAGATGGCTTCTCAAATCATCCATGATATTGCAACGAAGGGCTTTGACGATGCCCAGTCTTATGACGCACATCGGCCCTCCTATCCTAACGCTGCTGTCGCTAGTCTCCTGGGGCATCTCGGCCTGGAGGGCCAATCTGGCCGCCGTATCATAGACCTAGCAGCCGGTACTGGCAAGTTCACTGAGCTTCTAGCTGCTAGGCCAGAGGAGTATGAAATTATCGCTGTGGAGCCATTGGATCCGATGAGAAACAATCTCGCAGGAAAAATGCTCCCCAGAGTGGACGTTCGACCTGGGACGTTCGACCTGGGACGGCGGCTGATATGGAGCATGTGGAAGAGTGATGGGCGGATGGTTGCATTGTGGCCCAGGTAAGCTACATACATGCCTTCATATCTAGACTAAAAAGGCACACGAGTTAGTAAAAAATCAGGCTGATGTGCAAAAGGCATTTCATTGGTAAGTTGGCAGCTCAAATGGCACAGAAGGAGACCCTAACCAAGTCTAAGGTTCGCCAAAGAAGAATCCCTCAAGGAGATCCATCGAGTCCTCAAGCCGGGTGCTAAGCTCGGATTGATATGGAACGCTGAAGAATGTAATGCAGCCCAAATACCAACGACTCGTGAATGCCATCCTTCAATGCTGATCATCGCCTAAAGATAACCGTCCTGCGAGCTGGCCTGCTTCCACGGAATGGGGGCGCGAGCTGAGTGATCTTAACTTCAACGAAAAGGTGGACAATGAGTCTCGTTTTCGGCACTTGCTCTGGAGACAAGTCCTTGATCGCCAAGCCGAGGCTGAGAAGCCTTTTTTCTCAACGCCTATCGAGACTGAGACGATCCCCTGGTCGGTCTGGCTGACTCCTGAGGCATTGTGGGATAGGTTCGATACGCTGAGCTGGAATAAGCTTCGGCAAGGGGAGGAGCGTCGACTGTTTAGAGAGAAGTTCGACAAGATCATTCAAGGGGGCGATGCAAAGTTCAACGAGAAGGGCGAGATTGAGCTTCATGGATGTACTTTCTTTGTCTGGATGTCACGTTTGGCTGGGCCTTAGAGCTCTTGAGTGACACAGAATTGGAATATTAGTCTTGTGATAAGTGTAGACATGAGGGCCAAGTCGGGGGTTCATTATTCATGAAGTTTATGAATCTGCTGAGATGTACATGACTATTGCTTATTAGTATGGACACATCTCAATTAAAAACGATACTCACCGTTGTTTCCTCTCACAAAGGCGTCACCGTATTCCCTTCGCTTCTGACCGTTGACATACTCAGCTGTCTTTTCCAACGCAATGTTCATGTAGCCATCCACCGATTGAAGTTCGCCTATAAGTGTTAGCATCACTCTATCCAAACCATTATTACATATCAGATGCTCAGGTGCATCGTGTTGATGAGTAAAAGATGGCAAGACTCACCCTTGTAGACAACGCCAGAGTTGAGCTTGACAGTAACGGGGTTACCGATGATGTCGCTGAGGAAGCTTGAAGGGTCCTTGCCCTCACCCTGAGAAATGTTGCCGTTCTCCATAGTGACGTGGTGGCTGGGAGTGTTGTTTGGGGATGAGAGGTTGAGTTGAGGTCCGGTGGTTGATGATAATGGATCTTGAGCTTTGTGGAGCTGTTTGGTCTAGCCTGGAAGATTGATGCCTCGTTGTGCTGTTAAGGCTGGCGTCCTTTCGCACTGTGGGACATCACGCCTGCTTTGAGGTCGCCTAACATCCCGTTACAGCGGCACGTAGCGAGGGGTATTTTTAGCGGGCCAAGTCCCTATTTCCTGCCCTGGCAACCTCCACCATCCCACCACAGTCGGGCGCGTAAAGTTGTAAAGTGCATCGGGTCGCGCCGTTTCAACGCATCTACGAAGCATTCCAACCTCCACTTCTTTATTCTTTACACTTACTTAATCACCAGCGATCTCCTTCACACTGCGCTGCGCGAACCATCTCATATTGCTTTAAAAATCTAGAGCAAATAACTAACACCTTGCTACCTCCATATCCTGTGCAGGCTAACGAGATACTCTGCGCCAACATGAAGAAACTCCCATTCAAACCTACTGCGCTGCGCAGAGCCGCGCCAAAGCCAACGCAGCCCGAGGACTCTAAGGATGGCGACGACGATGGACTTGCTCTGTTTAGTCGCGCTAAGGAGATGGCGCCTATCATGGCAGCTGACCAGGAAAGGCGCTGGAAGAGACATCGAGAGGCTGAACAGGAAGCTGAGCGCAAGAGAGTTGAGGCCGCCGGGGAGAAGCGACCGCGAGATGACTCTGAAGACTTGAAGGATACAAAGGATCCTGAGATCGTCAGCCAAGAATCTGGTGCTAAGATTGATCAAGATCAGCCTTTGTTGCCTTCACGGGCGGACGGAACCCCCGTTACAGATCAGCCTTCACAGGATGGAGCCGGTCGCAATAGGTTCGCATGTGAACTCTACAACTTGGGACATTTTGCTTATTCTTCTAGTGAACTCGCCACTCCTCCTCCCTCAAAACGATCCAGACTTGACTCAAGCTCCGCTCAAAAGCCAATCCTCAGTCCGCAACTCGACATAGACCAGGATCCTTTCCCAGATGCATCACCAACTCGACGACTGCGACCACACCACAACCCCTCTACTCCAAGTCGAAAGCTAAAGACGGAAGGCTTCAAATCTGAGGCTAAGCCAATCACAGACCCCATTACAATCGATTCGGACTCGGAGTCCGACTCAGGAGCCACCCAAGCAAAGCCCACCCCGCCATCAAAGCAGAGTAGTGGCAGTATCGAACTTGCCAAGGAGCCAACACCGCCGCCAGCAGAGGAGGATGAGTTCGCCGAGTACATTCGCAAAGCTGAAGAAAAACGTGCTCGCCAGCAGGCCCTCCAGAACGCCAAGTCGGAGGAGCAGACTAAGGAATCTATCAAGATCTTGGTCACGAGCCCGATACCGCATACTTTCCCCTTGGAAGTCAGATTTCACTTCAGCAAACCTCTGCGCAGAGTTCGCGATGCGTGGGTTGACCACCAGCGGAAGAAGGGCGTCCCGTCAATAGAGCCCGATGATGTGGTTCTCACCTGGCGCAGACAGAGGATCTACAACACTTCGTCCCTTATTGGCCTGGGTATCCGTCCAACCGGTGATGGGCGTGCTGAGGCAGAGGATGGAGGCTCCGCAGGCTTCAGACAGAACCGGACTTCGGTAGAGATCGAGGCCTGGAACTCGGAACAATTTCAGGAGATGGAGTACAAACAGGAGCTCCAGCGGAAACGAGATGCCGGTGAATTGTCCGACGAGGAGGAGAAGCCACAAGAGAGATACAAGTTCATGATCGTGCTTAAGGGACGGGATGTTGAGCCCCTAGATTCCAAGGTGATGCCGGAGACGACTGTCGAGACGCTCATCCGTTACTTCCGCCAGCAGCGTCAGATCGGTATGGACAAGGAGGTATCTCTCTGGTGGGATGGCGAGCGTCTTGAGGAGCACGTAGAGATGCAAGATGCCGAGATTGAGGCTCACGATACGATTGAAGTGCATGTTACGTAAAGCGACCTCAGCTACAGCGCGGGTTTTTTTTTGGAACGACAATTATCTGACAAAGGAGGTGTTGACAAGGAGGGATGGCGCTCAAGGATACGCGTACTATGATACCCAGGAATACGACATTTCAGTCTTAGCTATGATATTGACATCACGAGAAAAGGGGTTCTCTTTGATAAATACAACATTAATATTTGATCTAGCGCATCTCGTGTCGCCTGCCTCTATGTGGTTGACCTTAGCTGACCAGCTTCTAGGCCTATTCCTCTAACGCCTCTCTATTGCACCAAGCCGAACCAGGCACCTGTTGCCTCGGCACGATAACAAAACTTGGTTCCAAATAAAGCAAACATGCTCTCCGGTAGTATACATCATTCGCTGCTCGTGTAGTCGCTCCCAGCGACCGCAGCTTGGTTCATATAACTTGGTATCAACCCACCCCTTACTCCATAAATGCCAAAGAATACAGATAATAATGCGAGCCATCCGTAGGGTTTCTAATTCCTTCGAGATCTACCTTGCTGATTCTTGCCCTAATCGATCAGTCCGCGAAGACCCAAAGGAACAGACTTTGGAGAAATTGTGTCATCCTTCTTGGTCGTCGTTGTAGTAGGTGATAAAGCAAGACTAGAGCCATCGCCATTGTTTGTCTGAGCTGTACCCGAGGTATTGGGTGGCTCTTGTGAAGACCTGCGATCGGGGCGCAGAGGGTGTAAACTGCCATTAGTCTTCTCCTTGCCAAGCGTATTCCGCTTTGGAGGGACAGCTGGTACAGGCTTCGTGGTCTTCTCTTGTTTTGTGATGTTTTTGGTCGTCTTGAAACTTGTCAGTGCCGCGGCCTTGGGTTCAGCTTGAGCCTTTCTCTTGCGCCCGCGAGACTTGGGGGCCGGTACAACAGCATTTTTGGACGCAGGTATTCCGTTGAACGAAATTTTAGTTTGGTTTGCTTTCGTAGGTTTCTTGATCGCCGAAAGCTTGGGGCTTGCAAGGGGAGTTGGAATGCCCTGCACCTGCTTGACTTGCTTTGGTTTGACGCCGCCCTCTTCTTCAGCATGAGAGGCTGAGCTCGAAGGAATTTCGACAGAAAAGTTCAAGTTCTGCTTACGATCCTCTTGGGCCTTGGAGAAATCCTCCTCGGACATCTCATAATCCTGTCCAATGGTGATATTCCATGCAGGAAGGGCCGCAGATCGAGCGACGTCATCGCACTTTGATCGCACCACGATGTCCCAGCAGTTTTTCAGGTCAGCGCCTTTTGGCTCACCTTCCACATTAATCCAGATAGCAGTGCCATTCCTTCGTCCTCGTGTGACCTGGCACAGCTCCCTCACAAGTCTACGCGTCCCAGGAACCTGCAGTGTGGTGCCAACGACCACAACAGCGTCAGGACGGGCTTTCAGATCCGCGCTTGAGACCTTTCCGATAGCGTCCTCGTCTGGGTTATACTCGTTATAGAGCACAATTCGCGGTCGTAGCCTGCCGATGCCATGGCTTCGCTTTCCAGCATGAGTAGTTCGAACTTCGTCAACCTCTCGACAGTTCTGGCAAAGTGGGGCTTCAGGGCCATCAAAAACCTCTCCATTGAACTCTTGGAGGCTGTTGCACTTGGTGCAAACCATTTTTTGAAGGCTGCCATGCAGCTGAATTGTGACAGGCCAAGGGCCTTTGGGATTTAGGGGAACCTCAGTAGCCAGAGGCAGCAATTGAGTGTCTAGGGAGTCAATGTTTTGCGAATATAGGCGTAGTAACCGGCCTTCTTGGGCCAGGGATGCTAGTAATTCGTGAAATGGCGTAGGTTTGGCGGCTTTTGTCAATGCAGCCATTTTTTTTACCATGGCGTGGAAAGATTGGGTAGTGGAATCGTGTTTATAAACAGAGGCATCGAACAAATGTTTGCCGGAGCCCTTCAGGTTATGTTGATCTTTGAGGGTTGTAAATAAGCCAGTGGAGGAGCGGAAGTCAGGGATTCCGGCCGAAACAGAAATGCCAGCGCCAGCAATGACCACAATCTTCTTTTTCTTTCGCAGTGTATCAATAAGCCTTTTCAACTGGACACGATCTTCGTTGGTGAGTTCATCTTCAGGCTTCGTAAGATCCAGGTACTCGGTGGTCCGTTCTTTCGGGGGAGAAATACGGCGCCTCTTGGCAGGCGGAGCATCTTGAGTGGATGCATCGAGCGGTTTGGCGATAATTTCATCGTCGGATGGAAGATCGCACGTCTTATCTGGAGAGTGAGGGCCTGATGCGGTTGTCGAAGGTGAAAGATAGCGCTTCGTCGGGTCGGGCATCTCGGGCGACGCAGGCCAGGGTGGTGTATTGGAGAGGTTGGATAGTGGCGATGAGAGTGCTGAGTTTTCTCCGTCGGGGACGAATGATAAAGGGCTCGAAGGACTCATTTTGCTCCTCTTTTTGAGTTGTGTTTGTTTGATGAGAGTTGAGGAGAATCTCAGTTACGAGGAAGGAGTTTAGAGGAGGAAGGGCGGAGAAGGTGTATGCTTGCTCTAGGTTACCTCATCGCGCAAAGGATAAACAAGGGAAGTTGCAGGGTGTCGTCTTTGTAGTCGAGTTAAGATGAAAGAACGCAGGAAGGTGCAGATGAAGAGTCTGATCTGAGTTGAGCTGAGCTGAGCGGGCAGCCGCAATTCCGCTAAAAAGAGGGAAGCGTAGTTGATCCGAAATGTAAAACCGAGTAAATTGAACAACACAAAGCCAAGCGAAGGTAAGTGTTGAAAAGTGTGAGTGTGAGCTGAGTTGAAGGAGGCAAAACAAGACAAGCCTAAACCGGGGGAAATGACGGAAGAGTTGTAGTTGCAGAATGCACCTCAGACCCAGAAAGCGGGTTTCGGGGGGTAAGGGAGTCAAACGGGAGTGTCTAGCGTGTTGCAGCGTCTGCAATGCCCTTGTCTCTCTTGCTGCAGGTGCAGCACAACGCAGAGAAGCCAGGGTTGTAGAGTCTTAAACTAGCGCTTTAAGCCACAGCCAGCACAGAAAAAGAGCGCAGCGGCACCCGCTTCTGCACCGCCAGATGACAGACGGATCGCGGCAGAAAGGCCCTTGCCCTTGGTGGGGATAGTCAAGGGGCTTCCTTGGTACAGTATGTACCTGGAGACCAATTAACTATCTGGGGCTGTGGCTGATGTGTTCAAGGTTACTACGTAGTAGTTTGTAGATGTTTACACGAAGCATCAGACGAGCCATTAGTTATGTGTGAAAAGCGGTGACATCAGCTCAGGCTGTGAAATGCGAGCTTATGTCCTGCCCCAGGCTTTCTGTCTGTTCTGTTGTCATTGGATTCAAAGCTGACCGACCCTTGATGATGCCAGGTGGTGTGGCAACCGTGATAGGTTGGCTTATTCTGCAGGCACACACAACCCGCATCAAGTCAGTGTCTTGAGAGCCAGTAAATACATCGCAACTCTGATAACAAGACCTTCGTGCTTCGGGAGTTCCTAAAGGAGAAAAGTGGTAACAACTACTTACCAGTATTAACAAGATTGTCAGATGCGGTTTAGATCAAGTTTTGGACACCCCTATCATCGCCCTTATAGGTACCGAGAGGCTGGTCTGATGATGATTGACTTTTAGTGCATGCAGCATGGTAACTAATGCGGTCACGCAGCCCCGCCATTGGTTTACTTTACTCTGACTCTTTCGCCAACTACCGGTTCTAATATGAACACTACGTATCAGTAACAGTCAATTCCATTACTGAACCTTTAACCACCCTCCTCCCTCTCCGCACTCTCATTATCTTCGATTTAGGTTTTGACCTCTTTAACTCTCACGTGAGCTTAAAGAATTGGCGCAAATAATTATATCCCAAACCGGTTAAAGCCATGCATGCATTTCCGCCACTATCACCACCACCCATGCTGAGATCGATTACAGTGTGAAACCCACACCCGACCAGTTTGTGACACAATTCATGATTTTTTCAGTTGACATCTATATCTATCGAAGTCAGTGTTTCATTGGTAATGTCCCCTGGGCAAATAATGCGTAACACTATTGCCTGATGTTCGCTGTCTATCATTGCTTGCTTCGGTCCTCTGCCGTGTTTTTCCAGCCAACCAAAAATATGGCAACATTCATAAACATAGGCCAATCGTAATCGTATGGGGCCAGGTGGGCCAGAAAACAACCAGCACACTAAGAGGATTTATAGGCTCATATCTATTAAAGAGTACCTAAAGTTATATAGAGATTTAGGTAAATTTTAGGTAGTTCTTATCTGATGTGGTTGAAGGAGGTGTAAAGTGTGCTGGTTATTCTCTGACCCACCTGGGGGTATCCAAGCGCTCCGGATAAGCACACGAATAGTATGGGGAGTATAATTCACGCTGTGACATCAGAACTAATAATTTCGTGGTCCTCCATCGGTTGCCAGAGAGACCGACGATATTTGAGTCCTGGGCCCTGAACCTTGGACCCCATCTAATCTCCAGTCAAGTGGAGACTAACATGCTTCCGTGCAGATTCACTAAGCGCTATAAGCGCTTGATCCATGCATCCATCAGCTTAGCGCGGCCCAGCCTTACCAGGTACTACTACTTTGAGAAACATGCAGTTAAAGTGTCAACACAAATCAGAAGTAGAGAGTCGTCTCAATAGTACATGTAAATTCAGGGTATGTCAAAATATGCTTGATATATTACATTCAGCCGTGCAAATCTTTAACTCGTCTTAGCTCGATTCCTCCACCGGCTCATCAGGTTGAGGCAGTCGTGTAGTCCGCTTTGGAGGATTAGGCAGATCGACCACCTTCTTCTGTCGTTGCTCTCTATTTCGGTTGATAAGCTCCATGCCAAGAACACCACTTACCAGACCAAACAAGTGCGATGCAATGTCGATCTTGAACTTGACCGTCTTGCCAAAGGCGGCCAGTTGAGGCACGCACATAAGGGCCAGGAAGATGATACCAGGCACACCGTCTTGGGGCAGCCCAAAGAATCTGTAGCCATCAAGGCGGTGTTCCCAGAAGTACGCAGCACATACGCCCAGCGTTGCTGCTGAGGCGCCCAAGGTTGAGACGCCTAGCATTCCTCGCATAGCATAGGTAGCCACACTACCCACGAAGCCGATCGCACCGCAGCCCACATAGAGAGTCAGGAAGTTGGCGCGACCGATATCGTCATGAAGAGCAGAACCGACGAAAAAGAGGGGCAGCATGTTAACGAGCATGTGACCAAAACCCTGGTGAGAGAAGGGTGCAGTGAACATGGAAACAGGCTTGACAGCACCAACAGCGATGATCATGTACCGATTAAAAAGCTTCCACAGAGGAGGAGCTTTCCATGCAGCCCAGACGAGTACATTGACAGCAACAAGAGTTCCCAGCGTTGCATGAGCAGTAGATATGTCAGGGAAGACACGGTACCTAGGAGCAGGCTCCTCATAAACGGTGGTAACAGCAGCGAGGAAGCCAACGACGAGAGCAACTAGAGTAGCAGAGGGAAGAACACGCTCCCAGGTCTTGAGCTCTGCAGGGGCTTCCAGGTCAGACTGTGCCTTCTTGTAGTACTCAGCAATTTTGGGATTTGCGATCTGGCGCTCTGCCTTGTGGTCAAGGTTGGCCAGAATGCCCGAGTTCACTTCTCCCCTCGCCTCGGCCGCCTTGCGCGCCTCCTCCTCCAGAGCCTCCTTCGCCTTGCGCTTGGCAACATTATGTGCTCGCATCTCATCAAGCTTACTGTGTCCATAGACAGGATCTGGTTTATAAACTGGAGCAGGCAGTTCTTCGGTCTCGGTCTTGTCCTTGTTCTTCTTGGGTGCTTGCTTCGTCTTTTTCTTTCCAGCTTCCTTTTCCGCTTTTTCCATTTCGAGATGTGCAAGCTCGTCCTCAGCTCGTAGGCCTGCGTTCATGACTTCATCAACGGATACGGTTTTCCGTAGGTACTCGAGACCCTTAGCAATCTGACCTTTGGTGAACGAGGATGTATGAACCGCAAAGGCTGGATCATCGAGGGTACCGGCAACACGACGGCCATGGAGAATACGCAGCAACTGGTTCGCTCTCTTGATATTGATACCCTTTCCAAACGCTCTCACTACCTCCGCCTCAGACAAATCCTTGCCTCTGAACTGAAGACCGACCTGGTCTCGGTAGTCCCTCGGCAGTTCCTCATAGTTTCGAATCGTTTTATCGAAGAATAACGTTCGTCGTGTCTCGTACGAGGTATGGTTGCTTCCAAAGAGGGTATTTCGGCAATTGGTGGTCGACGGTAAAAGACCGCTTCGATTCCTAACCGCATAGCCAGAGATCCATCGAGCTGGCGCAAACGGCTGATTCGCAGAGTGTGATGCTTGTGATACTGCTCTCCAAAGAGCAGATCTCAGCAGCACCCGCGAGGAATTGGGACAGGCGAATAGGCTCATTGTGGTTGGAGAAATGCGCAAGATGCGCTCTAGAGAGCCGCTGGCTCGAATAAAACCAAAACAGCCACGGTGGGCGGGACAATTGATGGTATGATGGGGGTTCTTAGTGCATGAATTAATCTTGGACGCATGAGGCCGATATTTTTGGACACGGGCTTGGAGAGGATCACCCGCCATGAGGTACGTACCGCACTACGCGGGACAACTGAAGCCTGGACCCCACCAATACCCTTCAAGTGCCCCGCGGTCTCCTCGAAGCTACCTCATTACATCCAATATCAAATCTCCAACTTACAACTATTTCTGCCCGTTGACAGAATTGTGGCTACGTCTACCGACCGTCAGAAACCCCTCCAATACTGTAACATGTCTTCCACATCCGCCGATACAAGGCCCATCGCCCCCGCGCGCTTCGCCGCCGCCCTCAAAGGCCTCTCCATCGGCATGCTACACCTCAAAGTCCTCGAAATCCGCAACTCGATCGCCCACCTACAGTACTCCAACGACCAACTCAAGCCCTTCGCCGAGGGCACAGATACAGCCCCCTCCAGTGAAGCTTCAGAGCCCGACCAGGACTGCATCGACGCTATCCGCGAGAACGAGGGTGTAATTGATCGCATGGCCGAGCGCATCGCTCTCATCCGTGTAGAGGTGGAAGAGCGGGGACTCAACTGGACGGAGTTTCAGAACCGTGATGAGGCTACGAGTAAGAATGACGAAGATGCTGCTGCTGCTGTCAACGGAGAGGCTCAGACAAACGCCGAGAATCGGTCTGATCCGTGGAGCGATGGAACATTCCAGACAGGGACCATTCGGAACGGCGAGGTACAGCTGGATCGTCAGGCTGGTCGGCCTGGAGGTGGAAGCTTAAGCGACGAACAGCTTCGGAGAGCACTTGAGGAGAGGATGAGAGATCTGGGAACAGAAGATGACGAGGGAGGTATGCATCTATGAATGGATCACAAAAAGGGTGACACAAAAATGTACTGCATGGTTGGCGTTTGGTAGATGGAAAGACATCATGGTATGATACCCAAAGGCAAACCAATCTGCACGATTCCTTCAAGTTATCATGAAAGATTAATTAGTTCAGCCTAATAACAAGTCACAAGTCAAGCGATGAGATTTTGAAACCAATTTTGCTATTTTTCAATCTCAGCTGCTAAGTTACTGAGGGTTTCTGCTTTTAAGGCTACAAGTTGTAGCGGCAGTGTTATATTTACGCCGGTGGCGCTTGAAAAGCACGTATCGCCTCCCTTTTTGTGCTCGAGAAACAAGACAAAGAAAAAGAAAAGCAAAAAGCCTGCTCCAGCGCCCAAGTGCTATGCCGCCCAATGCTAAACCAAACCAAACCAAACCAAACCAAACCCATATAAATGCTGATAAACAAGAGAAACTAAAGGTGAAACTATGTACGGGAAAGCAGGAAAACAATGCCAGAGGAGATGAAGGCATGTGGGACAGGGAGGAAACAAGACCGCCTGGAGGCATGTTGCAGTCTTATCGAGAGATGGTGAGGATGTGGGGGCTGTCAAATCCTTCGATAGGGTGGCTTGAGATTTGTTTCACTCAATTTCGACTTAATCACTATCGTCACCAACAGGAGAGGCAGCACCTGAAAGTCTCTTGGATCGAGTCGACTTCTGGCGCTTAGATCGCTTTGAGGCCATTCGAGTGTTCGTGGCTGATCTTGTGCTCATGATAGTCTCAAGCTTTGGCCGTTGGGCAGCATGCTTTGCACCAGAGGGCGTTCGGCGGGTACTTAAATTCATTGCGCTTTGCGAAAATGGAATGGGTACGTCGGAATCTGAATCGTCTGAAGAATCGTAACCTGGTGGAGCAGCAACCGGTCGTAGGCGTGTCTTTCGCTTAGCAAAACCACTATCAAGTGAGTCGTCGGAAGTTTCGAATGACAGGCTTCGTGTTCGTTGGGCGGAGAGAGATTGACTCGTGCGGTTGAGGAAGAGAGATTCGATGAGTTCGGTCTCGGTAGGGTTGCTGTTTTCTTTTTTCAATTTCTCCATGACCAGCTTCTCGTGGACAAGACGGCCGAGTTGCACGTCCTCTCCAACTAATGTCCTGCCGCTCGACTTGCTTCCTGAACTTCCGGCCCGGCTAACGGGCACCTTGCCCTCCATGACCTTGGCTGGTGGTGGGGGTTGAAGCATCCATTGATGGGCGTTTCGTGAAGGAATCTTGCTGCTGACGACAGGAGGGTGGTATTCGTTGATGGGTGGGTTCTTGGGAAAGTAAAAGTCGTGTCGTTGCTGTTCGGTAACCTCCTTCTCCAGACCAAGTGTAGACTCAATCAATCGTCCAGCGGAATCTCGTGCTTTCGATATAGCATCCTTGAACTTTTGGCCACCCCATTGTCCCCAGAGCTCCTCGTCCTCTCGTTGATACCCATGCCGGCGGTTCCAGTCACTTGATAGGTTGTCGTCTTCGGCAATGACGGAATGGCTAGCGCCAAAGTTGATGCGACTTCCTTGGTGGGTTTGCTCGGAGAAGCTGGCATTGCTTTCGCCGCCTTGGCTTGTAAGTCCACGCTGACTTGAATTCTTGCTGGCAGATTTCTTTTGTGGTAAAGACGGTCCCATGTTAATCTCCTCCTGCCAATAAGGGTTTGTGTTGAATGGTGATGGGTGCTGATAGACATCTGGTTGTTCGGCCACTACCCTCGCCTTCTCCTCGCGCTCTCTCTTAGCCTGCTCGCGAGTCTTTTGTCGATGTCGGACCTTGGTGCATGGCGTGCAGGCGAGGATGTAGAAGACGGCAGATTGGATTGCGACGGGAAGAGACATGCTGGCGGTCGTCGCTTTGTATATGATGCACCGTGCATAAGAGTCGCCTCTCTTCGCTGGCTTGTAATTGAGAGAATGCGATTGAGGCGACGAACACGATTATATGAAGGGAATAATGGACAATGAAATACTGCTACACCAAACGACACAGAGACATAAGACAAGGGAGCGGAGAGAAAGGGGTCCAGCCCAAGAATGAGCAGATAGATAGTCGAGAAGCAGATACCGATTCCGAAGGGGTAGGTAAGTGACAGCGCAAAGAATAGATCAATAGAAGGAGGTGGAAATTGAATTGAGAAGGAAAACGGACGATAGACGAAAAAACAAGGATCGAGGATTGCGGTGTAAATGAGATTGGACGTCGTAGTCGATTGTTTGAGTGAAAGAGGCGCCGCGCCTCTACAGACTAGGCCAACGCCAGCAAAGGCCAGAATGGTCCGCAAAGGGGAATAGAGCGTAACGTAGCGCAACGCGAGGACCAAAAGGTGAAGAAGAGAGGTATGCAAAAAGGAAACGCTCTGCCTGGTTCTGCTTTGCTTTAGAGAAACCGTAAAGCTGAAACCGAAGGGGCCGCCGGTCGTTGGAGGTAAAATTCGTAAGAGGCGTTCCTGAGCAACCGAGACGTTGAGTGTTTGGGGCTTATTAGTCCTCGCTCGACTGAGGTGCTCAGCCGATTACAGTGACCGAGCCGTAATCTTGCTAGTTGGCCCTCCTCTCAAGGACCCCTTTGGTCCAAAAAAGTTGACTTGAGTGGCAGGAATGTGAAAGGTTGAGGTTGTCGTTCTGTCAACCGAAACAGGATTATTCTTTCCTTGCGTTCCTTTCCTTTGTCCTTCTGGTAAGGGAGCGATCGGCCAAACCACCAAGGATCGTGGGTGATAAAGGGGCGCAAGACGACGTTTCACAGCGAGGTGCAGCAGGCACTAGATGCTGTAAATAAAACGGGGCGGTCACTGGGTTCCTCTCAGGTAAGGGTCTGCACAGGGCACTTGATGGGCAGGGCAGAGATGATAGTGTGGGTTAGTAGAGAGGCTGAGAGGGAAAACGGAATGAGTCGACCGTATAATGAGAAGAGAGTAGTAGTGAGATACAGAGAGTCGCTAGGAAAGGAAGATTCCCAATCTCATATATTTGTGGGTAACGCAGGGTTTATGACGACTGCTGCCGCGTCAGGTTGCTCACTCGCAGATGCGGATAATGAGTAGGCTGGTTGATGATGGACAAGGGTGAAATCAGGACCCTTGGGGTGGTGGCGGTGATGGGATGGGATGGGCTGGGCTGGGCTGGGCTAGAGAGGTTCTATGTTAACCAACAACTATACGACGACTCCTCTAGACCGACTAGAAACCAGATCCTTTATCGAGAAATGGCGCAGATCGGTTGTATGCAGTTGAATAGATGAGGCAGGTAACTTGTGTTAGCTGCAGGAGACAACAGCACGCTACAGTTCTTTGCGGTAAAAGTCCAGGATTTAGGGAATGATAATGGGGGGGCGGGCTCTTAATTAAAGATCCAGGGGAAAATAAACAGGCAGGCAGAGCATACATACTTAGTTAAAGCCAAGGAACGACGTATACAATTCCATGATGAACACAGAGTAGTCATGACATCCATATTAAACTCAATGCCTTCACGTCGATTGAATACTCACTCAAACCCCCCGAAACAATTGGAAGATGCTGTCGCCGTTGCTGTCGCTTCTGCCGAGAATCGAATAAAAGAGGCGCACCCATTTCAGCAAATACCACATGGATCACCACCAAACGTGCAGGGTGTCAGACACAAGGGACCTCCAGCAAGGGCACAAGTCCACCAATGATCCAGGTACCAAGCATCCCCCGCTTGGTCGTAGCTGGGTGGAGTGTGCTGTGCTGGATCGAGCGAGCGAGTGAGTGCGAGCGGGTGCAGCGGCCTAGACCATCCCATCTGAGACTAAGGACTTCTTCAGTTCATGGGGTTGGGCTGAGAAATGATTGGGGAATTTAAGCCGGCATGTTGTAGGTAAGGAGTTCATCATCAATGGCTTGACGCATATTAACATGAGGACCGAATACAATAGCATGAAACACATTCAAAGCAACAGATACAACCACAATCCATCGTTGATACTACCTCGAATACCATCATTGCCCATCATAATTAATATTTGAATGCCCCAATGTAACACCCGGTCTCAGACGGGATCTGCCATTTGTTTGTTTTAGTTGTTAACTGCAGAGGCACTCACTTCAGGTGAGACGGACGAGGCACGAAACTCTTAACTGCCAAGTCGCCACACAAACAAACTATTAAGCCTTAGCGTTCTTTACAGTGCCTTACTCCGAGTAACGTAACGTAGAGCGAGGTCTAAAAGTTGTTGGTGACGTCTTTAGTTCTTCACCGCGCATTTCATATCATGCCAGATATCATATTCGAGGCCGGGCTTCTTCCCATACCTGATAGCCGGTCTAGGTAGGTCCACTCTGAGAGATAACGCTCTCTCAGCTCTGGTATCAATAAAACCAAGGTAGATATGTATGTCGTAGTCATGAATTAATTGACTACCTCCAATTATCTGGTTAGCGAGGTAGAGAACATTTGATGATACTGTGCTCTAGGTCTAAGGCAACTAGGTTCCAAATGTGCCGGTTTCTTCCAGCATTTTTCTCTTGTCTTTCGTCATGGACATTTTCTCATCCCGCAACTGCAGCTGAATGCACCTCATGGCTTATGTCCCCTCCCCCCCGCATCCCGCATCCGTTTTCCGGCTCGGTCCCCTCTTTCTTCGGCCCAATTCTCTGCGTCTTTCCTATCCACCCGGCTTGGCGTCGCCAAACACGAACGAGGCCTATCACCATTTACGCCAAACCTCTCACCATTTCAACACCAAACCACACAGTAGCATGCTCGCTTACCGATATTTCTCTACGAACATAAGATGCGACGGCCCGGTTCGAAAGCACTGCCGATGTCATTCATTGATTCCGTTCTGGTTCTGGTGGTGCACATCTATCTGCCCAATCCCGTTGATGCATCCATGTCCTGAACCATCCAACTCTCAGCACTATGCACTACGCACCATGCATCATGTACCACAGGCTGACTAAGGTACAAAGCGGTGAACAAACCACAGCATTCGTCAAAAAGACATTGCTCTATCACGCTCAAGAAGAGACGGCTTTCAATACCAGTGACTAACTTAGCTAACGCATTCATTCTATGCTTTGCCCCCTTACTTTGCCGTCCAAGTGCCTTGCATTCTGCATTCCTCATGCCACAACCACATCCATCTCAAGTCATGTTGCGTCTTTTTGAAATCCATTCTCGGTGCATTCCCTCATGAACAGCCTAACCTTGGCCCCTTGCCTCAAATTCTAGCCCCAAGCAAGGGACATACCGCGATATTTTGTCAACCTCTCTCAGATAGCACGAAGAGCCAGCAAACTTGGCCCAATCTCAACACCATATCCAAGGCTGCAATCGGAGCGGGCTAGGCTTCATTTGGTTTCTTATTCGGGCTGACAAACTGTCGCAAACAAATCGATTCGACTATCAATACACAACCAAAAATCCTTTCAAAAATGTTGTCTTGTTTGTCAACGGTGTAGAGCCATTGACCGCGTGGCTTTTCCTCAATCCCACGGCTAGTGTGAACCTCTTGCTTTTTGTCCATAAATGTGAACTGTGTTCGTCGACTTTTTTCTCCCGATAGCTACCTCTGAAATGGCAACCTTTGCTCTCGTCGGAAAATTGACCATAAAACCTGAACTCCCAACCACAAACGCTTGTGCTGTCGCACCCCACCAACGTCCGAGCAAGTACTTACGTGTTTGGACGGCAGACAGCCTCTTTTGAATCCAAATATTCGCAGAGAAATTCGTTGATGAAAAAGAAACAGTCAAGTTACAGAGGTGACAAAAAAATTGTAGTAATGTGCTTTCTGGGCACGCAATCCAGCCATGTGTAGCTGATTGGCTTAAACATCCCACTCTTCTTCCTCCTCCTCCTCGTCGGCAGCGTCGTCCTTAGAGGTCAATGCCGAAAAGGATCCGAATGATTGGGAAGGCTGGGAAACCTTGTTGGGGCCAGCGGGTTGCTTGGGCTGGACGGCGGGGCGGGCCGCAGCCTCGTCACCAGATCCAGCTGAAGTCGCACTCTTAGCACCCTTCTTAGATTTGGTCTTGACAGTGCTCCAGTCATCGTCGTTTTGGAGAAGCTGAATCTGCTCCTCTTCGGAGGGGAGAGACTCCATCCATTTGTTGTCAGTCGACTTGGGAGCGTTAACAACAGAAGCAGGAGCCTTCTCAAAAGTGTCAAGAGGCTGGTGGAAGCCGTTGGCCTGGGCAGCCTCAGGGGCCTTGGGAGCTCCCTCCTTCCAAGCAGATGACTTGTTCTGGGCAGCCGTGAATTGGGAACCGTCCTTAGCAGCACGACCCTCAGCCATTCGAGCGGCGCGGCGCTGCTTCTCCTCGAGCACCTTTCGCTCCTTCTCGGACTCTTCACGGGCAGCCTTGGCCGCCTCGGCCTTCTTACGGTTCTGACGCTGTTTCTTCGTCTCGACGGGAGCCTCAGCCTTGGGGGCCTTCTTGTTTTGCTTCTTAGGCTCGGTATCGGTCAGACGAAGAACGGTAGGTTTGGCGGGAGCGGCCTCGAGCATGTCTGAAACATCGCCAGCCGTAGCGACAGCGGGTGCAACCTCGGGCGAGGTGACAGGAGACTGGTCATCGTCGGCGTCGGCACCAGTGGTAGATGAGGGAGCCGAGTCCTTCTCCTCGGCGGTACCAGCCACCTTGTTGGCGCGAGATTGCTTGACGGATTTCTCTCGTTGCTTGCCGGCATCAGACTTGTTTGCAAACTTGGCGCCCTCCTTGGCCTTGGAAAGTTGCCTGGCGAACTCGCGATTGTCGATGTTCTCGTCTTTGTCCTTGGCACTACTCGTCCAAGCACTGGTGTCTGGCTCAGCCTTGGGCTGCTTGGCAGATTCCTGGGCCTCCGATGCGAAAGCCTCCTGACGCTGCTTCTTCTTTCGATCTTCTTTGCGCGTCTCGGGCTGTGAGCTCTTGGTCGGCTTGATTTGGGCCCTTGGTTGGTTTTTAGCTCGTTGGGCTTGGGAGTATTGGTAAATAACGTAGCCAACACCAATGAGTACGGCATAGCCAGTGACGGTGGAGACGTAGCTCATGTTATCCGCCATGATGGAAGGTTTGTAAGGAGTTGTAGTGGTGGTAGATGGAGAGCTACTTCGAGCTTCGTTCGAGCTTCGAGGTGAAGAACGTGGTTCGGTGCTAAGTTGATCGAAACAAGCGTGGGAGCTCGAGCACGTCGGCTGGTTTACAAATTGGTCGTTTTTGTTCGATGAACCAAGCAGGTGCAAACAATGGCTCTGTACAAAGAATATATGAATGAAATGTGGACTTGAGGTCAAGCCAAGTAGGGGCTAAGCTGTCGCAATTATAAGGCCAGATTGTCCAGATTGTACTAAGCAGTGAGCCAATCGCCGCGCCAGGAGAGTGCCGACAGCAGTTGAAAGGATTGGGGTGCGATAAAAAAAAGTTGGTAAAGGAAAAATTGACGATGGGAAAAAGGAGGAAAGGGGGTTGAGGTGACAGAAGTCAGTTGAGAAGAGGATTGATGCGTATGGCGCAAATCAAACAGTAGAAAACACCAGGTGGCTTGAAGTCAGTCAGCCAGTCGATTTCGGGCCACCTGAGGCGAGGAAGGGTCGCGGATTGACTGAATTGGATCCGACTGCAGGGGAGCTCGCCAGAGACTGGCCAGAAAGCACCCGACGCCAAGGTAGTGGACCTTTATTAGGGGCCTTCACAGCTGGGGAGACGAGCTTGGGGTTCTAGAGTGGGGAGAGAATGTACCTCTCCGGCGGATATTGGTGGTGAGATACTTTGGATGGAGAGATTTGGATCGAAACTGATGCAGCCACTGTGCTTTTACGGAGAGGCTTCCCAATAGTCAGCAGCTGCCCTTGTTACACGAAATAAACAGAAGCTTGGTATGATCGTTGGTCTTGGATGTTGGTTGTCAGGTAGAAATGTTTTGGAGAGGAGAAGTTCAAGGGGAGACATTAATAACTGGTGAAAAGGACTGAGAGTTTATTCGCTGGATCCAGAAGGTGGAAGTTCGGGTTACTTCCAATAAAGATGCTTCTGCCTTCCTGTGGCACCTTACTACTACGCTCATGGGAATTGAGGTTGAGATGAAAATCGTGGGCATAACACGGGGCGTACCTTCCATTACAAGCCAGGGAGTTTGTACAGGGGTTTGATAGGTCTGGAATTTACGTTCCTTCAGATGCCCGGAGTTATGACGGGTGGGGCATACTGTAAGTTCGTGGACAGGTTAGGTAGGTACCGTAGGTATCAAGAAGCCTCCCAACTAATCCCGAGGGATAGTCATTTTATCAGTACCTAATTCTGAGAGTTCGTTTCAATGATACGGTGAGAATTTCGAAATATCCATTTCTTCGGGATTGTGGAATCCCGCTATTAAGTTAGGCTCATTGAGAAGACTTGTTCAATATCGAACTCAAAGTTTAGTCACGCGTACAAACGAAGCCGTCAGGCAATATCAAGAATGAGGACAAAAGCGTTGCAATAGATAAGTAGTACAAGTGCACTACTACTGGGTTACGAATACCCAATGATTAGAAGATACGTCTTGGTGATGTCTTTTAGAGAACCAAACGTCTTGATTGTTATCCCTGAAGCTTTCAACTTTAGGGTTCGAGTTGTTTGATTGGTTGTCAGAGTTACTTCAGTTACTCGGATCTCAGAAGTCTCAGCATCTTACATACAGGCACTTACTAAGGTACTATAGGTAGGCATCTACCTTAGTAGGTATTCATCCATTTTCCATAGAAGTTCAATATACCTTCCCTCGCAGCTAGGTGCTTACATATCTATACCTATCCCACACAATTGAACACCTACCTAACCAGTAGCTCTTCCAAAAAGCTTATCTCAGCAACTAACACCCCACCTGCCCAAAACCGAAGGAGGGGAAATGCTCATCAGCATGACATGAGTGAATGAGCACTTTGGTTCTATTTTCTCTCTGCAACGTTTCAATCTTGAGCTACAACTGAAGAATTTGACTCCTGGGTACTAAACCCTTCAATTTAAACTCAGATATAGCTAAATTCTTTTGGATATCCAAACTTTGTTACAACTCATCAAGTTAACTTGGCCTCTTGATCATCTAAGTCGCTGACACTAATCTTTCAATACTCTCTTCAAACTCGAAAATGGCTCCCAAGCAGAAGATTATCATCGATACTGACCCAGGTATGTCCCAAGAATCCCATATCCTACCAAATTCTGAGCTAATAGGTACAAGGTGTCGATGATATCATGGCTCTGCTTCTTGCTCTCAGTGCCAAACCTGAGGAGCTAGAGGTTCTAATGGTGTCTGTCACATATGGCAACGTCCCTCTGCAGAGGTAAATATACGAAATCTTATTATATCCGGGAATCTGTACTGATAACTTCCGTAGCTGCCTCCGGAATGTCGTGTCTCTCTTTCACGTGCTTGAAAAAGAACTCGAATGGAGGAAGTCTACAGGCAAGCCCGAGGGTTTTGGTGCTATGAAGGCAAACAAGCCCATCGTGGCTGTTGGTCCTGTCCACCCTCTCTGTGATGAAGAATTGATGGCAGATTACTTCCGTGAGTTTTACTAGTTGTTTGTGTTTGCTATATTCCTTTTACTAATAGAAAATGTCTGTAGACGGCATTGATGGCTTGCATAACGTTCATGAGGCTCATCCCGATTTGTCCCCCGCCGAAACTTGGAAAGGTATATTCCAAGATGGCGCTGACGGTGCTGGAGATTACTCTCCATTCTTTACGCCCTCGAAGGCCCCATCTCACATGGAAATCCTCCGAATCCTTAAAGAGAATCCCGTCGATACTGTCTCCGTTCTCGCGGTTGGTCCTCTTACCAACGTTGCTCTGGCAGCCGCAGAAGACCCCGAGACTTTCCTTCGTGTGAAGGAACTCGTCGTTATGGGCGGGGCTGTTAATGTTGAGGGCAACTGTACTCCCGTGGCTGAATTCAACTGCTATGCCGATGCTGTTGCTGCTGCTCGGGTTTACGCACTTACTTCGCTTAATCCGAGCTCCACGATGCCTACCATCCCCAGGGAGCTTTCAACTCTGAAGGCTTACCCAGACAAACTCTCCCGACAGCTCAAGCTTACACTTTGCCCCCTTGATATCACAACACCCCATTTAATTGGCAAGAGTTACTTCAGGGAGAACATTCAGGCTCATATTGAGGCTGGCAGCCCTCTTGCTCGGTGGGTGTCACACTTTGTCACTAAAGCATTCAGCAAGATCGAAGATATGGAGGGAGATGAGAGCGAGCCCGGTCTTTCTTTGCACGACCCATTGACAGTCTGGTATATGTTGACTCGAGATGATCCTAAGTGGAAGACACCCGAGAAGCTGGAGGACATCCGCGTTGAAACGAGCGGTCAATGGACACATGGAATGCATGTCGTTGATCGTAGATTCAGGAAGAAGCCCGCTGAAGCTGCAGTCGCTCTTTCAGAAAACCCTAGTGAGGATCCTCATATCTTGACTCTGGACGAGGTGCCTGGCGATGACCACGCCTGGCTGAGCGTCCTCAAGGGCAACCGTCTGAACCGTGTAATTGACTCTCCTGGCCATGACATCTTCAAGGAAGTGCTCATGCAACGCATCTTCGGATAGAATCCAGATTATAGGTCCTGCGTCAGCCTGAGTAGCCAAATAAACCAATCTCAAAACGTGAAAAGCCTATACCGTGGTGAAGGCCAAAATGAATTGTCTAAAACTCCCTGTACTCGAACGCCATGTGATCCTATCAATGCCACGGGACAGGAGACTCCTGATCCTCCAGCCGTGGATGCTGTACCCCAAACAAAATAGTATGTGTGAAAAAAAATGTCGCAGCATGGGCCGCTTCCCGCTGTTTCGAAGTGTGGCCTATACATGTTTGATACCGCCGATTGCTGAACCCTTGACTTCTGTCCAGTTGATACTATCGTCGAGGGCCTCATCTACGAGGCCGATCGAGCAAACATTGTCGCCGCGCACAAGATAGAGACCCAGAGGTACTTGGGCGGAGGGCTCAGGGTCGTCGGGCGTTCGGATGATTCGTTCCACAGCGCTGTTTAAGACCTAGGCACATGTTGTGAGCTTTTGTATCGTTGTGAAGATAGGGTATAGGGCATACCAGGTTGGTTGATTGGTCACATGCTGCCAATGTTCCGACGAGAATGCGCGAGTCGGCTGTAACAATCAGGACTTTCTCTTGGAGTATGTTAGCAAGCTGGCGGTAGAGCTTAGGAGGGGTATCCGACTGTTGAGGTATCCGCCAAGTGTAGCCATGGTGTCGAGCGCTTTTTGGGTATAATAAAGAGTGTTATTTTTGGTTTATGCAGTAAATTGCTACTAATAGTAGATCTGTAAGGGCGTTGGAGGTGATTCTTGGACTGGTTCAGTGGGTATCGGTTGAGGCTGTTTCGACGTTCACTGCGAGTTCCTGAGTTGGGACTTTTTGGAGGAGCTTCTGGTATGGATGTCGGCGCTAGACCTAATCGGGCCGACAGTATGCGACAAGGTGTGTGATGTTGGATATTTGGCAGCAGAATATGATGTTTGGTGTGTTGTTGGACTCGAGATACTAGGATGTATCTATATTGCTACGTGTGAGTTCATTTTGATCAGGTTGATTCAAATTCTAAATGCAACGCGCAAGCTCTGCCGAGGCAACATCAAGCTTTAGCAAACTTCGAAAAACAGTATCACAAATTTTCGATTAATAAATCACAACTTAGGCGGTAGACACCAAAGCATGTATTCAATAGGTATATACCTTTATCTATCATCATAAGTAAGTATACAGTTTCTAGTGCTCTTCCCAGGCATCTGCTGAACTGGCTCGCCCACGCTGCGAAACCTTACCACAAGAGCAAAGCTACCCTGAATGAGGCATAAGAACACCATCCAACGGCGCTTCTGGCCACACAGTAAAATTGTTGCTTTTCAAACAACATGCATTGGTAAAAGCTACGCCATATGAACCTAGCAAGGACTGGTAACTGCGCACTCAGGGAATAGAAGAATTATTCGAAATATCGCGACTCGCTGGATTTCAGAGCCAACTTATTGGGAGCACCACCAGCTAAAACCAAGCACAAGGAGTTCACACACGTCAGCGTAAAACTTAAAAAGATCTTCTTCACTACCTAGGACAAGCCCAAGTAAGCAATGAAAAACCGAGCCCATGTAGTTCGCGTCACCTGGAGGCAGTGTAATACCAGGGACACTATGGGCAGAATCATGTGCAAGCACAGGGGAAACTGCCCGGAAGCCAAAAATAGGAATAATCACGATTGGTGTCCTTAGACACCTTTCAGAGATTAAACTGAAAAGAACAGATACTACACTTGATCTAAGCCAAAAGGCAAAGAGAGCTAAGGAGAAAAGGAAAAGAAAAAAACGTAGCTTGGGCGGGAGTGGGCGGCGTTTTATAGAGCTGCTAGAAGGCGGTGAGCGGGGCTGATTGGCAGAATTTTTTGGGTGAGCCTGAGGCTCTGGTCTGTTGTGCAGGCAGCACTTGGGTTGGGGACGAGAAATGAGTGAGGGAGTTGTTCGTGAATGGGGCAACGAGAACCTTGATGAGTGAAAGGGAATATGGAGGAATATGTGAGAAAAATGGCTGATAAGCTTTGAAGAAATCATCGATCCCAGATAGCAGGATATGTCATGCGGGGTGAGTGTTTACTTAAAAATATATATGAATAGTGTTGGAATATATATGCTGTCCATCCTAAATTACTTGAAAACTGAATATAGGCGTACAACTGTAGATTTGTAGAAGAAGCGTACGAGGCATATCTTGAAGTGCACTTGGATATCAATGCTCAACCAAGATAGTTCAATACCACACCAACCCATGACCTCTCGAGCCTCCCCGTTCCCCGATCGTAGTGAAAGAAGTGGTGAAGAAACAAACGCAAAAGGAATTGTCTAGTCACAAGGCAAGAGAATGAACCATCCACAATCATACAGATAATAATGTACTTGAATTCGCGACACCGTCGCTATCTAACAATTTCATCTAGAGTAGATAGATGCCTGGGTCTTGAGCTAAAACTGAGTGAGTACAGTAGCAGCGGGCGTCTACCACCTGCATCCAAACGCCGTATCCTGGGAGCGCCCTCCCATATGCCTGCCTGCTTGACCAGATCCGGCCTTTGCCATATATAAAATACCGAATTACCCTTCTCATGTGAACGGCGGTCACCCATGATCTCAAGGAAACCCCAAACGCCTCTTTGCTTGTTTCGTACTCTACAAAGACTGTGCTGTTATGTATACATCGTATTCTTGATATCAGTCTTCAACAAGTTCTCCCTCTTCGTCTTCCGAGAGCTTAGCTCGCTTCTCTGCTCTGTCACTCTTGTTCTCACCATCGTCTGGCTCCCGTCGTTTGAGCGGTGACCTGAGGGCGCTCCCGTTCTCGTCAGGCTTAGACTGAGAATCTCCCTCTCTCCCTGGGTGTCGTCCTTCGCTATCTATACTGGCACCGTTGACTCTAGAACTCACGGCGGGGCTGCGACTCGCGCGGTCGGCTTCCAGCGGGGTGCCGGTTGTTGATGATAATGTGTCTGGTTGGCTCAGCAGGGTGTCGGCTCGTTTTCTGGTGTTCTCAAGATGAAAGGCTGGTGACGGCAGCGACGGGTTCTGCTTTCTAAGCGGATTCTCCGTGTAAAACTGACGCATCACCTCGATAGCCTGAGAGCATAAGGTTTCATCACCCTTCAGATGCTTCCACCAGGGCTCACCATTGACATCTTTAATTTGTTGGTTGGCGTGTATGCTTGCAAAAAAGATAGCACTAATGGCGACATCTCGAGGTTCTATCAAGAGCGGGATTGATGTGAGGCAAGCGTCGTTACAGAAAGCCCAGGCCGATTGTCGTAAATGCTTGTTGTGAACTATCTCGAGCTTACCGAGCAGTTCGAACAGGTGGTGATAGGGGTTGTCAACCATCAGATCGAATGTGAGTTGTTCTAGCATGACTTCCTCGTATGTGAGGATGCTGTCTCGCCATCGCCAGTACTCCTTGCTTTGTTCGTCGATGATAAGCTTGGCGTTCTTCTGCGCAACCTTGGCTACGGCTATGATGATGTCCTTTGTTTTGCGGCAGTTCTCCTCGACTTTGTTGGCCAGGAAGAGAGCCGTTGCTGCGATGTTCTAGACGTCAAACGTTAGTGTCATGTCGAAGACATTTATGCTGCCCAATTGAAACAGTTTCCCATCGTCAAAGAGACTCTGGAATTGTAAATTAGGTGAATGGACTCACATAATGATGAATTCCACCTTTCTCTTGCAACATATGGCAGCGCATGAAGAAGCGATGGAAGAATACTCCAGCCACCCACAGTGTAATCTGGGGAAGATCCAGCATGACACCTGCCTGGTAAACGAAATTGACACCCTTCGCTCTGCGCATTCGCTCATCGGCCGGCGAAATACCTTCGACGATACTTGGTGTGCTTCGCACCTCGTCCGACGTAAAGGCCCATTGGTTGGGACCGGCTACTGGAGTTTGCGCACCAGATCGTGATGGAGACGCCTGGGGCTGGCGCCCTTGCGGCCGGGGAGGAGATGTCCGTGTAGAGTGCTGAGGAGGTGTCGGTACCGCTGGAGGAACGGCATCGCGTCGTCGAGGGGATCGTGATCTCGAGTCGCGCTCAGGTCGAGGGTTCGCAGGCAGGGTCGGGGGTTGATACCCTTCCCTGGGAGGCCTATAGCGATCGATGCTCGCCATGGCCGGCGTTCTTACGTTGAATTGACGATTCTTGCGATGATGAGAAGAAGGCGGTTCATAAGATAGGAACGAGAAGCTCTGAAATGTGGTGATGATGATGATTAACGGAGGGTATTTGTAAATTCGAAAGTGATGCGAAGTCTGAGTTAGCCGGCACCGCAAGGAACCTGACCTAAGAACGAGGTTGGCGTTTGACAGCAGGGGGGCAAGCGAACTAGAGTCAAACCCAGGTAGTGGTATCTAATCACGAGGGTGGCCACATGATATCCAATCAGCGTTTGTGGCACTCAATTCAAAGGATGAAACAAAAGAGTTCCACTTTAGATGAATAGCAAAAGGGTCGTTTGGACGATTGTTGATGATTGAGACTGATTGTTGATTTTTATTTCTCATTTGGGTACCTTTTATTACGAATTTTTGGGGTATCTCAGGGTAGCTTTGTCTGTCTCATCTAGGTAGGTAGATCAGTATATTCTTCAACAATGCCTAGATTCCCTCGCCATCGTTTCGACCCCATAGCTTGACTGTGCGATCATGGCCTCCACTGACAATCCACTTGCCGTCCCTGCTGTAGTCGACACTGGCAACTGGGCCTGTGTGGCCGCTAAGTGTTTGCACCAGCGTCCAGTCATCTGCTGAAAAGATCTTGACATTTCTGTCAAAGCCGCTTGATACAAAGAAAGTGCCTGACTTTTTGGGTAGTTGTGCACCCTTCTCATCAACACCAGGTGGAACACCAGTGAGGGGGTCATCCAAGCCCTTGTACCATCGCATATCAGAAACAGCGCTGGTGTGCGCGCCGATACCGCCCGTCTTTTGTACCTTTCGGACATCCCAACACTTGATCCAACCATCAGCCGATCCAGATAGTACTCTATGTCCATCAGAGCTCCAATCCAGCGCATGTATAGGTTTAATATGTCCGTCCAGGTGACCATCGAGAATCATGACTGTACGCCCAGATCGCAAGTCCCAGATTCTGCCAATACTGTCTAGACCAGCACTTGCGAGCAAAGATCCATCAGAGCTAAAGCTGACAGCGTAGACACCTCTTGAGTGGCCTTCTTGTAGAAGAACCTCGGCAGTTGTCTCGACATCCCACAGGCGCCATGAGGTATCCTCGGACGCAGAGGCAAGATATCGTCCGGAAGGATGGAACTCAATACGGCACACTCGCTGCGAATGTCCTTCAAGTGTTGAGAGAGGGGTATCTTGGCTTAACGACCACAGGTGAATAGAACCCTCGGCACCACCTGACGCCAGGTTAACAGAATTAGGCGAAACATTGTGCTCTGGAAGAGTGGAGCCAGGAAACCAAGATAAACCGCTGATCTTGCTGGTATGACCGCGGAAAGTCGTCTTTTGGTTCAAGCTTGGTATTTCGACCAGCTTGACTTGGCCACCCCAGTTTCCTACAGCGACCAGCTCGCCGTTGGGGGATATGCGTGTCATGCTGACATGACGCTCACCAACCGTCTGACTGCCCTGAAGCTCGAAAGCTTGTAATCTGTCCTTGACCTGCTTGCGAAATTTGACTTGGGTGCGTAGAGGGATGGTGGATTCTGCTTTTTGAAATTGGGTCCTTTTCTTCGCCCGGGGTAAAGAGTACTCGGCGAGCTTTAATCGAGCCTGTAAAAGTTCGGGTCCGCCTCTCGAGTAAAACTCCTCCTCCTGCTCCTCTTCTTGTTCCTCTCCAGCGTCTTCCATTGTGATATCACCATTTTCCAAGCCAGTCATCTCGGCCTGTATGGTAAGAAGTTCGCGTAAACGGTCTCGGCGATCAACAAGGGCTTCTCCGAATAGGGTGACTGGCTCGCCCATCTCTCGGAGCTTTGCGCGGACTCGTGTGTCATCTGTAGGGACTGCTATCGTTGCAGCGAGTCGTTTGCGATTGAACTGGTTGAGAATGGCTGAAGCCTTTTCAGATGGAACACCTGTTCCACCCATGGGGATGTCATAGTCATGGTCATCGGGGACATCTTCCAAGGCAATACCTTGAGGTTGCTCGGCGTCCTCCACGTACGCCTGCCGCGATGGGTGCATCATCTTGGCTCAAGGTTGGGAAACGTGAGTGAAGGATTGTTTCCTATGAGAAGTTGGACGTCGATTGCGAGTGTTGTTGTATGGTTCACCTAGAGTCGAGAAGCTGGTGATGCAAAGTCTTGTTGATCTAAGTTGTGGCTGATGGCTGCAGCCTTGTCGGTTTGCGCGTGCTCTTGGATTGGCAGACGTGAAATTTCCAGACGTGAGCTTGTAGCCGCGACGGCAGTTTATTTCGCCGATGGCCGACAACAGACCAGGTTGTTTAATGGGCCCCTGAAGAATCACAAGCTAAACAGTTAACGAAGACCAACCATCCATTCACTTTCTACCGGATCGATCACCGCATGGCCCAGGCCTGTCAGGTTATTGGTGATGTCAGTGTCTCAAGACTGTCTGTCATCCATTGATTCCTTTCATGCCTCGTGACGCTGACCAGAAAACCTGGTAACGAATGAGAACGTGTCACGTTCAAGGCTTGTTTCCTACCTCGAATTAACCAACGCAATACGAGTCAAGGGAGCAATAAAAACAAAAGTCCAGCCCATGCTCTATAGCCACAAATTAAAGAAAAAAGGGGCATAAATATGGTTAAGTTAACTTAATGCGACAAACTTTGTCTCCCTCGAGTCTCACGGTCCATGTCTTGGGCTTGAATTTGAATTAATTAATGAATTCCAGATAGCAGTAGCCAGTGGAGGTTGAATTGGCGCAGCCTATCCCCTGACTTAGGATGACTTGTATGAGTCTCAGGGGCTATTTTTACGTACAATATCCAAACCTGAGTGGTGGTTTGTATCACCCGCTCACTAGGCCCCCGAGCCTTTAATTCCTCCCCGCGTTCCAAGTGGACGCTCGGGCTAATCGACAGGGGATTTCCATTTATTGACGGCCCAGCCGAGGGTTAAGGCGGGTGGGCTGAATAACAGGCGCAGCTGGATTCTTTGGGTTGTAGCCAATGCAAGCCCGCCTAAAAAAGCCTAAAAAATCACGGCCCGGAGCTACAGCGCACCTGCTGAAATGGGCGCAGGGCCATTCATGGCCACCAAAAAATCCTGGTTTTTTTCAAACATGCTTTCCTTTAATACTAGACCCATTCTTTGTCTTGCGGCCCTTTCCTCTTCTTTTCCCTCCTCACACCACACTTGGTGAACATCAGTTCAACATTCCCACGACACCTCACCGCTGCCAAATGCATATAGCAAAGCCTAACGTCTTCCGTACTTCTTTCTTTCGTTACCAGATGCGTGTCGCGAACTTCTACGATATTGAGCGTCACTTCGACTCACAGCCCCGCGCAGATCCCGAGCGCCGACGAGGATTCGGATTTCCCTGAGTAGCACGACTATCTGCACTTGTCCACTGTCTGAGCAGAGCGAGTGCTGCGTGGTGTAGTTATCTGAGCATAACCGTGCCGTTCCTAATCCTCCAAACCTCAGACTACCACTTTGAATACCGCCCGCCATGATAAGCCAGGCACCCGCCGCGGTCACTACCGTCCGCGGATTTCAGACTACACCTGCTACCTCGGGCGACGAGGACTCCGACCATGGACATAGCGAGGTCCCGACCCCTCGACGCAAGACTCCTGGACGAAACCTCATCATAAATGATGTTGTCAGCGCCAACTGCAGCCCTACCTTCCGCCCCCATCCCTCCCCTGCCATGTCGGGCATCGCCAAGCTGCGCATGCAGATGGAGCCTCTGAGCCTTGACGGAGGATCTCCCTGTCACTCCATGAGCCGTTCTGGAAGTCAGCAAGGACTCGCGCTGGGTTTTCGAAAGCAAATGATCAGCCGTACTCAGAGTCGAGAGGATGTTCGCAGCGAAGCTGGTAGCGAGATCTCAGACAGCTCTATTAGTTACGAAGTTAATCTTGAGCACGACTTCGCTAGCGAGAGCGTTCGAGAGCGTAGTGGATATCTCGAAACCCTAGAGGGCGGCCTGGCGCCGAATCGTAAGATAACGTCGGAGGACTTTGAACAGCTGCGATGCCTTGGAAAGGGTACCTATGGTACTGTACTCCTCGTCAAGCAGCGCGCAACCGGAAGACTCTACGCTCAGAAGCAATTCAAGAAGGCCTCTCTGGTCGTTCACAAGAAGCTAGTTGAGCAGACCAAGACTGAGCGACAGATTCTTGAATCAGTCAACAGACACCCATTCGTTGTCAAACTGTTCTATGCTTTCCAAGATCAAGAGCAACTGTACCTCATCCTCGAATATGGACAAGGTGGTGAGCTTTTCACTCACCTCAACACAGAGAAGATGTTCTCCGAGGATGTCGCTGCATTCTACATGGCAGAAATGCTTCTGGCCATTTCGCATCTGCATAACGATCTCGGTGTGGTCTACCGCGATCTCAAGCCGGAGAACTGCCTTCTGGACGCTGAAGGACATCTCCTTTTGACCGACTTTGGTCTTTCAAAGGTCTCGATCGACCAGACCGAAGGCTGCAACTCGATGTTGGGAACTGTTGAGTATATGGCACCCGAAGTTGTCCTTGGAAAGAAGTATGGAAAGGCAGTCGACTGGTGGTCCTTCGGAGCACTCGGGTACGACCTGATGACCGGAAACCCACCTTTCCGTGGCCAAAACCATGCCAAGATCCAAGACAACATCGTCAAGCAGAAGCTGGTTCTTCCTTATTTCCTGAGCCCTGATGCTAAGGATCTGCTCACTCGACTTCTCCGCAAGGATCCCAGCAAGCGTCTTGGGGCGGTGATGCCCAAGGACCTCGCGACGATGAAGAAGCATCGGTTCTTCCGCAAGATTGACTGGAAGAAGCTTGCGGCGCGTGAGCTCGAGCCGCCGATTCAGCCCATGATCACGGACCCGGAGCTAGCCGAGAACTTTGCCCCTGAGTTTACTGAGTTGTCCATCAGCCCGGTGCTACAAAACAAGGATGCCTGGCCCCGAAGCCTCCCTAAGGATGAGCTTTTTGGTGGTTTCAGCTTTGTTGCATCTTCAAGCCTGTTGAATGAGGATCGGTTTGCGGCCTTCGCTCAGAGTTAAGAGATGACCATTGATCATGAGAAGGATGAGGGTATAGAAGAAATGGGGATGAGGAGCTGGTTGAGACGGCCTGGTGTTACTCAGGATTGCTGGCTGCGTTTTCTGATTGGTGTGATTTTTTGCATTGCCTAGGTACCTGTGAAAGAGCATTACAACATAGACAGGATCACTGGCCGTTAAAATTAGATGGTAGTATCTTCAAGTCAGTTTGGTGGTATCGTTCGAATTGTAGATTTCAATAGAGTTTGCGCTTCCCCTATGGCCCTTGCCGTCTTAGTGATGGCATGACACAACTGCCCTAAACGTGTAAACAGCCGGAAGTATGACAGGTAGCGGACTGCACTAGCATTAGCTGGGGCTTAGCTGTCAAGGCTGGTTCTGTTAGGTTGTACTCTAGGGGGGTGAATGACATTGAGTTCGTGTTTGGATACAGGATGGTGGTGATGATGCTCAATTTTGTAGGCATACAGAATGGAAATTGTGACGACGGATCAATGCAGTCTCACATCATCGGATATAATTGTGCCGTGTAAAATGAGAACAAGAGACTTGGTACATATACATTCCAAGTCTACAACAGAAAATCGTGCGTAGTTGGTACAGTACATACTAGGTAAGTATGTAATCGGGCAGTCACTCTGTTGACCTGAGTGGCTGCGTTAATCGGAAGTATTGGTTGCATCGTTATGTGACAACTACAACTACAACACAGCATCTCAAACTTGAACAAATGCGTCACAGAAGAGCCAAGATCGACTCGATCATCGCATCACATCGCATCATGGGAGAATTGAGTTTTGGCGTCTGTATTCGTAGAGATAACCTGGATTACTAATTAACGTGCTTGAGATGGAGGCTTAGACCGACCAACAGAGTCTCTGATCATCGGGCATCATCAATAGCGCAACATGAAATGGAGGGGGCCGCGCAATCATCATGTACGAGGCGTCGACTATTGCATGCCATCACTGAAACGGCACTATCTACATTTTCTTGGCATACTGTAATCGACGTAGTCTGCTTTGCGAGGATTGAATAATCAAGCTCCCCGGGCAGCCAGGTTATTCTGTGAAACATTAGAGACGATGTCCTTGTCTGGGGAAAAGAATAGAGTCAAAACTAAGCCTTCGGTTAAAAAGAGCTGACGTATACATGAGGCTTGAGTACATTCATATAGATAGAGCCCAGGCCCTGGTAGCGTGGTGTTGTAAATTGGGGAAATGCCATTGGGTGGGTTACTGTAGCCGTTCTTGGCGAGATCCTACATAGAACTTGAGAAGGAAGCATTTGTTTATGCGCTCATCAAACACGATACGAAGCTGCCAATGGTAGAATTTGGCGTGGAGCTCTGAGGCTATTCACACCTTAATTCTCGGTGCTCCACGTGGGATAACGTTTGTTGCCGTGGGATGTGGGATGATCGCCTCTTCTTGGATTGATTGACCCATCCACGACAGAGAAGCATAATCAGATCTTTTACCTGATTGGGTATCGTCGCCTCAAAACTGACCCAAAGCAGATCTCACTTGCGGAGATATCCCTGTAGGGGTCGGCCGCCTTTTGATTCAGTCCTTGTAAATAAATGTATGTATGTATCATCGCAGCCTTTTGCTAGACGTCATATGCAGTTGAGCACGTATTCCATCACTCAAAAGATTACTGAAATAAGAGGAGGCCTCTCTTCTTATTCGGATAACGGGTAGAAAGGCACGCAAGGGCACCTTTCCAACGTTAACAGTTTCAATGAATGATGCTTTGATAGGTAGATCTGTCTGGCTAACCAATCATTCTGGCGTCGTGACTGTACCCCGAAGACTCTAGACGCGCCAACTACCACTATCTCGGCGCTGAAACCGGAATGGCTAAAGCTTAAGGGCAATGCCCAGCTACTGATAGCTTCTGTCGGGTCTTGGTCTAGAATGTGGTCCTACCTGGTGAGTTGAAACCTTAATACCTTCATCCATATCGCGACAAGGATTAAGCAAGGGTGGCCCCGACAAAAAGTGCTGACGACAACTTTGGTCCCTTCACTTGGGACCCAACTAATCATGTCAGACTAACAAATGGCGGTACTTGCATTGTCATCTGCCGAGTATCTTGTATTCAACTTCGTAAATCGTTTCGTTTAGCAGTAGCCGTAGCACCAGCAGAGCACAGCACTAACATTGCACTGCCGTGGCTTTGCGGCGCGTAGCGTCTGTAGCTGAGTGGAGGATCCTCTCACTATAGGAATATCCCCTGGTCCATCTCCATTTGTGCTCACTTGGTGCTTATTATATTACTCCAAGTGCCCCCCTCAGTAAGATTTCTCATTCCCTCACTCGCAGTAAAACATTCTTCTTTCATTTCACTTTACTCCCCTTGGTTCGTGCTGTCTTTGTTCATATTATCACTATGAAGTCAACACTTAGCACATTATTGATGGTGCTGTGTAAGTCCTTCCTATCAAGAACACCATGCCACACCTACAGGACTAACATTCTTTTAGCTGCTGCTCGCAGCACACTCGCTATCACATCTTCCTTCTGCCCAGACAATGGCGACGTCTGTTTCCGCTGGGGTGTCCCAGAGGCTTCCGCCAGCTCAGGTTCCGGGAGCTTTTACATCCAGATGAAGGCGCCAACCACAGCGCAATGGGCAGGACTAGGCACGGGAGCTGGTATGGCTGGATCTGATATGTTCCTCATTTACCAGGACGGCAACGGCAACGTCACCCTGAGCCCTAGGAAGGGCACTGGCGAGGTTATGCCTGAGTACACGAAACGAAACGGTCTCGAGCTCCTCGCCGGTTCTGGAGTCAAGGACAATCAAATGATCGCCAACATTCGATGCGACAAATGTATTGAGCTGGCTCTCAAGGGCACCAGCCCATGGATCGCAGCTTGGAAGAATGGCAAGTCTCTCGATTCGACGAGCTTGGAGCAGCGCATCTCGGAGCACGACAAGCACGTCTCCTTCGACGTTGACTTCAACAAGGCCACTATGAGCTCCGACAGCAACCCTTTCACCTCCAGCAACGAAAACTCGAGCTCTGGTTCTGGTGTGACACAGACGGGAAGTGCTAGCACCCCAAGCAAGACAGTTCTGCGTGCTCATGGTGTTATCATGTCCATTGCCTTCATCGCTGGATACCCCCTGGGTGCCATTCTGATGCCCATGCTTGGAAAGTGGCTCATCCACGCTGGCTGGCAAATGGTCATGTTGCTTCTCATGTGGGCTGGATTCGGACTTGGTTATAGCTATGCCCATGACTTGGGCATTGTAAGTTCTCCTTTATGGTGTATTCGCATCAGTCAATGCTAACGTGTTACTCTAGTGGGGAAAGCAAACTCATACCAGAATGGGCACTGCTGTTTGTGCTTTGATGACACTTCAGCCTATCTTCGGCTACATGCATCACCGGTACTTTGTGGCCCACCGTCAGCGGGGACCTATCAGCCACCTCCACATCTGGTTCGGCCGAGCTCTCATCATCATCGGTATCGTCAACGGTGGCCTGGGTCTTCAGCTTGCCAACTCGTCCACGGCGTACATCATTGCGTACTCGGTCATTGCTGGTATCGCTGCCGTGCTCTACCTCGCCGCTGCCTTTATTGGTGAGCGTAGGAGGAGCGCTTCTCGTGCTAAGCAAATGTCCCCTCAGATGTCTCAGGAGGAGGCACGATAAGCTGTCAAACTAGACATGACACGACATACCATAACATAAGATAACATGGCGGATGCTGTAATGCTATGAGGGTGTTTTTGATTCGGAACTTGTGAATTGTGATACCATAGATCTTTAGTCCATCGGGATTGGGTCTGATAAACGGCAAAATGTTTGCTTTTGCTGCGTTGCCAATCGTTCTACTCTTTATTTGTCAGGTTGCATTTAAAGGTTAGTACGGAGTATATAATATATAGAATGGATGACAATATTACATCATAACCAATACCTTCAGTGAGGCGTGGTTTTATGTAACTACATCTTGACATCAAGGTATTAAATTAACCCTCTTTCTTGCATCAAACGAAGTGATATTGGACTATTTGGAAGTAATTATTTTCGAGTACGGGAGTGACTTAAAAAAGAATGCTGCTTTTGAATGGGTTATCTAGGTATGCTTGTCGGGTGAAATTTTGCTTTAAAGCAAACCTCAAGCCCTTGTAGCACCTGCATTGAACTTGATGCAAGTGAGAGCTCACGATATGTTCTTCCCCAGTCTCGACGGGGGGACCAATGCAAGATCTACCAGCTTCAACCAATCATATGTCCCAACAGTCACGTGTGTGCCTCTCACCCGTGATGCTCCGGGTTGATATCCAGCCTGAGGCATCAACACCACCACAGCAAGGCCGAACCGCTCTAACCGGGGGCGAAGACGCATGGTCCAGTGCAACCTCTCACGATTTTTCCACCCAAAACCCTCAATCGACCTCGCCCTCGATCTCGCCTTCGCCCATATCCCCCCGGAGTCAGAGTCACCCCCTCAATTGAGCCACCACCAGCCTTTCAAAATGCTCATCCAACTCTCCAGGGCTACCGTGAGAACTGATCATTTTTATTGCGAGTAGAAATACTGACGTCTTTATAGCGCGCTCGCTCCGCCGTTGCGGCTGTTTCTCGTGTCGCTGGACCTGCCGTTCAGGTGAGGGGCTTCATTGCTCCCACTGTCTCCCGGAGAGGTAAGATTTTACTCGTCTATACCACAGTGAACTCTTCAATCAATTCTCTTCGGACGTCGCGATTCCGTCAACTCGATTATCCATTTCGCCCGGTCGGATCTGTCCTCCTATAGCCGAATCTGCGCTCCACCTCAGCTCCGACGTCGCCAAATATTCGACATCAAATATCAAACATCAATCAACATTCACATCGTTACCTACTATCATTTCTTGCATCTCACTTAAATGAGCTACCATACGCTATCCGACTCACCAAAAATATGACCTCACCTAATGAATGCTCAATTGCTGACATCATACCTCTGTAGCCGACTTCGTCCAAGAGCTTTACCTCAAGGAGCTCAAGGCCTACAAGATCCCCGCTGTCAAGGAGTCGGACGCCGAGGGCAACGTCCAGACATTCAACATCCCCAAGACCCCCATCTCCCCCGAGGAGACCGACCTCGCTGGCAACCTGAAGGAGTACGAGAGCATGGCCGTCGAGATTGAGGGCCAGGACACCTCTGCCCAGTCCGCCGGCACCCCCGAGGTTGCTGACTGGCTCGAGGCCGAGGAGGATGACGAGCCTCACCACTAAAGCGTTTTTCCTTGCCTAAGGAAGCTGATAGACTATGCGGACTACAGCAAAATTTTGGGTGTTATTTTTTCTCACCGCCCAGCCGCCGTTACATGGGGATAGAAAAAGAAGGAGGCTGACACCAACTCAGCCCCAGGGATGAAGAGCCGGAGCGAAATAAGAAGCAGAAGCAGAAGCAAGTGGGTTGGGGATGAGAACCCTGTGTACATTTTCCTAAAATCCAACCTTTTTCGGTTGCCTGTAGGAACTAATTGCGAAATGCGAACGTCAAATGAAGCACAAGCAACTTTGTTACCTTGCTCTCTCCGAAGTGATCCCATGTCACATGAACTTGCAAAACCATAGTGCTGCAACAGTAGGGCATGAATTTCCATCGAGTATCCATACAATGCAACTCCTGCATTGATCTCTAGTGCTCCGCAACTCCGATACTGCATAACCTCCACTGTCTACTCCGTATTGACCATCACGATCGTCGTCTATGCTCCCTGACATCAACAACATGCGTGACCTCGACCGCCCACTAATTCACGTACTATCTTTCCATGACATCTTTCATCCAACTCTCTGGGCTCTGCTACACCAATTCTAGTTTATCGACGTCAGGTGGCAACCAACGTCATCGACAATCACAAGACGGCCGGAAGGCTGTAATCAACGTTTACTATAGGCTACTATATCCAACAAGAACAAGTCTAGAACAAACCCAAAGAGAACAACAAAGCTCCCTTCCGGAACACACTGCATCCAATGGCTGACTGTTGTGGCATTCTCATTTCATTACTGCATATGGCCCTCCTGTTATTGCTGGGAATCAAACTATGGGAAAAGGCACTCAAAAGAGGGATCTACCAAAATAGACCTGGTCCCTCTTATTTTTTGTTTCTCGTTCTCTTTCTCTCTTTTTGCACAACCATAAAACGCCATCAGTCCTGTACAGCACCACGACCAATGCAATGCAATACCAGCCGACCTCGATGCAAATAATTCCACAAATTAGACATCCGTAGCCCACATGCAAAAAAGGGGGAGAAGAGGGCAAGTTTTTGGTTTTTGCGAAATATTACTTTTTTGCTTCTTTGTTATGACACGACACGTAGAGATAGATAGATCTCCAGCATGGTTGAAACGCCGTCGAGCTTGACTTGAATAAAACGTGCAAGAAAAAAGAGTCTGCCGCATTATACGTCAAAATGAGAACCCCCAACCATGTGCTCATCGTGTCCAGTCTTCACGATCCCGCTCATCCGGTTTGCCTTCCTGAGGTCAATGTCGTCGAGATTGTCCCAATCGTCGTTATCGCGGTGCCTGTGGTTGTGGCCATCGTCCATATCTTCATCGACAAGCCCTGCTCGGTCTCTCATGTGATCATCAAGTGCGCTCTCATCAACAAACGTGAAGCCCTGGAAGTTGGCTTGAACAGATGGGGATAGGGGTGTTGAAGCAGCGTAGCCTCGAGCCAATGCCGCGGCACGCTCATTTAGAGAGCCATTCTGGTCCAGCGCGGTCGTGAATTCTGGATCGAAGTATGAAACATCTGTCTCAGACTTCAATTTGGGCTTGAATGGTGGAGTGATAAGCTTCTTGGAGAGAAGAGTCCAGTCCACATCAGCAAAGAATGGGTGTCTCTTCAACTCCTCGGCGTCATCAGTAGCACCCAATCTGTGCTTGGGGTTTCGGTTAAGAAGTCCCTTGACGAAATTCCTTCCTTCCTGAGACAGGGTATCTCGAGGGAATCTCACCTTACCGAAGGCAATATTCTTATACATTTGCTGTGTATCTTCGGCATAGAATGGGCTCCAACCACAGCACATCTCAAAGACCAAAACTCCAAGCGACCAGAAATCTACCATCTTGGTGTAGCCGGATTCGTCCAGCAAAACCTCGGGTGCAAGGTATTCGGTGGTTCCACAGAAGGTGTTGGTAGTGTCGTTTTTCGTAAGATTGGCCTTGGAAAGACCAAAGTCGCACAGAGCGATATGACCGTTGGCGTCCAGAAGGATATTCTCAGGCTTCAAGTCCCGGTACACAATGTCGTTATGATGGAGGTGCTGGATGGCCAAAATCAACTCGGCGATGTAGAATTTGGCTCGCTTCTCATCGAATCGACCCTCCTTCTGCAGATGCCAGAAAAGCTCACCTCCAGACATATAGTCGGTAACAAGATAAAGTTCTGATGGAGTTTGGAAAGAAAACTTGAGACCAACGATAAAGGGTGAGTCGGACATGGCCGTTCGAACCAAAATATTTCTCTCCCCCACGGTATGGGCGACTTCCTTCTTTTGCACGATAACTTTCTTTTGCAGAACCTTCATGGCGTAGATGCGTTGAGTATCCTTCTTTCGCACTTGGTACACCTGACCAAAAGTGCCCTTGCCGATGAGCTTAAGAATGTCGAAATCAGTTGGGCCAAACTGCTTCCTCTCGGATCTGTGATAGATAGCTTCAAGGAAGATCTCGCCAGTTGGCGCATTCTCTGCCATGGTATCAGCATGGCCTTGTAGTTGGAACCAGCCCTGAACAGTGGCACCAGGATCCTTGCTGGCCTGGAAATCAACATGGCCAAGAAACTCATCGCCCGTCGCTCCGTGATCATAAACTGAGACGTCAACCAGCATATCATGATCCACAACGTCGCTACTCAGTGTCAGTATGAAAATCGTTGAATTTGATCCACGGTATAACCTACAACTCAGCTTCGGCGTCCCATTTTGGGTTGGTGAATGTTAACTGCCCACCAGATCGGTTGCGGAATGAGCCATAGTCATTAACGCTGGTGTTGCTGCTTTGTCTGCTCCTCATGGGAATAGCCAAGGGACGGCCAGAGTCACTTCCTGATCGCTGGATGGGGATGCCGCCAGCAGCCGGGGGTGGGTCGACACTGAGGTTGTCATCCTCATCGATGTGGTGGGGACCACCAGAGATGAGCTCACTTCGTTGAAAAACCACAACAACATAAGGGTCCCGACTCTTTCTGAGCCCGCGAGCCTCGTTAATTTTGATAGTTAGTTTTCCCTTGGCAGCAGGCGCCTGCGCACCGCCAGAACTCCTGGGAGTCTGGGTACCACTGACTTCAGCGCCATCATGACTGGTCCTCCCGGAGGAGGGGGCTCTATCGGAGCCGGAAGGTCGTGCAGCCGACATTGCTCGAGTAGGAGTCGAGTTGCCGCTCTTGAACGTCATACGAGTTAGCTCCCTGAGTCCATCAAGAAAATGCCACTTGCCGGGGGCAGCAGCTGAACAGGTGCTTGAACTTGCACCAGGTTCGGGGTGCGAAGGAATAATGGAGTCTTTGGTTGGTGATGCGTTTTTGGAGGAGTCAAGTTCAGGTAGTGATGGGTCATTGGAAGTTTGAAAGTGGGTGGTGGTGAAGGGCGAGGCTGTGGGTTTCTTGAATTGTGACTGTTGTGTAAGAGACTTCTGCTCGACTGTAGTAGCCCTGCCATGCGCCCCTGAGTCTGCAGAAATCATATCCTGGGAGATAGAGGCCCCCGAGGACGAGGGCTGAGAAGTGGGTGGGGTTGGGTAGGGGTTCGAAAGGTTATGCTCATCCCGCTCTGTGGTACTTGGCATGAGACCAGGACGCTCATGTTGAAGAAGCGAACGATCCAAAGCCAAGGAGTCACAGCCGCCAGGAGAGCCTTCAGTGTGTGCCTGCAACTGCAGGCCGGTTGGTGGAGTGGGCTCAACTAAAATTCGGTCTAGAGTGGTATCACTCCGCGACGAATTGGGCTCTGACGAAGGCGTGGAAGGGTATTTACGAACCTGGCCGAAGTAGCTCATGATGCCGGGCAAGCGTTTGTCCTGTAGATCGGGTTGAGGTGTAGCCACACCAGATCGAGGAGTATCAAGACCGATGTGATCGGCACCATCCTCGTCTGCCGCAGACCTGACGATTTTGTTAATAACCCCATGCATTTTTGTAAAGGATTTCCAGTGAGTGAATAAATGCTTCTACGCCAAAGCAGCGGCGCGGGGGAAAAATCAAAGTGAGAACACTAGTTCATGACGGCTGCCAAGCGCGTCAACTAGAGGGTAAACAGGGCAAAGGCAGGGAGGGACTGAGGGACCACCAGAGGAGACGAGCAATAATAGAAGAGGTGGACGCTGGCGATGCGACTATGACGAGAAAAACACGGAATGGCAAAGTGTTTGGAGCCAGTGGTGTGTTCGCGCCGATGTGGATGCGGACGAAGCGCCAGGACCAGCGAGTGAGCAGGACAGCACAGTAGAGATTGGGATGGGATGCGAGACCTTGCCAAGAGCGGCCGTGTACTGTAAGACGAAGCGTGAAGGGACCAAGTGGAGGCTCGATACTTGAATGTAAAGGGTATAGATAGAGACGATGACGAGATCAATCCATTACTCCCGGGAGTAATGGAACCTCGCTGTGCGGCCGGGGTTAGACTCGTCCAAAAAGCTTCCTTTGCTGAGTTGCCTGAGGACTTTTGCCCAAATTTTTGGTTTGGACCAGGAGCAAAACGTGGAAAACTGAAGCTGATAGCGGGGCCGAACGCAGGGACTGACTCCGAGGCTGGGCAGCCTTTGCCTTGGGCCCAATCACAGTTGGGGCGAGTCAGGCCTGAGCTTGCAAAGTTGCAACATGGCCCTTGTAAAACAAGCAAAAGTCGAGCTGTCTCTTGCATGTGGGAATGCCACGGCAGCCATTGATTACCTGCTTGCTTGTTTGTTTGGAACAGGCATTGCAGGATTCTAGAGCCCCCAAAATGAATTCGAGACGACGGCGGCGAATGCTCGGTTCCACTGCGAAGGCGAAGTCAAGTCGAGGGGAACGGCGAAGCCTTGATTGGTATTTGCGTGCTTGTGCTGTAATAGAACCGCCTCCTCTCTGGTTGACGATACAAGGATCGAATCTCGTGTTTTTATGTTTGCCGGGTTTTGCCAACAATCCCAAGGTAAAGGCTCGACCACTGTTATTATGGGGAATCCATGTTCTGGTGGCTGCCAACGCAAGACGTCGTCCTGCAGCGCAGTTACAGGGCAGGAGTCCACTACATAGAGCCCAACAGGGCCCAATAGTGGAATTCAGGCCTGCGCGAACAGCTGTAAAGGTGCCGCAAGCGGTTCCTTCCCATGTGAGGTGATGTGGGTTCCCATCGGCGGGCGGTGTCGTAGACCAGGGGATGGCAACTCTAGCCGGAACAGGCCTTTGTTTTACTCGAGAGGCGTTGCTGAAGCTGTTGAGTTTGAGTGCTGCTAGGGCCGTCATCATCGCCACCACCGCCTGTGCTTGGTGAGGGGCATGGCAGCACCACATGCTGGACGCCAGGATATCCAAGTCAAGTCCCCCGCCAAAAACAGGATGAAAAGAGCACCGGATTTGAACAACAATAATAATAACACGCAGAGAAGAACAGAGCAGAGAAATGTTGCAGACTCAAGACGACAGAGGAAAATAGTCACAAACCTAGACATCATTGCTTGAGTTGCTCTTCGAAGCAGGTCAAAACCTCCTCCCGCATTGGAAGTCTCAGTGCCCGTCATGGCGGCGAGGAGCTTTATTAAAGCTGCCGCGGCTTAAAAACAGGGCCGAATTGTGGAAGAGAGGGGCGAAGCGGGTATATTGCGTGAGATGAATCGTATAACGTCGTCGGATTGGGCGTCACTGGCCCAGGGATCGTTGTTTAAGTCGAGGATAGGATGAGGGCGCGATAAGAAGACGTTAGTCAAGCGTAGTAGAAGAAAAGGATGATGGTTATTGTTGAGAGAGGGGGAAAAATCGAGAATGGCGCGGGCAGAAGAAAGTGATGGAGATGATAATTAGACGTCTTTTTGGGGCAAGGTCAAGGTGAGGTGGGCGTGGGTGACCTGGCGCTGGCTTGGGGGTGTTGTTTTCGTACAGTGCGCAGCCAGAGAGAGAGAGAGATCGAAGTACTTTCAACACACCCGTGGCCGTTTGTGCTTCCTTTTCCAACTCCAATCTCAGTATCTGTATTTATTTACTATCATCTTTAATAAGCAAAAAGGAAGCACAATGAACCTTCAAGAGCGTTCGGAAGTAGCTACAGAGTTACTATAAGTTGCCAAGTACTTGTGGTGTTTTGCTGATGCTGATAGATGAGAGATTCTCAGTTGATTAATCATAAAGGTACATCACGCTCCATCCATGCTATCGGAGACAGCCTCAAGCAGTGCTTACATCACCTTCTGTTCTAGGTCAATATGCTGCTCAAATCCGAATCATGTATCGACTTACGTTAGCATTTGCGTTGCAGTTACGACCTCTCTGCCCTGCGAGGCTCAATATGTCCAGCTTCGGCATTCGGGTTCGGAAACAAAGGTACCTCCAAGATAGGGTAGCTTGGTAGTCCGCGGTGTTGAATTCAAGCTGCGCTGGTTCGGCACTATCCACCAAAGCGTTCGGAGTTCGTGTTTCTTGTCTACCTTACCTATTGCTGTAGTTCTTGTTACAGAAGAAATTGACCCCGCCTCTTGATAAACCGATAACGGGTTCTGTGGGTTTGAAGATACGTTTGCAGAAAAGCCTAAGCCTGTATTGGAGATAGGCCTAGGGAGCTGAAGGTGGATGCATTAAGAAATGTCCATGACATCAGACGTGCTGGAAACGAGCTGATGAGTTAACATGCACCTTGCCAATATCGTTGAGTTGTCTCGAACTGCACATTTAGCATGATCATTACACCGTAAGTTGCCTTCTGTTTGCTTACAAAACAGCGGTGTCTTCTGGAACCTAAGATGCAAAAGGCTGCCAGTTGTTAGTTTGGCTTGTTCGGGTTTCAACTGAATCATGATACGCACCCTTACGTAGTACGCTTGAGGCGTATCCACAGATTGCTACTTACAATATCCATACCTACACTCCACAGTGCGAGATCGGATTTGGCGACTCGAACTGCAACTTACATCTGAAGAGCTTAACCTAACACTAATAATAATAAGAGGCCGGACAGGTGGAGGAGACGATCCTTCTGCAATCTGCATTCGCAATTCTCATGTTTGAGACGACGACGGGAGCAAACATCCCTTCTAACCACGCATCGGTGGGGCATTTGACTTCTGGCGGGGGTTCAACAAGTGTTTTTCATTGCTGATTGCATGCCCTTCTTATTATTACACATCATCAGCAACCGGCAACTCTTGGCGGAATATGCGTGCTGGATTGGCTTGGCTTGGCTAATAGTTTGATATCCCACTTTGTTAGCTGCCTTGTGCCATCGCCTATCTCGGCTTGTTACCACCAACAAGACATTGTAAAGGTGAATAATAGCAATAATAACCAGTCTAGGATTGGCCATTAGATCCAAGATGACTCCAGCTAAGGCACTATGATATTTGATTTTGATCATAATCTCCCAATAACTCCTATCCCGCTTTGAAGCGCCCTCGAACCCATCGCGGCCGGACCTTGATCAGTTCATGATAGGCTACAAACAACATTACTACAAAGTATCAAGAACTGCCTTGTAACACATAAGCTTATGGTCTCTTTCGGCTCGGGGCGAATTCCTCGTCCCGCAGGCTTAAAAGAGATCCAGCCGTACCATGGTATGTAGGGCGTTTCCTGTGATTGCTCAACTCTAATAAGCCGCCCAGGGAACCTAGTTGTTGTGCTCTGGTTCACTCAGCTTACCAGCCTCGCTGCATCAACCTCAGCATTGATCATTGGCCGCCAATTTGGTTGCCTACAGTGTTACACCGGATCTTTGGTGAACCGGCAATACGGATACGGATAGCCAGTATTTGCATGTGCGGATGTGGTCAGTATTATCTCTTTGGTGGGAGTAGACTAGTAGAGTAAGCGACTGCAACATGATTTATTGCCACTATCTCAAACCAGGGTATCATGTCTACCGCTCGAGTCAGTCATCTGAGTACATTGGCCTAAAGTTTGTCTGAGATACTGGCACAAGACTGGGATTGTACCGACTTCTTGGTCTAGTCTAGGTATTCTGTGCAGTCAAGACAATATGCGCCATGTTTCTTTTTAATCTGTTCCAATATGCATAAGGTAAGCATTATAGAACTCCTCCAAGAGGCTTGTAAGAGTACCATGTATCTATCATATAAATACTACCTACATATCAATGACAAAATGCACTAGCTTGGAACGATGGAACAATAAATCGAGTATTCTCGATTAGTGTCTCCCCGTGGCTTCTCCAATATTGTGCACCTTCACATGTTTGTATACTCACCTGATGGCTGGTTTTACAACTGAGACTTCAAAAGGATCTACTGTTTCCGTTGGTTCAAATTGTATCGACCAACTAAGTCATCACAAGCCTGGTCCAAGTGTGATGATTGATCGACTCTAAGCTGTTGCTGCAACCTCCCCATGTGGCTGTTGTGTTACAATACCCTACCCTATTGGGCAACACTCCGATGGTGACACCTCGAACCAGACAAATCAACTTGCTAGTGACGGCTGTAGAGAAATATAGTAGCATTAGTCTTGGGTGGGCTGGTAAAATATGCCAGGGGTCAACAGTGAAGCATGCCTAGTCCTAGAAGCTGAAATGCATGGCGCCTTATGGCTGGGACTTTTTATAATACCAGCTTATTATATTAAGGCTGAGTCCGATTATGTATGCACGTAAGCACGGAATGCCTGGCGAACGTATGCCAGAGTTTTCACAATGGGTATCATTTACTGCTGTATGTCTCAGGTTTCTGTAGCAGCGTAGGATGAAGAATCCCGAATGAAGGAACGGGAAACTGTGCCGTGACGTGCATCACATGCCTCTATCGTATTGATTTTGGTGTTTAGATGTAATGATTAGTACACCTAGGTTTGCAAAAAGGTATTCTACACATTATATCGGCGAAAGCCAATTTACATGTAGCTTTGTTCTTCTCTGGATATACGTCCTCCTGATTGAACACCGATGAACACCGATTTATGCATATTGATAGACACATGAGTAATGGACCGTCACTTTGGAGCTGAAACTTGACGCAAGGTGCCGGATCTTGTAGGCTTGATTGCCTTGAAGCTCTGACATGAATGAGGACAAGACTCTGGTATGTACAACCCAACGTAACCAATTATCAATATGCGCTTTAGGGATTTCAAGGAATGGCCGTGATAGGATTGACCAGTTGTCAGATACAGACCGAGAATTCATCATAATTATAAGTTTCCATACTATTACATTCAAGATCAACAGCGGAAAGCAAGCCGTTTCGTTTCCAGCATATCTAAACATGACTTTGAACACACCATCTTGAGAGGCCATCGCGTTTTGTCATTCTTACAAAAGATTCATCCCTTAGTCTGCTGGAGAATATGGAGCCACTTCGCTTCCATCTCCTGAGTGACTCCTGGGGGATATATCTTGAGTTGTGCCCGAGGTTTAAGGGGGTCTGGATAATTCACTGGGTAGCTTGTCAACAACCATACCAGAAAAGGCTTTTAAGCAGGAAAACGTACGCATACTGATATGCTGATCGACCAACTTAGCTCGTATCGTCTCATTCTCTTCCACTGCTCTCCTTGAGCCAGTGTTGGCAGCTCGATCGGCCATTTCATGTTGAAGGATAGGTGACGAGCGCAGTCCACCAGCCATTGAAGCGGTCGTTGATGAAGCAGGTTTTGAAAGAATCAAAGTTGGCCTAAAAGTCAAAATTGGGTTGCACAGGTCGACAGAGATTCAGAAAGACTCCTGGCAGTTATTCAAAGCAGAGATAAATGAAATGGTAAAATGATTACAAGACAAGAACTTGATTTGCTGTGTTACGTATAGACGATGAATACGTAGTACACCAGCATTTCAGGATGCACAGCCAAACCAGCCCAACCGAGCCCGGTTAAGTATGACCCACCGAATGACAAGCCACCCCGCAATATTTGTTCTATGAAATCCATTCCACAAGCTCTAGGTAAGCAGTTATAAAAGAGAAAAAGAGGCTCGACAGACGCAGCATGAGAGTTACTTACGGTAATAGTCACTTATCTTATTACTATTTTTTAGGTTGCCTACTTACCTACCTACCTCAGTAAGTACTAATGGTCAAGTCCCGGTGTTTAGGTACTAACCTGGACATTGATGGTAAGAGACCGGGAGGTACCTGCCCTGGCGTCGTCAGTTCCATTCAATGGAAGCCAGCTCAGCTCAGCTCTAAGTTAGGTAGTACATAGCTCTCTGGGCCCAGCCCAAACCCACCAACAGAACCACACCTTCATGTAGCCTGTCCCTTAACTCTTTCTTTTCCAACCTACACAAACTCCATCCATACGTTAATTCGACCTCACTCCATGCTCAACTTCGCGATCTCCAATAAGACCGTCAAACATCTGTTCCCACGACGAAGACGACGACGTTGACATATCCACAATAATCAACTGTCCTTGCGTAAGAAAATATCTTCAACATGGGCAAGAACACTACAACAATCCCCGACGCCTGGGAGGATGATTGGGAGACACAAGCGGACAAGATGGCAAAGGAACCTGAACAACCAGCACCTCAAGTGCCTCTCTCCAAAGCAGAGCGTTTGGCACAGCATGCTGAGCAAAATCGCAAGCTGTGGGAATCTGCGTAAGCCCTCCCATCTCGGCCACTTGTCCGAGTGTCCCACTAACGTTGAGGACCTTATACAACAGAGATGCCCAGCAAACTTTCCATTATGTTGAAGCAGGCTCAAACCAGGGTGTTCCTCTTGCAACTCCTTTCAAGCCACAGGTCAAAGTGCTTAGCCGGAAACCCGTCATCGCCAAGCGCGATGCTACAGCGGGCATGTCTGGACTCTCACTCGACGACGATAATGGAACAAAGAAGGAGATGCCAATGAGCCCCGAAGAGGTACGAGCAAAGCAGAAACGAGACAGAGAGGAGAAACAGCGTCGGTACGAAGAAGCCAGGGCCAAGATCTTCGGCGAATCGAACCCATCATCAGGAGCTTCTTCGCCTGGCGCAGTTACCCCGCCGAAGACAGATGGATACTCCGGGCGCGGCCGTGGTAGAGGAAGAGGTGGATACAGGAACAACGATACCCGCCAATTCGATAACCGACAACCTGATAATCGTGGATTTGATGCTCCGCGGAGAATGCAGAACATGTCGGGCTCAGGACGTGAGCTGTTCGACCCAAACTACACACCAAAGCCCGAACAACCTCAACAGAGACGACAGCCTGAATATTCCTCCCCTGGGAGGAGCGTAACACCTCGTGATGAGCAGCAACAACAATTGCAACCACAGGCACCAATTCGTTCACCAAGAGGACCAGACGGCAGTGGTCGAGGAGGGTTTGGATTTGGTCATAGAGGTGGTAAGGGCAGTTGATTATTCTATCGACCAGCTTCTACCATCCACCTCCTATCTTTCCGGCCAGCTGAACAACCGTTTCATCCGTGGTTGTATCCTTTCCAACGTCGCTAATAACCTCACGATATGTTGTAAAAGCTAGTCTATCTAGTCCAATACCTGTAACTTCCGCCCAATGCGCTAGGGTATCATTTATGTACGAATGGGAAATGCCACCAACAACTCCCGCAGACCCGTTGACGGCAACCTCGATGCCTGTCTCGTCTCCGGAGAAGTATGCCTCGTCTACCTCTGATAACCAGACTTTTTGCTCTTGAGGACCTGGGTTTCCGGAGTATTTCTTTCTTGCCATCACAGCGGGGTCATCGACTTTGATTTGGCCACCGCCATTGGTACAGCCTCCAGGGCATGCCATAACTTCAACATAACTATACTCAAGAGAAGCTGCCTTACCCGCAGGCTTTCGAGCACTCCCAAATGGCTTACCGCCAGGCATTCGAGATGGCCTGGCTGGTTTCAGTCTTCTAACGAGATTCTGAATGTTCCTGAAACCATAATACCGAGCAGCACGGAAGACTGGTTCGCCATTGACTACCACAGAGTACTCAGCAACGTCAACATTGCGACCCCGAGTGTGCACAATTTCTGCTCCGGGTGTCTGTGCCGCTCGACTGTTGAGAATATGATACAATAGACCCCCTGACGTACCGGCCTCGCGAGGTGGATTTCTGGGATGTTTCCGAGGGAAAAGAAAATCGTGGAGCTTTGGATCAGGGAATGGGTTTAAGCTCTTGGTTGATAGCGGCGTCTTGGAAATTCTGAAGAAATCGAGACCTCTTGACTCGGCGAGCATGAGAATCTCCTTGCTTGTGATCACACAATCGACATCACGAACCCCTCGTCCTCGAGTTTCTCCCTCAGCCCAGACTTCCTCGGTCAACTCCTCTCGACTAGCCTCGAGTTTCTTGTCAAAGCAAGGCATGACAGCCAGGTGCCAGATACGACCAGGCGCAACACCCAGCACTCGGCTTAATGTCGTCTTGAGTAATGTGCCCATCAAGGCCTGTGGCGACTTGACTTTTGAAATATGGGGTAGAACGTGAGGATGCGTCTTCTCGGCGTAGCACACCCAGCCGGGGCAGGATGATGCGAGGATGGGCTTGGCTGGAGTCGCGGCTCCGGTCTGTGAAGGGCTGAGGACTTCGTCTGCGCCGAGAACGAGAGCTGCTTCTCTCGCAGTGTTAGTGTCGACCACCCATGCGAATTCGTTATTATGTTTGCCGCCACTGGCAATACCCTCGGGACCACGGAAGAGGTTGTCCAACATATGACCTGCATCAGCCTCTGAGACGCCTTTGCCACATGCTGCCGCCAAGTTGGCTCTTGTTTGAGGGCTCACGCTGACAACAAAGAGCTTCGCGTTCTCATCTTCTAGGCCTTCCACTGTAAACTTGCCACTGTCGTCGATTACCAACTTCAAGGCCGGCGCTGAATCGAGGGTTGCGAGTACTTCGGCATGACTCTGGAGGCTCACTAAGACAGCCTCGGCGGATGTGACACAGCCAGAGCAGGCTAGACAGTCTGTGAGGGAAATCTGAGCAGGCGCGTTTGGATTCGCAGAGGGCTGTTGGCCGTCAAGGATAACTTCGGTCTCGAGGGATTGCGATTGCGATTGCGGGGGCGGGGCAGCGGGGAGAGTCTCGACGGGTTTGATACAAGCGACACCGGGGGAGATGAAGTCGTTAAGGTCGTCGGCAGATAGAATGGCACTCATGGCGCCGATTGTTTTGTCGAGTGTTTATGAGCGGTAGAGGAAGAGGGAGGATGTTATTGAGAGTATGAGAGTTTGCAGACGGACGGCGGAACTTGCCCCTCGGGAATTTTTAATGGAGACTTGGACGTAACTGTGACCACCTACTGTAGAAGTAAATTAACTGGCTGACAAATAAACTTGTGCAATCTTTTAGTGAAGAGTTACAGAAGCCAAGGTGCGGTGAGAACAAAGATTTGATATATCAGACAAAAGATTCAAGATTTAGAAGGGGAAAAAAAGATGAAAAAAAAGGTATTAGGTCTTTCTGACAGTGACTCGATCGGTAAACGGCTTACACATGGCTTGGTTTTGTATAACTCCTCGGAGGACCGGACACGGCGAAGACGGCGTATCAGGCCGTGCGAAAGTAATAGATAGGCAATAAAAGCGTTGTGATTTGCAATAGTGATTTTTAGACCCTCCTGGGACGGTGGACAGTGGGTGGACAAGCGAGATCGGAACTAGATGAAAGCGGCTCTGTATTTTTTGGTGGCAAAGCACAAAGTCTAGTCTAGCCAAGCCAGCCTCTTGGTTGGGAGGTGGGCCGCCGGGTGCAGTGGATGTGATGGGATACGTACCTTGGGTTTGGATTGGTGGTGACGTATATTCCTTGTCTTGACGTTGGCCAGATTCAAAGAGCTTCAGCTTTGCAAACACATATAATACGGTGCTGAGCTGCCTGCTCCTTTGTCAATCCATTGTGCTATAAAACAACCAATATTATTTAGTATTTTGATATACGAATTCTTCCAACGATGAGCGTATGTCTTCTTCAACTTCTATCCCAGCTCTGAGAGTATCTATCAACTAACAATCACCAGGCTATTGCTTCATACAGCTACGGCAACTTTCTTTGGTTGAGCACTCAGGCTCTTCCTCTTATCCTCTGGCCATCTTTTGTTGGATCTCTTCTCCGACCTGAAAATGAGGCTTCTACCTGTAACGTTTTCCCTAAACGCTCATCAAAAGTCGCGACTTACACCTAGACTATCTAGCTCTCGAGGTGTACTTTGCCCGCTCACTCGGTCTGGCTCTTCTTTCCCTTGGACTCATGGTAGTTGTTCTTTCAGGTGCTCTTCCTCTCGATAATACCTCAAACGGTAAGATATCCTGTTTCTTCAATATCACAGTGTCTAACTAATCACAAACCAGACGCCCCAGAAGGCGCTCCCTCTCCCTTTGCCTCCGCCGCGGCTCTCATATCGACACTACACCACGCTGCAAGCGCCTTCTATTGCTATGGCCGTTATTCCTGGACTGGAGAAACGGGTTTCTTGCTAGGATGCGTGGGGAGCGCTATGTTTGCAACTTTTGGAACGTACTGCGTTATGTTTGCTGGCGACACAGCTATGACCAGCCGGTACCACAAGTTTGACCAGAGTACCAGTGGATGGCCTTTCAAGAACTCGCAATCTTATCGAGCCAAGAAGAAGGCTCTGTAAGGCTCTGAGGCTCCATATGCATGGCACGTATATATGTATGGTTAGAATCAAATCATGGTTTCGTTTAGCTATCAGGGATCTATAACCCGTATGCTGTAAGGCTCCCAGTTCCCTCTTAACCAACTCCCTCAACTCCTTTTCCGTGCCAAGTTTGATAGTACAAGTCCCCAAATCGGCCTGCGTTGCGCTGGCATGCCAAATGCGCAACTTATTAGCATAATACAAGGTCCAACTAAGCAGCAGTTTCTGCTACTTGTGTTCCATTGGCAGGTCCTGCGCTCTCGCCTTCAGTGTTTGCACCGTTTGTCCTCTCACCCTCAACACTGTCCACAGCTCCAGGGACATGTACATCAACGACTCCTGTCAAGATAGCCTGTCGTCGCTCATGCCAGTTGACCTCACTCTTGATGACCTGGGAAAGTAGCACCTCCTTCTCGAGCCACTCCTTGTAGTAAACATCCTCCCATTCTTTGCACTCCTTCGTGAGTGATTCGCCAATTTCCTCTTCCCACTTGCTTTCCCAGTAGCACTTTCGGTACAGCTTGTCGACAGGAAGCTCTAGCTCGTCAGGGGTAAAGAGATCCTCTGCCAGTGGTGTAAAGTACTCGGCGTTGGATTCGTCGCCATTGGCAGCATCATCCATGTCGTCGTGAGGGCCTTGCGATTGCTGGTTGGTCTTCATAATAATCTTAATTTTGCCTCCCTTGCCCTGGGGCCCAGCTTGCATAGACTTGGGAACGGGGTCGGATGGGCGCAGGGCCTCTGTCTCGTGAACTGTTCGCATGTGCTTGGCCAAGGCATCGGATCGAGTAAAAGAACGGTCACATTCTATGAAGAGTTAGCGATTTTGTATAGGAAATGACCGTGGGATGACTATACCGGGCAGGTAGCAATAAAATGGCTTCTCCCTAGTGTGGCTGCGCATGTGTGCTTTGAGCGCGTAGCCACTGGCATGGGGGAGACCTTTTCTAGTGCAGCTCATCCATTCGCATGTGTATTTCTTCTGTCGGTTCTCGATATGCGAGTTGTGGATATGTTCAACCAACTTGTCCATGTTGCCCTGGTCACCCGCTGGGCATCCATCCCAGTCGCATTTTGTGACCTGCTCTTGGAAGTCTTCTTCATCAAGACGCGCATTGAGAGGGGAGCTGGGAATATCGCCAGAAGTATCGGAAGAGACGTCGGACATGCCCTCGAGGGGATCGGGCTCTGGCACGGCCTCGGGTTCAACGTCAGGAACTACGGCTGATGATGTTGTTGAGCCGGCTTCAAGTCGCTGGCGCTTCGAGGGCCGCAGTGTAGATTCGTCGTACTCGTGGCCATCCTCCTCATATTGCTCTGACTCATCCATCATCGATGAGAGCGGCGACTCGGGGGGCGAATAGTCGCGTACCATATTCGCGATCTAGACAAGGTGTACAAGCGCGTCTACTGTCGATGAAGCTGAGTTGGTTGCGCAGCGTTTATGGAGTTTGAAGGAGCGAGATTCGAGTAAGGGAACCAAACAAAGTATAGTCGATTGGTGATTGAGACAAGGAAACGACTGTGGGCGTCTTTGGTAAGGAGGCGGGTGATAAATGAGGATGCTGAGCCGCTCGTTGTTCGAAAAACGCCAGATGGAAGCTTAGCAGCACAGTGTTAATAAGACGATACTACATGGAGCAATGCCACACAAATAAAGCGTTGTTGCCACAGTGTGCGCGTGCTCCAAGGACAGTATGTGATACGCTCAGACAGGGAAATTAATGAATCATATACATATACGGATACAGAAAGCACTGTCTTCAATTTTCGTAGATGTATCATTCACTGTTCATTGTCAAATTCATCCTTTACTTGATGCTTGTTTTATCTATCCCTTAAATCATCAACCCATTAAACTCCAAGCCTTGAACCAGATGTGCGAGTTATTGCAACATTATGTAATTCCAATCTCATGGAACTTTGTTTGAACCAACGATGGGCATGTTACATTTCCACAATGCCAGATGTCGAATTTAGGCACTGTCAGAGAGCTTACGGCGGTCTTTCACGGCCTGCGCGAGAGTGTCGAGCGTAGAGACGGTATCCTCCCAGCTGATACAAGCATCAGTGATGCTTACACCGTACTTGAGTCCTGACTTGCCCTCAGCGGGAACCTTTTGGTTACCTTTGACATGTTAGCTGACGCCCGAAACTTTGAAAACATTGGCTAAGCTTACCCTCGTTGATGTTGCTCTCAATCATGACTCCCATGATACCATCCTCGCCCTTGGAGATCTGGCCAGCAATATCGGCAGCAACCTTGGGCTGGTTTCTGTGGTCCTTGGAAGAGTTACCGTGACTGCAGTCGACCATCATTCGCTGTCGCACACCCTTCTTGGCGAGCGCCTCCTTGGCAGCAGCAATGCTTTCAGCGTCAAAGTTGGTGCCCTTGGAACCACCACGAAGGATAACGAAGCAATCGTTGTTGCCCTCAGTACCAACAATAGCGACAACGCCAGGCTTGGTAACGGAAAGGAAATGATGGGGGTGCTGGGCCGCACCAATGGCATCAATTGCGACGTTCAAAGAACCATCAGTTCCGTTCTTGAAGCCCACAGGGAAACTCAGGCCACTGGCAAGCTCACGGTGAAGCTGGCTCTCGGTTGTACGGGCGCCAATGGCACCAACTGAGAGCAGATCGGCGAGGAACTGGGGAGAAATGGTGTCCAGCATTTCACTGGCAATGGGCATGCCCTTGGCAGTAAGGTCGACAAAGAGTTGGCGGGAGATGCGCAGACCCTTGTTGATCTGGAAGCTACCATCGATATCGGGGTCGTTGATCAGACCCTTCCAGCCAACAGTCGTGCGTGGCTTCTCAAGGTAGGATCGCATGACGATGAGAAGCTCATCCTTGTGCTTCTCCTTCTCCTTCAAGAGAAGGTCGCAGTAGGCGAGAGCGGCGGCTGGGTCGTGGATGGAACAGGGTCCAATAACGACAAGCAATCGGTTCTTCTCGTCAGTGCCATTCACAACGGCAACGGTCTCATTGCGGCCTTGAAGCACTGTCTTCTTGGACTCTGGGGTTTGGGAGATCTCGTGTTGAAGCAGGTCGGGAGGAGTCAGAGGGTTATAGCCGCGAACTAGAAAATGATTAACCTATGCTCTAGGGCGGACAAGGAATTGTATAAGCTCAAGCTTATGGTAGGTGCTTACTTCTCCAGTCTTCGGAGTCAGCTTGATTGCCAACATTCTTATTGGGAATGAAGAACTACAATTATCGTGAGTCACTTTTCAGGTCAAGAGCAGTGAGCTCGAAGAGGTGACTTACAGAGGACATGGTGACGGTGATGGTGGGGTTGGGGAGGGGATGCAAGTCAGAGTGGGATGGATGTGAAGACAAGAGAAGAGAGGAATTCAATCGCGCGAGTCCAAGAACAACACACAAAGAGAGAAGGAAGAGTCGTAAAATACGAAGAAGAGAAGAATAAAATAGAAGAAATCGTCTCACAGGACCAAAAAAAATTATAGTTTATTATGTGGTCGCCAGACCCTGACCTGTCCCTTTCTTCCTTCCCTTTCCTCTGCGCCGCGCCGGCCTCGGTGTGCCACACTTAAAGAGAGTCACTCCATTCGATTGTCCCACCACTGATAGGTTGGGCAAGTTGTCTACTGCCCCGCACTCTTGGGTGTGCTGCTAAACCGGCCGGCTACCTAGTGGTACAAGGGAGTAACCGTGCAATCCTAGCCAAGGATCAAGTACCCATTGTCTTTAATTAGTGCAAGCTCCAAATTTTTAGCTTTGACTCACCTTGAACCCAAAGATGAAAAATGGCCACTTTCTCATGGATCATTTTGGTTTTTGGGTTTTGGCACTAATCAAGCCAGACGTTAGGGTCAGCCGTTGGGCTGAAACTTCTTTGTTGCGAAGGCGATTAGAAAGCGAATATTGAAGGTCTGGAGTTGAGCTTTGCAATTGGATATTTAAGCTTGAGATGGATGAGTTTCAGTTCTGTGCTCCCTACTTACTGCATGTCCACTATCGACAGAGATTCTGTGCACGCTATAAACCTTTCGTTCTAATTGGCTTTAGGTCTTTTGTGGCCCTTAGCTGTCCATTGTTGTTCCTGTAGTAGACAAACATACATTATTAACAATAACGAGCCACGGCTATAAGCCGAAGCCCTCTGATCAACATACAACACCAACAACCACAGACCTGCCAAAAAGAATTACTGCGTATCGCAGGTGGCTGGAACTCTCCCGCCGGGAATTGAACCCGGGTCTCAAGCGTGACAAGCTTGCATACTGACCACTATACTACGGAAGACGATTTTGGCTGTGAGCAGCCACTGTAGCGAGTTCGTTCGATGGTTGACGCTGAGCCCGTGGTATCTATATATCCTTGCTGCGTAGCTTTGGTCTAATCAAGAGGCATGCAAGCCTGGGCTCTTAGTTCCGGCATCAACATAGATGTACACATGATATTGCAAGCCGGCACCTCACAGCCAGGTCTATTACTACATGATATCAATATTGAGAATCTTGATATCCTCCTCGGGCTTCTCCTTGTACGTCCGCACATTCTCAATCTTGTGAATAATATCAAAACCCTGTGTGGCGCGGCCAAAAATGGTATGCTTTCCGTCTAACCAAGGCTATTCAATGTTAGCAAATACCTATCACCAAGGCATCAGGAGTAACTCACAGTCTTCTCTGTCGTGATAAAGAACTGACTAGCGTTCGTGTTAGGACCTGCGTTGGCCATGCTGACCGTAAACGGCTTGTCGTGCTTGAGACTGCTAAACTCATCCTCAAACTCACGACCCCAGATACTCTCGCCTCCGGTACCATCGCCAAGAGGATCTCCTCCCTGGATCATGAACTTGCGGATTACACGGTGGAAGACCGTGTTGTTGTAGTACCCGTTCTTTGAGTGTGTGACAAAGTTCTCGACGGTTTTTGGTGCTGCGTCAGGGAAAAGACGGATGTGAATGTCTCCATACGTCGTGTGGATAACGGCACCAGTACCTGTCTCGGTCTTCTTGGCTTGGGCGTCCTTCTTGTGGCCCAGCATTGTCGGTTTCTCGTTCTGAACATCTCGTGTTGACTTGGAGATATCTTCCTCGTTTGAAAACATGTAAAACCGCACCTTCCCAACACCAGTTGCAACCAGAATGGGGTCCCTGTTCTCTGATTCCTGCAGAAGAGGGTTGCTGGAAGCGCCCATTTCTACCGTCGTCACTCCCTTCTTCTGGGGTTGCCCCTGATAGATGGCTATGTTGACGGCACGAAAGTTCTCATCCTTGCCATATACCTTGACGACTTGGTTGGTATATGTGTTGAGGACCTTGATTCCCATCATAGAGCCATAAATAATAAAGTTCCCTGACTCGTCGAAAATGACATTAGATTTGTACTTGAGCGTCTGCGACTCGATATCTCTCTCATGCGCCGCCCTGCGTCCAAACTCCACGTTATCAAGCTTGGCCGTTCCTGCCCCTGAGCGGTGCATCTCTTCAGCGACTTGTAGCGACTCATCGTACTCGCGATGCAGCTTCGCCGTCGCAAAGTCAAAGACGCGGATCTTTCTATCCGGCAAAGAAAAGGCTACAAAGCTCTTGCTGTTGGGTGAGATAGACATGCATACGGGTACTGACTTGGCTTTCTTGAAATCGAACAGGTTGGTTGAGCTCTTGTACTCAAAAACCCCATCTGGCTTTTCGTAGTTCCCGCTTGGTCGCCAATATTCGAGCATGCCACCCTCGTCGGCGGACACCACACAATCATATGCCTCGTTGAACGCCATTAAATGCACAGGCTTTTTGTGTAAGCCCTTAATAGTGTGAATAGCCTCTTCCTTCTCGCCTCGTCCATCGTAGATATGTATCAGGGGCTTCGATTCTTCGGATACTGCCAGGAGTGGTAAGGAGGCACCCTTGCTATGGACCCAGCACACACAATTGGGGGCGTAATTGAGGGAAATCATGGATAATAGGTCGAACGTGATAACATCAAAGATCTTGACCGTTTCGTCCACACCAGCAGTCGCAAAGCTTCGCCCATCCTTGCTCACAGAAACAGACTTGATCTCGCCATCGTGTGCCTTGAACTCCTTGACGAACTCGATGCCTTGAGCGATCTTCTTCCAGAACTTGACGACGCCGTCTATGGAGGAGGTGATGAGGAATTCGGTCAGGGGAGTCCATGTCGCAAAGAGGATCTGCTCCTTGTGCATCAGGGACTTTGAATAACGGGGCGACTTAGGTAAAGCTGCGACGTAGAGTTTTTCGTGGGGGAGGACTCGTCTCTTCTTCTTGGGGGCTTGGGAGGGCAGTTGGGGGCCCATGTCATCGTCAGAGGAGCTGTCTATGGGATTTGTTAGTCTCGTTAATGGCAGCGACGGGGAGTATTTAGTACCTGATGCATCATCGCGAAACTCTGAGTGATTACGCTTCTGTGAGCGGTTGTCATCGTCCGAAGCCATTTTCTCGTCAGCAGTTCCAAAATCTTGGATATGATGCTATGGATGTTGCGACAATGTGAAGCTTTACGATGTATCTCTCTTATGGTTATGGTTAATACTTTGCGACAGGCTAAAGATTGTTGTCTAGACAAACTCAGCCTCGTGTGGCGTTACCTCAAATCGTGGCTGTTTCAATGTTCCAACATTTTGTTTCGGAAGGTCCACATATTGAGGTCATGACGGATCTCATGAGCTCCCCGAGACCGAGGCCCCGGCTCCGATGATGGGTCAAATCAAGTTTCTTCCTTGTTTCATATCATGTGAACAATAGGGAAAAGCCAAACATACTCTTCCTTCATTTCGACCTCTTTACGCCTTTCAGAGGAATCTTCAACCTTGTCTGTGAATTACTTAGACATCTCATCATGGCACCTCGTCACCATCTTCAACGACTTACATCGCCCTCACGAGATGTTTCGCTATTACTTCATATCATTGGAATCGCCTCCTTCGGTTACAACTTCCACTTCCTGACGGTCTGGGATACACCCGTTGCCCAATCTTACGGATGGCATATGCAATTCCTCACCATCATTGGCCTATCAGCATCATTGATTGCCTTTGTTCTCGGAGCCTTGGCCGACATTACACTTAGTCCTACACTCTTCCAGGCAAAAAACGCTGTTGCAGTTCTGGCGACGCCTCTGGAAGTTGTCATCTCTATATTATACTGGGGCTTGAGGCTCATTGACCCCAAGTTGCTCATGCCTGATGACTTTTACCTCCATATCATCCCTGATATGGGATTTCACCTTGCCCCTGCCATCCTTTTAAGTCTGGATCTTGTTCTTCTCAGCCCTCCCTGGACCATTCCGTTTTATGGGATCATGTCAATCAGCACGGGTTTTGCATTTTTATATTGGCTATGGGTCGAGCTTTGCTTCAGCCACAATGGATGGTATGTTGTTCTGCATCTCTCTTGCTGAACCAAACACTGGAATGCTTACACATACACACCATAGGTACCCATACCCCCTCTTTGAGCTTCTTTCAACAACACAGCGAGTTATGCTGTTCACCTTTGCAGCAAGTCTGCTCACTGTCTCTTCCTCGTGCCTCAAGTGGGTGTACGCCCGAATCAATGGCTATGAAACGGCAGAAAGGGAGGCTCACAAGCCTCTCAAGAAGATTCAGTAATTACGCTACAAGAAAATTATTTTTGGGAGAAAGGCGGACATGAGGAATGACGGCAATAGACGGGCATTATCCAATCGCTGAGACATACCAACAACGAGGCAGAAGGCCTGCATGTTTTTGAGACCAAAAGAAAATAGAATCCTCGATATATCCTCTTTATTAATTTTTCTCCATTACACTTAAGAGTTACAAGAAATGCCCACTCTCGGATATCAAATGACAGTGAAGGTGGAATGCCTCCAGTGGCCCCGCTTCCATAGAAACGGCCCTTCAACCTCACAAACAGCAAACAGAACCCCACCAAAGTTCCTCGACTTTAACGGCCAAACGACAATACGACAAGATACTGCGACTTTCGCCGCTCTCTATACTATAAACTAACCTCACCCATACACTAACAGACTTGATCGAAATGGACATCGATGATATCCTCCGCCAAGTCGACCCCACGTCTCACGGCATTCCAAGCGAGACACGCGACCTGCAAGCTTTGACGCGTCTCTGGATTGCTGAGCGTTCAGCACCTGAGCTTCTCGAGTAGGCGTTGTCCACTCCTACTTTACGCTTAAGTATGCTTACAATATGTAGATGGCCTGCAGATGGTTTGTTCGAGCGCGTAAATGCTCGCATCAAGTCTCAGATCGAAAAGGTCGAAGACATGACGGGTGATATGGACCCAAAGACCAACTTTGCCCTTATCGTTATTCAGACTGAGCTTGAGCGATACAAGTTTCTTGTAAGAAGCTTTCTACGGGCTCGTATAGCAAAGGTCGGTTTCAGAGCATTCAGTCAACGACAACAAACTGATCCTCCTCAGATTGACAAACACACCTTGCACTATCTCTCAACCGAAGAGCTCAGGGATAGACTCTCTCCAACAGAAGCGGCATACGCAACAAGGCATCAAGCTCTTCTACATAATCACTACCTCTCATCTTTTCTAGCGTCTTTCCCACAGCAGTTGCAGAACCTCAACGATACGGCAGGCAACATCAGCATGATTGATTCACCTGATCTGGACACGGCGGTCTTTGTTCGCATGCTTAGAGACAAGGATGTTCATGGTAAAGGAACTGATGCCGATATCACTCTTCCTGCCGAAAATGGCGATGTGCTTATCCTGAGATGGTCCAGTGCAAAGCATATGGTTGATGTTGGAGATGCTGAACTTGTTTGATGGATGCCCTTGACTGGAACAAAGACTGATCTGATGTACCCCCTATACAGCCTTATGGCAACCAGTAGATCCATGACAGTCCAGCGACCTTTACACTCGCGACTGCTACAACTCACAGCGCACAAATCACAAGTCTCGGGCTATTTGCATTCGCAATCGCATTCGCCAGCAGCCTAATTGGACTTACCCCATACCCACGATGCGCCGGCTCTATCCAACGGGGTCATTTGACTCTTGAAAATGCTCAGCTTCTGTTTGGCATCACCCAAGTCGTTCGAAATTCGCCATCTTAGCCAACTTTAGCTTACACCATTCCCAAAAGGGCAATCAATCTCAGAGTGGTCTCGAGGCCCTGGTTTAATCATGGATTTAGGATTCAACGGCAACCCATATCGGAGATAGAGCCTTAGGTGTTGAATATGGCTTGGTCCCATGCCGCGGTGGGCTTGAGCTTCAAACATAAAAGGAGCAAGTGTTGCTATGACAAAATGTCTAACTCGGATCGCAACAGCATCCTCCTCTACACCACAGTATCACCAGCAACACCACCACTATCATTGGCAGACTCGCTATCATGACTTCCCCTTACATCACCCCCGATACTACCGTCGCCCTTGTCACAGGCGCAAACCAAGGCATCGGCTTTGAAATCGCTAAGAAGCTCGCCAATGAGAACAGAGATTACCATGTCATTGTCTCCGGCCGTCGCCCAGACGCTGTCCAAGAGGCAGCAACTTCACTTCAAGCCCTGGGTCTTAATGTCTCCTCCCTCATTCTTGATATCACTTCAGATGAGAGTATCGCAGTAGCAGCTAAAACCGTTGGCGACAAGTTCGGCCGTCTTGACGTACTTGTCAATAACAGCGCCATCTCGGGCTATGGCATGGCTGTATCTCCCCGAGAACTCATGACGGCAGTCTACAACACCAATTGCATCGGCACGGTCCTCGTCACAGACGCATTTATCCCGCTCCTCGAGCGCTCTACTAAGATACGCCGCATTGTCTTTGTGTCTACTGCTCTAAGTAGTCTGACACTGAAGGCGGATCCTGCCAATTCGATGCACAGCTTTGATTTTGGTGTTTATACGCATAGCAAATCAGCTCTCAACATGATCGCTCTCCATTATGCCGTCAGATATGAGAATGACACGCAGTGGAAGATCAATGTGGCTTGTCCTGGGTACAACTCCCGAACCGCCCTAAACGGTTACGTAGGAACTGAGCCTGTTGATCTGGGCGCCATCAGCTCTTGCAATGCAGCCACTCTAGGGCCGGATGGAGAGACCGGCACCTTCAAAGACGATAAGAGGGGTATTCCATGGTGAAGAGGATAGTGTATCTTCAGGCCCTACACGTGTCAAGAATGGTCACAGCAAAGGAAAAGCAGGTCTTTCAGAATATGCAGTCGCTATATAAACTCTTTGAAATGGTATCCTTTACATTATGCCATGCTCCAAGTCTAAAATGCTTTGCATGCATATGAAAACAAGTTGAACCAAACGCCCTTACCAAGCCATATCCTTTTATGGACTTACTGGCGAGTCAGTTGCCTTTCCCTTTCTTTCTTCCTGTCATATCCTATCCTATCCTTCCATAATAGCATACCTGTTTTTGTTCTTATTTCTTGGTTTGGGTACTGATCTGACCGAAAGTATACCGAAAATGCAAAGCATCGTCATGTGCAGGCAGATGACAGTGAAGTTTATGCCTCGCTATGAGACGTGCCAGGACGTCCTTCCCAGAGCGCTTGCTCGCGGCGCATCTGTTGCCAACGGTATGGCAAGACAGCGCTGCGAAGGCCAACAGAGTGAAGGCGGCGCTGCTCCGGCAAGCCGATAAAACCAGCCGAGGGCTGGCGGCGATGAAGGCCGTCGCGGCGCCATGCGCCATTGGCACTCTTGGGAGGTTCATCAATGGGCGAGTGTTCTTGGTCAGGATCGTGGTGAGCGTTGATATCGATCTCAAGGGTCAATGCTGTGGAGTAACGGCGCTCGGGCAGCGTATTGGTGCGAGGCCGAGTTCGAGGTCGAGCAAGGGCGTCCGGGAAGTCAGAAGTATCAAATGGCTTTCGGGGAGACTCTTGTCCCTTTTCCGTCTCAACTATCGCAGAGGAGGAGAAATATTCTTGAAGGGGCAATCTCTCTGAGGGAGCCGAGGCAATGGTAGGCATAGGAGGGCGTTCCTTGACAGGTGAGGACTCCTCGGGCGTCTTGGGTGGCTCAGTTGAGATAACCTGAACATCTTCGGCCACTGTTGCAGCAGGCTCGAGAAGAATATCCTCAGGGACAGTTTCAAGGAAATGGGTAACCATTTCAGGGAAATGTCCATCGGCTGCATTCGATGGCGGATTCTGTTGCTCCTCCTTCTCCACAACATCTGCAGCGATGAATGACTGAGCGGGGACTGCGTTACTGGAAGCGAGAGATGGGTTCTCGGCATTCTCTGTTACCACAGACGACAGAGCCTCACGGTCTTTAGCATCACCCTCCATGGAGATGCCAGAATCACTGGAAGTGGGCGCTCCCTTAGGTGCCAAAGACCTAGGCATCTCCGGTTCCTCGGAGGCCTGGGAGTGAATGGAAGGAGGCTTGGGGAAATCATACAATACGGACACCTCAGGCGTCTTCTGCGCAGCAGCGACAGGATCGGCCTTGGGTGTTGGTACTTCAGACTCATTGGACAAATAATCCTCACTTTCCTGCTGTTGGGGTGCATCCACGACAACATCAGGGGCAGCAGTCTCCCTGGTCTCGATGTCCTCGCGAATGCTGGCCGCAGGCGTAGTTCCAAAGCTCGTCTCGGATTTCGAGTTAGCTTCAACCATTTCCCATCGGCTATCATGAGAAACATGAGTCTGGATGGTGTCATTCTCAGCAGTGCTTTCAACCTTTGGTTCCTCGGGCACAGAAGACTCCTGCTGAGGAGGCTGTTCCGAAACACTCTCAGTTGGGAGTTCCTCTTCGACCAACTTTGCATTTTGAGGCTCAGGTGTCACAGGAGCCTGAGGCTGAGGTTCTTGTTGAGCTGGCAATGGCTCCTGTTCCTTTGACTGCCGAAGACAGTCTATGTTTCCAGAGAGATCGGGCATCCGAGTATCAAGGGATCGACGGGCCGCCTTCTTATCGGGGTTCTCGGTCGGCTTCTCTCTGATGAGCTGGATGGGCTCATCATCGTCAGTGATTGGACGGTGGAATTGAACCATTCCGCTTGCAAGGGCATCCATGTCAGATTGCTCTTGATAGATGATTCTTCGTCCATCATCGACGATTCGAAGTCCCTCGTTGGACTGATCATGGGGCATAGCCCGCGATGGGGTTGCAACGACACTGTCTCGAGGGCTGAGGCTATCAGTATCCACCAGACTTGGAGTAGACGGGGGTTCGGACTGGTTCTCGTCGTCTGCCATGAAGTCAGACATGTAGCCATGCTTCTTGGCCATCTCAACACCCGACGGTACTCGGCGCAGGTCAGGTGATGGCGTTACCGGTGTTGATGGGGTTTCAACAGAGTCCCTCAGATTCTGCTTAGCAATCTTCTTGGCAAGCGAGTGATCAGAATGAGTGCTGGTCATGGATCCGTGGAAAGACGCCTCAGAAGGCTGACGAGGAAGAGGTGAGGCAGCAAGTGAAGGTGTAATAAGCGCAGCAGATGATGAGCCGGCTGTGGACAGAGGTGGCCTCATAGACTGGCCTGCTCCAACAGGAGAAGCAGTTGTTCCGCTGATCTTGAAGCGCAAGTTTGGCAGCGTATCAGGGCAGTCAATGGCACACGTGTCTCTGCACAGCATCGTGATATCTGAACGAATGCGTTCTTTCAAGTGGGCTTCAAGAGCTTTTCGTTCCAGATCCGGTGTAGCATACTTCTCATAATGCACACTGTCGTCGCCACCAGCGCCGTCAAGGAAACCATCGAAAATGAGATGTCCCCGCTTGTGGACTGTCATGGTAGCAAGAGCATCTTCGTGATGTTCGAGGACATTGCTGATGCCCGTCTGAACGCGCTCCATGACGGCTTCCATGGTTTGGCGACAGTATGTAATTGTGGGATCGAGTCGCACCACAAGAGGCTCGTGAACAGACCAGTTCTTGCCACGGAGCTCCCGAACGGTAAGAGTGAAGTCATCCATAGAGCGCATAGACTTGTCTGTCATATCACGAGCTTTCTCCAGCTTCGCCTTGACTTGGTTGGCAAACTCGTCGAAGTCGCGGCCATTGTGGTCATTGAAGAGAACCTTGCTTGTTTGGATACGATGGGAGAAGTAGGTGTAGTCAGGGCCAATGTGGTTGCGGACCTTGACCATGATATCAACAGCCCCATCCTCGATATGTGAACAGCCACCGCTGCCCTCCAGACCCGCGCAAGTCTTATGACGCTTGTCAAATTTGCGCTTCCATGCGTCAACAGGGTCAATGATAAGGTTGGAGACACGAGTTGTCAACTCCTCACCAAGGAGGAGAGGAAGAGGCGATGGCTGGCGACTATCAATCTTAATGGAAGCATTTCGGTTTTCTGGGTAGCGGGTAGCGCAACGACTACGCAAGAAAAGCTCAACGGAATAACCAGACACAAACTCGAATTTTTGAGTGCCGTGAACAAAATGAGACCGGGGAATGCATGCCATGGATTGGGGCCGGCCGGTGCAAGGCCGGAAGGTCTCGGTCTCGGGGCTGGCCGCTTCAGACTCGGCGGACTCGGACCATTGAAATCCGGGGTCGTGCCGCACTAAAAAGAGGCCGATAATCCGGTCGGTAGCGGCAACGACCTCACGAGCATCGTCATGAGTCAATTCGTATTCCTGAAAAGAGCGCAACGACTTTTCTACAAGAATGAGACCATCGCGCTCAACACGGTATGTGATGCGGTAACGCAATGGCTTAACATCACGATGTGGCTTGCGGAGCGGGTCGAGCGCATTACTATCGTGGCGTGTAATAAGCTCGGAGGAGCAATGCTGCAGGCGCGAAAGCAAAGCTTGGCAAATGCGATCCGTGGCTTTCAGCTGGGAAGAAGCTTCATAGTCGTGAACATGCTCAGAACCTTGGGGAGACTCAAATTTGACCTGAACATGCACCCGGAGACCAGGTTTTGCAATCTTTTGAGAAAGCGCAGGTGATGAAGGTGGTGAGGACAGAGGTGGAATGGAGGACTCAGAAACATCTGAATGTCGGTTTCTTCTCCTGCTTAGGAGAGGGAATCGACGTTTGGCGCTTGACAGGGAGAAGCCAGGTGAAGACGGGGCAGAATGGCCGTCGGCCGAGTTGCTTGACCTTCTGAGCGGCATGTTGGGCTAATCTCGTTGAGAACCGTTTTCCTAATTTTTTCGTGCGCCTTTCAAGAGGGCGTATAAGTCGACAAGTTCGGTGCTCAATGGCACAAAAAGTCCATTGAGGGCCTTGCTATCATATACTGGCGTCTTCAGAAAACGAGATCGTACACAGATATTGTCGATTGGCGACAACAGACGCAGCAGGGAAGCGATATCGAGGAAGAAAAGATTGCAGTTGTAAGGTCGGGCGCAACGAAAAGCAAAGACCACGGCAAGGAACTCGGCGGCGGGGTTACTGATTGCAATATGGGAGGGATCGACTGAGACGCAGGCGCAGGCGGAGTCCAAAAGTCTTGGATACTCGTTGGGTCAGGCTCAGACAGTGAGGGAAGTCAATGGATGGATCAATGAGCGGCAGGGCGTTTCCAAGGTCCAAGGATGTGCGTTGGCGCAAGTTGAATGGAACACCAACTGTATCCGTACACGGGCAAAGATCCTATGGTAGCCGTGTGAAAAAAGAAAAGCTGTGGCTGGTCGAGCTAAGAGGCAGAAGCACTAATGCTTGTGAGGATCGCGAATAGCAAAAGATGGGTTTTCACTGGTGAACTATGAGGGGGGAGGGGGAAACCGCCTGCCACGGCGCATGAAGCGTGGCGGGTCTTTTTAAAGATTCTTGCTTGGTGTTGCTCTCTATCCGTATACGTTGCCGGCTGCTATGAACAGTGCTCTTGGATTTGGCTCATGGATCGATTCTCTCCAGGTCAGATTACCCAGTCCCCGGCGCATCTGGCTGCGTCTTTGCCAAAGTGGACTGTCATCTTGTCATGATCCAACACTTCTCTACCGGGACGCGCCGGCGGGGAGGGGGGTAGCTGGGGGTGGTTCTTTGTAGACTCCCTAGACTCCGTAGGTTCTTCGTAGGCAAGGTTGGGATCATGCCACGGCGCTGGGCTTGATGGTGGTATCCATGCTTGGCCGGCTGCTGGGTCTTTGCCCGCTGAGATGGAGGGAGGGAGAAAGACCCTGCTCTTTGCCGTTTAGAGCAAAAGCTTGGGCGGGCATGAGCATCTTGATGATAGCGATGGCGTGATGTTTTCATTTATTTAATTGACGATCCCTCAGCTTCGGGCGATTCCTGCTTATGATAATATGGAATGAATTGGTTATTGTTTGATGATGAGGCTCGTGGTTTAGGTACCCAGGCTATCCGGCTTCTTTCCATTCTTTGTTCCAAATTCCTTCCTTCCTCCACCCCCACCAAAAATCGAGCTTTGGAAACGGCTACCGCCTGCCTCCTGCATTTTCGTGCAAGTCATTATGTACCTCCACCCAGTTATGGATCCTAGTGCGGGTTAACGACCTTGCATCCCCTGGAAGTTGGAGGCTGGGTCCGAGCTTATATAGCGTCTCAGTGGATACCTGCATCAGTACTCCGTAGCCTCCACTGCAAAGTCGACCATTTAGCCCTGGCGCTCTAATCTTTTTATCATTCGATAAGTGAAGTTTGTGACTGGAAAAATTCCAGGATATAAACGAAGCCGGGCTCAGATCTGGATTCAAGCTTGGCTACTAGCTAGGTACATACCTCGTCTCAGATCGATTTTTTATGACCTGCAGTAAAAGCCAGACGGTCTTCCCCATCTTTGTGTGTTCAGCTTTCTCGGCTACGAATAAGTTAGGGTATTGTTCAAGGATATGAACTTGCAAAATGAGGGCTATGATGAATTTGTGCATATCTAACCTCATCCTTGGCTGCTATACAAAGCAAGGAAAGAAAGTTTTTTGGTTGGGTCCGACTCCATATGATGAATCCTTGTACTCGGCTACAAGCGCATGCGATATTCAACTTGAATGTCAGCTCTGGATGATCACAGCACACACAGCTGACATGCTGGCTGTATGGGGAGTTTTCATAATAATTCTTCGAATGCCATATCTCACGAGATGAGTGAGCCCTGAGCAGATGACGAGTTGTCAGGCAGTTCCAGGTCAGCCAGCCAGGTCAAGGTTTCTTGTGCTGATTCCGGTAGAATGGTTGGCTGTAGGTTGCATTTGAGTCAAGTGACGTTCCCTTAATTTACCTATTTTGACATCACGATCCTCGTTGGGCAGCTGTGTTTGCTCTGTTTCGGCCATGTCCTGTGAGAGTTGTCGTCTGAAAAGAGGAATGTGGCCAACCACAGCTCAAGCCTCGAAACTTTGAACCCCTACCAGCACACCACATCATTCCTCTTGAAGTGGCAATGGGTTATCAATATGCTGAATGGCTGCCCTGAAACTATCAACTATCAAAGGCATTAACAAGAAATGAAGGACGTGGCAGACACAAGCCTTCTCGCCGATGAGTCGTCGATACTGTGCAGCACCGTGCCGCCTTTGAGCTGATTCTGCCAACTGCACTGAGCATGCCTGGCATGTTCTAGGCATAGAAACATTCAGCAACCCGAATTCACTTTCAAATGTCTCTCCCTTGAGCGAGTCCTGCCGAAATTCTGCGTCACGATCTGGCCACTAAGGAATCCGTTCACCACTGGATCTGGGCCTGTTGTCGTCCAACACGCAGAAGTCAGACCACACCTGTGCAGACATGCCAGGCTTCCCCGGCGGCATTTATGTACAGTACAGACTCTGCATTGCACCAGTGCGTGCATTACAGGGCTGTAGCATTATTCCCGATTTGGAGTTGCCGCTCTCTAATGAGGCCCAACTCGAGGCCATATCGATACATGTATTTTGGCCAATTGATATCACTTAACCGCGTATCAGTCACTCGTCTCGTAGCATTACAACATGTAGCCAACATCAACCGTCTTTAACCACAAAAATCATGGACACGTACCGGTTGGAAGGCCTCTGCTTCACAAAAAGCAAATTACATCCAGCATCATGACCTTATCCTTATCCTTGTCTTACCTTCACCCGAAATCCCCCGGAATCTCAGATCAGGTTTAACAGTCTTACCCTACAGCGACCCCATCACCAAGGATGTCATATCATGCTTGGTCCCATGAATTTGGATGACCTCCGCATTAACGGCCGGTCCCATCCATCGTTTAACGTACGTACATGAACTTTCTCTCACATACGTTCCTACGGACCGGAACTGTGAGTATTCTCGGCTTTCGTCCGGATAGTAAGCCGCCCAGAAACAACTGCATAAATCTCAACAGGGTTTCGTGCGGTGCGCTTACATGTGAGCGGCTACATGACATTTCAACAACTGAGACAAAGTTTGTTCATGACCGGCGATAACTCGGCCAGGCAGGTGATTCTAACCCAAATTTCCAACCTGACCTGAAGAGTGTTAAGCGTATAGGTCGCAATGTGCTTGAAACAAATGACGTAGTAGATCTTCCAACTTACAGATATATGTATAACACGACCTCTTAATAGTAAATTGGCAAGGGGCATGCTTTGTTATCGGAGTTTAGTAGTAAACATTTCATAGATCACCCCATATGCGACCAATAATAACCAAGTATACTTCCTGTACCGAGTAGGCAAGATTGAATCAATAATATCTACCTACCTCACCAGCTACCATACTTCACTCTATTGTATCGTCCTCTTATGAAACCCGTGGCTAAGCATACGAAAATTGTCTTAGTACCTAGATCAGATACCTACTACCTATAGGACCAGATATCTATCTATCTATCTGTGCTACGATCACATACTCACTTACAGCAAGCAACTTGAAAAATATCCACAGATCGTCACCAAAGTTTAAGCAAACTCAAATATGGAAGGGAAGCCATCGCTTGTGGCTTCCTCGTGCGGGAGCACCCGCACCTGTGTTTCCTATTATAGTAATACACCCACTGCCAGCATCACGAAGCTCGTGATGTGATTCAAAAACACAGTTCGGCGAAGCATACATACAATACACATAGAGAGTCCAAAATGCCAAAAATAACAGCTGATAGGCGCTGGAGACTTGCTCCCACCAGGGCTTGAACCTGAGACCTTCGCATTACCGGATACTCGGTTTGAAGTATTAGTACGACGCTCTAACCAACTGAGCTATGGAAGCCGATCAGCTGTTGCTTATTGTTGAGCTTTTCAGCACATTTGCAGTTTATGTTAGATTGAGTGGGCTGGATGGGTAGAACTATTATTTACAACCTCTGGTTGGCATACTTCGGCAGGTGTCATGGACCCTCATGTGTCTATGCTGTCATTATGTGGGATCTCGGCGCGATGGACACGCTCATTCCTATGCGTGGCAGGAAACAAGCTGATGCCACAAACCTCAATACTCTCAAGTCTCTCTAGGAGGGGTGGGGGGTTGATAACTAGAGGGTTTCGTCTTCAGTAGGAGAGCACAGCGTATGAAGGTCACTGGTTGTAGGAAATGGCTGAACAAACGAATGAATGAGTGTGAGCGGACGGGAACCTGCAGTAGACGGATGTAAGTGAATGCTGCTGGACTATTCACATCTCCGTCTGCCTGATAGGCTATACTTTCGCAACAACTTGGTGAATATTCTCGAGACTCTTGAAATACCCCCTGCCACGAATATCGCTTCAACTCTTTCTCTCCCATCACCAAGATCGTTGCCAGAACTGAACCAGGAGTCAAAATATATCTGAAATCTGAACAACCTACAAAACCACAACAGCCTCTAACTGACACCAGCCATGGCTCACTCCGTCGATGATGATCCAGACAGCGATGTATCTATTCGCCTCGGTCTCAAACCCCTCACTCCAACTATCTCGTCTAGGTCTACCAACAAGCATGTATCCCTTATGGAACAGTGGGACAACTACTTCCAGAAAGGCACTCTTCAGGACTTTCAGCGACTATGTGCCGATCTAGCTCTGCCTAGTGACCTTACCAGCAAGACCAAATGCCGAGATGTAAGGCCTCTGCTATCAAAGATAGTGCAGCAATGCTGATTTGCTTTAGGCCCTCAAGAGTATCAACGTCAACATCAAGCAGTTTCTGGAGTGCGAGCACAAGCCTGATGGCGTCAAGTTCTTCAAGAACAGACAAGCCCTCATTCGTTGGACGATGAAAAACAAAGCTATTTTCCCTAAGCGCAAGCTGGCTAAGGGTAGCCCACTACGCACGCTGATGAAGCAAATCCTCTAGTCGCATGATGGAGTACGCCGAAGGGCACTGAGAATTAGAGATTGCACAGAGTATTGGATGGATCAACCATTTAGATCAAAGAGACATCAATGGTAGAGAATCATACGCCGTTTTATGTCCATTAAATGCCTAATTCCTAATCTCCCACAGCCGAATCTTCCCCGTGTCATTACCAACCGCCAACAAATCGCTTTGATTGCCAAAAGCAACTGCAGTGATTCTTCCAAGAGGTGTCTGTTCAGTGGGCCAGTTACGGTACACCGTGCAAGTGGGCAGATGCACCAGTCGTAGAGCGTCCTTCTTATGCTGGCTGCCAAAAGCCATGAGTTGACCATCTGACGAGAAAGTAATATGTGTGATGGGAGTGACAAGTTGCTCAAAGACTCGTGTGGGTGATGGGCGCTCCTTGATGGTCACTTCCTCGGACTTGAGAACGAAGAGTTCATTGCGGTCGTAGATGTTGGCGATGCCGCTGTTGGAACCGACGGCGACCCAGCGATCATCACCCAGTACAGCTGGACCCTGATGACCGCCGAGAGCGAGGACGATACCACCGACACAACCCTCGTCGTGCCATACCCCTACGAAAGAGCGGCTCTCCATGCTATACTCACCGACCTGGCCATCCTTACCAAGGACAGTCATGCCGTTTCCAGTGCTCCACCAAGCAAAGTCCGCGATACCGTTTTGGCTCGACAATCTGGCGGCGGCAATCCACTGCATCGATGTTGTGTTCAGAACGTTGATAATGCCGCCCCCCTTTCTTGTAGATGCAACGATCGCCATGTATCGTCCGCACGGGCTAAGTTTGAACCGCTCCATAGTCTTATGCTCAAGTCTATGACCAAGTATCTGCGTCGTTTTCTGTACTGTTCCTGACTTGAGGTCCCAATGGTGGAAGTATTTTCGTCGTCCAGCAAAGAATACCTTGTCACCATGAGGATACAAGAACTCGGCCCTTCGAACATCGACTTGCTTGACTTGAACCGAGGTTAACTGAGGGTTGGGTGTAGGATGAGCGGCGGGCGCAATGTGATGGAGGTAGAGAACAGAGGCGGTACTTGAGGAGAGGAGTACTGGGAACTCGGGGTGGAAGGAAAGGTTGGCAACGGGGGCACTGTGCTTGTCCGGGATCTCTCGTGTACGTTGAATGTCAATGACCTCGGGTCGTAGGCGTCTCTTTTTGGTCGACCCAGCTCCAGCCAGGCTGTTGACGTCGCGAAGGAATTTCTCCAGAGGCTGTGCAGAAATCTCCGAGTCGGAATCGCTGTCGGCTGAGGAGTCAGAAGCAGCGGATGATCGTCTTCGCTTGCTCGGTCGTCCATCTGCTTCGCGCGCCCACGCTGGGATAGGGTTAAGTCGAAGGTACTGTTGTCGCAATCTTCTGCTGTACTCGGTTCCGCTAACAAGATCCTCGGCCTCTGTCTTTCGCAGCTTTCGTAATCGAGTGGCTCCAGCAAGAGAGATTGCCAGTCTATCATCGTCGCTGTCCTCCCAAACAGGCGCGTTTCCATCGGTGGCCTTTGGTGCTTTTGTAACCTCTGCACCGCCTGTTGCAGCACCTGTGTCAAACATGAAGAGGTCCGCATCGTCAACCTCTTCCAGTCCAGGATCTTGTTCGACAAGCTGGAGTTCCTTTTCCTCTTCATCCCAGCTGCCGTTGAAAATTCCATCGTCCTTGAATAATTGTGCACGGAAACCCGCCTTGTTACCTAGCACAAGACGCTCCAACTCTTCCTCGTCTGAATCCTTATCGTAGAGCGCAACAGTCGGCTTCTTCTGAGGAACCTCATCTTCCGAGTCAAATTGAGATTCGCTCTCAGAAGACGAGGAAGACGAGGGGTCCAGCATTTCTTCGTCTTGCGGCGGCGCCATTGTTGTCGTTTGTCTCAACTGAACTGATTTTTGCGGGATCTGTGTTGGAAATGGTTCCTGGCATGGAATTTTTTTAGAGGGTCCCCATAGCCTTGCAGACGCGACTGGCTTTGATAGGCTCTTCAACGTAATAGGTGGTGGGGGTCTGCCCAATTATAGCCTCCCGATGGAACAAGGCTGATTTCCTCGTATAGAAGCTAGACAACAGACAACAGACGACAGATGACAGATGAAAGTTTGAAAACGAAAGACATATGCTGAATTTAGGGTATTTACACGACATTAACCAACTATTCTGCCGCCGCCTGCGCCAAAACACCTTCCAGTCTGCGAAGCTCGGGACTCACTGACTCTTGAGACTTCAAAGTCAAACATGAGCCGGCCTGTGCCACATCGATCAGATTCTCAACTTTACCACCCTGAGCCAATCCAGAAATCAGAACTCCAAAGAATGTGTCTCCAACACCGTTGACAGAAACAATGTTCTGAACTTTCTCAGCTGCGGAGAACAGTCGCATGTAGAGTCCACCGACGCTGGGGTGATCGCTCATCGAGCGTGCGAGGATGTATTCTTCAGAATCAGGGTCTCTCAGTCGAGGGTCATCTTTTCCAAGAATAGCTGTAAGAAGAACACCTTGAGGTCCAAGTTTGGTGACAATAGTAGGAATGTAAGGAAGGAGTTGAACGGACTGAACGGGAACACCAGCGTCAGTTAGTTCTGCCGAAGTCATCTGAACAAATCGATCTCGAGCGCCTCGCATGCCAAATGAGTCAATAATATCGAACCATTCAGGAGACTCCAAGTAGCCGTTTTCACGAGCTGCAGAGTACATGGCCGCCAATTCATAACTGTTAGGAGATGCGATATCCACCGTAGGCTTAGGGAAGACTCGGAGTTTGGGATGCCCTTTCTGAGGACAGAAGAGATTCATGGACTTGGCTGTCGAAACCGGCTCATAAGCAATCTTGCAGCCTTGATCCTGACCAGCCTTGAGCCACGCTCGAATATCTTTCTCGCTCCAGTTACCATCCACTACCAACCACTTGGGCTTGGTTCCTCGCACAGCAGACTTCCAATACTCAGGGAACGAGTGACTTGTGAAAATGCCCATGTCGGCCATTGCCATGACAAGGTTCTTGTTTGCATCATTAACTGCAACATACTGAGCCGTTCTGTTGGAGCCGTGATACTCATGACCCAGTTGTCGAATGTAGGTGGTATCCAGACCGGATGCTCTGAGCCCATTCAGGATAGTCTTGCCAGCACTACAACATTAGTTAGTGTAATTCGGATCTGATTCATGTGAGATCAGGCTTACACATCGTCACCAACCATACTGCAAAGTCGCACTCGAGCGTGTTTGCTAACAGAGTGGGCAGCAAGCGCTACGTTATGGCCGACACCTCCAATGGACTGGCTGATACTGGATGGGTTTGAGGTGTGGAGGATAGGTGAAGCATCACCCGACTTTGGTGCATAGTCACAGCTTAGATCAACAGCAACAGAACCAGCGACCAGAATATCAGCCTTGCTATCAGACGATACTTCTGGTTCCTTGAGCTCAGTGGGAGCAGCAGATGGAGGGGAAGCGATAGGGAATGAATTGCTATAGCTACGATTAGATTTACGTCCGAGACCATTCATCGCTGTACTTACAAAGTCTTGACTGGCTCAGCACCAGAAGACAGCAACCGTGAGAGTTCGACAGCGATGTTGGTGGCCCGGGTGATGTTGGATGTTACCAGCGCCTTGTTGGCGATGACGGCCTTCTCTCCTGTGAGCTCCTTGAGTCTGCCCAGGATATACGGAGTGTTGGCGCTTCCTGTGAAGCCCTTCTCATTGGCCTCCCGGACAGCCTGCTCAATGTAAGCCTGCATCTCAGGGGCGGGAATGCCAAACTCCTCAGGAATAGGGTTTGCAAAAAGCAAGCCTGACTCGATGCCGAGCTGCTCTTGGGCCAAGATGATAGCAGCAGCCTCCTTCTCGGTGTGGACAACAGAAGGGCTCTTGATGCCACTGTCCCGAGCCCAGAAAGCTGGGAACTCAATCTTTCCAGATCGGCCATCGGCAAAGGTAGAGACATGAGCGCCCTGGGTCTCAAGGAACTCTAGTGTCCTGGGGATATCGAGGAAGCCCTTGCAGCCACTGCTAATGACAGCGACTCGGGTTCGGCCAAGTTCAGTGAGATCAGCGGAAACATCCATCGAGTCATGGCCGCCACGGTGAACACCGCCCAAGCCACCAGTACCAAAGACTCGGATGCCTGCTAACCTTGCCAGCAACATAGTTCCAGCGATGGTGGTACCGCCATGGATCTTGTTTCCTATCAAACCCTGGAACAAATCTCAGTCAGTAACTATAGCCAGCCCATGTATAAGATACCAACTGTGGATGTAATGCTGCACATGTGGCGCAAGGCGAACATGCCAGTTCTCGTCGTGACTTACCATTCCCGCAAGGTAGGCAATATCTCTTCTGGATGCCTTGACTGCGCTTCCACTCTCAATCATGCGAAGGATATCAGATGGAGTTGCACCAACAGTAGGTACACCATCAACAATGGCAATGATGGCAGGAATACCTCCATTGCTGCGAACGCGGTCTGAATGTTGAAGGGCAAGTTCATTACCCAGGGCTCCATGGGTGTAGATGGTTGACTCGAGAGCAACAATAGGCTTGTTAGTAGCAACGGCATCAGCAATCTCGTCTGAGACCTTGAGTAACTCTTTCACCCCAGCCAGGGAAGAGCTCATGAAGCGGCGTTGAGAGTAGATCGGCCGAGTTCCGGCTCCGGAACAGCGCCGAAGGACGGGACCACCTTGCCGGGAGATGAGGCTGGACAACCGCATGGTGTATGTACTGTCCTGCAACACACCGTGCTTGCTGGATTGAACGAGGTGCAGTTATATACGCCAATGAATGAACCGGTAGAACCTCGAGGTTTAAGATGAAGATTGTCGTGTCTTTCGTTTCGAGATGCAATGTTGAAATAGATGACCTTTGATGAGGGGAAGAGAAAGGGCAAACTGACCTGACAGCCTGAGGCGCTAGAGTCGGGCAACAGAAAGAGCCTCGGGTCAACAAATACTGCACAGTAACTATCGGCAATAACTAAGGAAACCCCAATGATTGTCCTATCGTGAGGAAAAGAGCTCCACAGCGGCCAATTTAATAGAGGTTTTTTTCTTCTTCTTTTTTTTGGCTCTTGGCTCGGAGGGCCCCGTCGGCAAACGAATGGTCCTTTTCATTCATTGGTTCTCCCACTAACAAACCAGGAATCAATTCCGCTGCAACCTTGATGATTTCGCATCTCAAAGACCGGAAAGTATTATTTCACTTAATAACCGCATTTCCTTTCCCTCAGAATGCGGAAGTAAGTGAGGACCCTGCATCGTTCAATGTCCCTGTCAAGTAGATCTTGAACCGGGCTTTGTGTTAATGCCAAAAATTGACACTGCAACCTCAGCATGGGTCGACGGCATTACCTGGTGTAACAAACTGCGTATACGTTGATATTGTGCAAAATCTCAATGAATTTCAACAGTACGGCTTCGCATTCACTCTAAACAGCAAGAACTAAATCATCCATCCTTTGCCTCCGTGTTTTTGTAGCCTGAACCGGCAAAATACCCTTGCAATTTCGCTTTTTATCAAGGACCAAGGCCCCTCAAACCTACCAGGGATCTCACATCTGTATTGGAGGCTCGGCATAGCCCAATCTCCGGTTTCATAAAGTAGATATTAGTAAATTGAATTCTGTGCCGTGATGGTGCTTTTGGTGTTTCTGCTTCCCTTTTCTTGCCATCATTCTGCGCCTCGACGCGTATAGTACTTCATTTCTGGCAATGTTATCAACAAAGCAGCAACTTATAGCCGCGCTACTCCTGGCCGGGCGGGCGCTGGCACAGAACTTTACTATCTCTAACGGCCAGATATTCACACCTGGCTTTGTAGTGCTCGATGCCCCTCAGCCAAATACACCCATGGGAGGCGGTAAGTTGACACTATAACGTGGCGATAGCCTCACGACACTAACATGGGAGGTCCAAGACACGCTACACGTTGCTATTGATGTCACTGCCAACGGGAAACTGCCGTTACCTCCGCACGATGAAGATGACGACAACCAGATCTTCAGTATCGAAATGTTCCTCTACAGTTACATGACTGGACGCAACTTCACCATCTCCAATGGAACGGTGACCGCCAATAACGCGAGTCTCGGTGAGATCATGGCCCAGGAACCTGGCAGCACAGTGAAGCATATCAACTGGGTCTGGCCGGACTGCCTGGTAGGCGATGGCGAGGCAGAAGTGGATAGTGATCGCGGTGTCTATAATGTAAGCAACACTTTTATCCATCCACCTTGGATACCTTCACATGTTGACGGTATAGATTTCCATCCGGCAAAACTTTAGGTTCAACGGCGATGACCATTATACCATCTTCGACATCCCAATCAAGGTCACTAATTCGATCTCTAAGGGTGACGACCGGCCATCTTGTGATGAACTGTCGAATGACATACTCTCACCAGGGACAATCGACGCAGAGGCAGCTAATGAAGTAGGCGTTTTGTTCGCGCCCGGTGATTCGACTGAGCTTGATGCAAGTGGAAAAGACTCAAAAGGGCCTATCGCTGGCCCGAATATGGTGACATATGCTGTATTGGTGAGCCTATTCATGGCCGTGCTGTTATAGAGATTTCTAGTCTCCGTATAATATTCTGATACCTACTCTGTTTTAACAACCAGCTCTTTTATCTACCTAGGTAGTCCATGACGGAAGCTTGACTACCCAACTTTGATTGATTCTTCCATTCTTTGTATAACGACCAAGGTTAGCATTGCCAAAATCAAAAGTTGACAGTACATAACGTTAGTGGGACGTTGAATCCGTCAGCCTTAATATAGTGTCGCACTTGATTGAATCCCGCTAACCAATGCAGGTCACCAAATCGCCATGTCAACAAGCATCTACCATGCCGAATAAGGAACGATTCCCGTTTTGCATAGCGTTGCAGCCATTGGATGGGTTGCGGGGTCACTAAGACGCCGAGGAACAATTGACAACGCTCGTTAACTCATGATAGTCCAGCTTGGCCCAAGCAACGATATTCCTCGGTAAGAGCTGTTGTAAGAACCCTGACATAGCTCTCGTAGTATTACCCCAGATTCCTCATCCCTGCAAGTAGATGCGGTCAGTCGCGAAGTGGTAGCTCTTCGTGGAAAAAAGCCTCGGTTTGCATGTTCGTCATAGCAATCATGCACCAAGTGCGCTTGTCCTCCATAAGAGAGGCGATGCGTAATGGGTCTTGGACATATACTTGAAATGTTGTCTTGGGCCCAGTTACTCTTTGCTTTTTATGCGGTCAAAAAGCAATGAGTCCCATCTCGTAACTGACGATAAATCTTCACTTACACCAAACGCCCAAATCACCACCATCATGCCGATGCACAAAGGACTTATCCCACGGGAAGGCTTCTGCGCCGACGTCGTACTACGTCTCATTCGTCAGACAGCTCTTAACCCAGCCCTTTTGCTTCCTCTCGTGCTGCTCGCTCGCCTCACGAAGCAGGGTCAAGACCTCTCCATCCTTCACCCGAGAGCATCTGGTCACCTCAAGACACTCTTATGCGTTGCTCTCGCGCGATGGGCCAGCAACTGGTGGTCCGACAAGACCAGAAACAACTGGGTCGACGACAAATATGACTGGGAGCGTGAGATTGTGCTCGTAACTGGCGGTGCGGGAGGAATCGGTGGCCGAATCGTCAAGTTGTTTGAGGAGATGGGCGTCAAGGTGGTTGTACTTGATGTTCAGCCCATGTCTTTTGAAGTTGGTATGTGATCCTTTTTATATCTTACCCCAGTATCCGAGCAGGAGCCGAATAATAAAAAAGAAGACTAACTTGATACTTCATAGCGGCCAACGTGCACCACTTTCAATGCGACCTTCGATCTCCCGAAAACGTCGAAGCCGTCGCCGAAAAGATCAGGGCTCAAGTTGGCAACCCAACCGTGGTCATCAACGTTGCTGGAGTTGTAAGGGGAAAGACCATTTTGGAATCTCAGCCAAGTGATGTTCGCTTCACTTTCGATGTCAACACTTTCGCACCTTTTTGGGTAGCAAAGACATTTGTCCCCGACATGGTCGCCAACAACCATGGCATGTTTGTGACCCTGACGTCTTATGCGAGTTGGTTAACGATTCCTAACCTGGTCGACTACGGCGCTTCGAAAGCAGCTGCTCTGGCTTTCCATGAAGGGCTGACTACTGAGTTGGCTACGAGATACAATGCGCCCAAGGTCAGGACTGTTGTCGTCCACCCGGGTTTTACCAACACGGCTCTTTTCACAGGTTACAAGCAGAACACTGGTTTCTTGATGCCGGCGCTTGCGCCTGAGTCGGTGGCCGATGCTGTGGTTAAGCAAGTTCTTACAGGGCGTAGTGGGCATGTTATTCTTCCTGGTACTGGGGCCATATTGCCTGCTCTACGAATGCAGCCAGACTGGTATACGATTCCTATAAGAGCCAAGGCACAAGCATACATGCAAAACTTTAACGGTCGCCAAGTCATTCAAGATGTGGATGCTTCTGTTGAGGATGGTGGTCATGGAAAGGAAGCTAATAATGATGCGGGCGAGAGTACGGTCCTAGTGTCTTAGTCAACGGACGGCATGGGTTGCTGGCATTGCCACGAACTATTATGACCCAGAGTTTTTTTATGTTATTCGACAAGCTGGTGGCTTGAAAGGAACAAGGTGAAATGATGAAAGAAAGAAGAATGTTGAAGGACTGACCAGCGACTTGACTGTTGAAATTTGGTGTTAGTTCATGATTCCCATTATCAAGGAATGCGATTTCAGACTACTATTCCAGCCCTCAGATACGTGAAAACACTAAGCAATTCCAAATCAAAGCTGCTCCAATTATTTGCGTTATTATTATCATCATCGACTAGCAAAACAAGGCGCATTGGAATCAACAAATCGCCCGGACCAGCTCGTCCTCAGGCCAGCCGAGGCTCTATTGCTTCGTTGCAGGACTCAAGGCCCGATTAAACAGGGTGTGCACAGGAGCTCGGGCTGCCCAGGCACCTAAGTCCGAACCAACCTGTGCGTTATAAGTCATCCATGTAATAGAGTACCGTTGTGTTGGTGATGTCCATGTACATACGTGTTATGTGTGTTATGTTATGTTGGTGGCGCCAACTGCCTGACATTGCGAGCACTCAGATATGCCGTGCATAACGCGTGGCCCAACTCGAGTGATAGTCAGGCATGAGCCGGCCGGAATGATTCGATTAATTAGTCGACAGATAGGCGTCTAGGACTTGGGTTGTCCCAATCCAGAAAACTTCCAATGGCGAGCTGGCGGCAAGGCGTCTCGAGATAAGATGAGATGAGAAGACGTCGCTTACGCTGCACAGCGTATAAGGATCAGCGTCGATGTAAACACATATGGTAATTGTGACGAATTTGACAGCTTGCATATGCAATTAGTGTAGGGAAAAAAGAGACCCGGTCTGCCAGATACCTTGTCCGCTTATTTATCATGAGATGATCATCGTTCGCTGCATGTCGTGGTTAAGGGCTCCATCGTCAGCTCAACAACGTGAAATGTGGCAGCGCAACATGTAGGGCAAGGGGTGTCTGCAGGCTGGAACCAGGGTTCATCCTTGATGATCAATCAGAAGAGAGAGAGAAATGAAAAGTCTGTGTAACTTTCAGTTGCAGCAACAGAGCGATGCTGGAGGATTGAAACAACAGCACGTTGTGTTGAATTCATACACTAGTCGTGAATTCGGCATCCTGCTTGCGTCTTTTGTCGCACAAGTCAGTATCAGATAGACTAAATACTCAAGCCAAGCTCTGCATGTATCAGTTTAAATCTATGTGTTACTGCCATTTATCTGAGTCAATGCAACAGCTCCTATATATAAAAACAACTTACGGTGTGGCTCTGCTGCAGATTATCAACTCCCGTGAATTCCCCGACTTGTGTCTTGGGCGGCAGCCAGCAGATCTGTCATCGAATTTACAAAACCTCTGACAAACCCCGGGGAAATCGGTGTCAGATGGATGGATCGCACCCGCTTCCCAATGCTTGATAATGACACCGCCCGAGAACGGGCTTATCCTGGTAAAGAGAGACCCTGAGTTCGCAAGCGTATAGGAGAAGAGGCAAAGGAACTTAATAACATGCGATATCAGACCTTGATGCTCCATCGTTCATGTCCTGACCGCAGCCGAATCACTGCACCGCATCTAAAAAGGGTATAACAAGTTAGCAGATGCGGATCGAATATTGTACGAGAAGGGATTCTGGTACATAGAAAGTACATGATCCTTGCTGCTGTCAGAGCAGCGAACGCACACAATTACCAGACACACCACGTTTTCATCGGAGACTAGCAGCCGCAGAAGTGGATTCTTGGACCAAACGGCGCGAGCGTGTGGCACGGGTTCAACGTCTTTTTTGTCCTGGTCCAAAGCGTCATTGTCAAAGAGGAGGTGGTGGTGGTGGTGTTGAGGGAGGATTGGTCTAGGCCAGGTCCGTGTTCTAGCCTTCCAGGCCTTGCAAGCCGGCGTTGTTATTCTGCAGTTGATTCGTTAGCGCTTCAGGACTATTTATTTGATCCCTATATATATTCATGATGGAGGAGGAAGCAATCAGATATGATATCCCCAGCTTGTTTCACCTCTTTTTCCTTCAAAACTTCTGATACTTTGCGCTTCTCAGAACAACTTCAATCCATCAATTATTATCCAATCACATGTTAGATCATCAAGCGGGGACATCAAAGGTGTGGACCCCTTCAAGTTCCAGCAGCAGGGACCCAGTAAAAAAGAGTGAGCGAGCTTGGCCCTGGAAGCTAGACCTAGTTGAACGTGTCAACCGTGCCTTCTGAGTGGACCGTGTGGCAGCAAGCCAGCAAAATCTCCCGCGAAATCAGCCCATTTCTTGTCAGGTCTGGCGTCGCCTGCCTCCGCCTGCTGTCGATAATCGTGTCATGCCATTTTTTCTGCTCCGGGCAATTGTGACCCCATTTCACCTACCCTTGTTGCTCTCCTCCCTTGGCTGACCTTTCCCATCCATTCTTTTTGTCGCTTTTTCTGATCCAGGGAAGCCAGGACTCTATCCACACATTCGTAGCCCCCGGTCATCGCTTCCCATCACCCCCGAAACCTGGTACCTGCCCTGCCCGTTCGTGCGTGGGCGCCATAGGCTTAGTATTTTCTATATCTGACCTTGAGGCTCGGAATAGCTTCATACTTAGCCCCTCTCTCTTCTTCTCTTCACCTCGGTGTCCCTCTCTGTGCTCCGTCGTCCATCGTCTGTATATTCGTCTCCGCCATCTTCGCCGCCGTTTCATCCACCTTGATCGCCATTCTCATCGTAGTCTGCGTGTCTGCACATACCCTTGTCGTCTCAAGTTGTAGCTTGTCAGTCAGATTCAGGCTGTCCAATAGTCACTCGAACGCTTTGCCCCGCGACTTCGAAACCCCCATACACTTACCGATCGATCTATTCCATCATACATCCAATTAATACTACGCCACCCCTCTTCAAAATCTTCGAGACTTTGCAGTATCTTCGATTTCGCAAATTCGATCTCAACAGCCTACCATCAGACGATATCGGGGAGCTCACATAACACTCCGGGTGTGATACGCACGGCACTTGATACCTGAGTGGACGGACCAACTCGGAGGATACCACCTTAAACGAATATCTTTTACTTGGCACGCCTCTCGTTGTCGTCGGCCTACTTGTTTGCGATATCCCATATCTTAGCCCAGGACACTTCCGCCGCCTTTACCTGTCGCAACCACTATAGGACGACACTCTGTCTACTAACTGACCCGACAGAGGTCGTCCATGATCTTGTGATCTCCTGACGACTTCCAACGTATCATGGTACCTAGCATTGTCCAATCTGACGACATGGATCAAATGGAAATCCCCTTTCCAGCGCACCGCGAGCGCCAGGAGGGCTCGCCTCCTCCGTTTCAAGACCCTCTCGCTCTCCTTCGAAGCCTGCCTGAACCTCCAATGGAATGTCAAGTGTGTGTTGTTGGCGCAGGACCTGCAGGTCTCATGCTGGCCACAAATTTGACCAGATTCGGCATCAATGTTGAGGTAATCGATGATCGAGCCGACCAGACACCCGTGGGAAGGTAAGATCCTAAGAACTTACAATTGTACCGTTGGGGCAAGCCAATTGACCTCGAAACAGAGCCGATGGCCTGCAACCAAAGACGATCGAGACTTTTAGACAAATGCGACTATCAGACACCCTGCTAAAACAAGGTGTCCGCGTTTTCGATATTGCTTTCTGGCGTAGCACCGCAGACGAATCGCTTCGTCGACTTGGTCGCGAAGTTCACTACCCGCCCATCATCGATGTTCTCGACCCCTATATTCTTCTTGTCCACCAGGGTATGGTTGAGGGACTCTTTCTTGACGATATGAAGAAACGCGGCAAGGAGGTCCGTAGAAACATGGCTTTTGAGTCATACAGCGTCCCCGACGACAAAACCGGTCCTCTTCAGGTCAACTGCCGTGCCAATGTCAACCAGGACAAGCGCTCTGTCCTGACTCAATATTTGATTGGATGTAAGTGATTCTGTCTTGCGTTGAGTTTGTGCTTAGTTACTGACGATTGGTAGGTGATGGTGCGCACTCCAAGGTCCGTAAGAGTATTCCTGATGTTAAGGCCGTTGGCATGTCCCAAGCCGCCATTTGGGGTGTTCTCGACGGTGAACTGATCACCGATTTCCCTGATATCTGGTCCAAGACGCTCGTGTACTCGCAGGAGCATGGTTCGATTCTCATCATCCCTCGAGAGAGAAACATGACTCGTTTCTATATTGAGCTGAAGGCAGGTGCCAAATTTGATCGCCGCGATCTGGGTCAGGAGTTCATGATGAAGCGTGCGAAGAAGATTATGGCACCGTTCCGCTTGGACTGGAAGTACGTTGAGTGGTTCGGTCGTTATCAGGTTGGTCAGAGGGTTGCTAGTCGCTTCACGGATGGCCACCTAAGGGCATTCCTGGCTGGCGATGCCAGCCACACTCACTCTCCAAAGTCGGCACAGGGTATGAACACTTCGATGCACGACTCATGGAATCTGTCGTGGAAGCTGAACTTGGCGGTTCGAGGCTTGGCTAAGCCGAATCTCCTGGAGAGTTACGAAGAGGAGCGACGCAAGATCGCTCTGGACTTGGTCAACTTTGACTACGAGCATGCGAACCAAATTGCAGGTGGAGACGCCATTGCCCTCGCTGAGAACTTCAGGACCAATGTCCGCTTCATTTCAGGTATTGGGGCTGAATATGGCGAGAATGCAATCAACAGACCAGGAGTTGGAAACAACCACTTTGTCATGGGAGACGCCAAGCCGGGCTGCCTTCTACCCCCTGCCAAGGTTACTCGATATATTGATTCCAACCCCGTGGACATCCAGCTGGACATTCCTATGCTGGGCCAGTTCCGTATCTATCTTCTTATGTGGGATGTTCAACAGTCAGCGCCTTTCCTGCAGACTTTCTGCCATGCAATTGCTGGCACAGATTCTTTCATTAGCAGGCTATCTGCTGCGGCTAGTGCTTCTTATGCTTCGCAGCCCAGAGCCCCGGCTCCTGAAGATGTTTACTCCCGACCAGAGCGATACACTGTTGTCAGCCACCTGTTCACCTTTGGTCTCATCAGTAAGTCTTTTAGCTCCTGTGCTTCTATATCACCAGCTAACAGTTATTCAGCAACCATGCCCAAGACGGAAATCGAGATCTCAGACCTTCCACCCCTACTGCAAGACAGCCGTTGGACCTTCTATCTGGATGATATTCCCGATCAGGACACTCGCGGTTCTCTGTGCACTAACAAGTGGCTCGGTAGCCTCGGACCTGGCGAGGTGGCCATCGTCAATGTCCGCCCCGATGGTTACGTTGGTTCGATAGGCCGATGGGACTCCAGCCTCGACGAATCTGGTGTCCAGGCGGCTCGATGGCTTGATGAATACTATGATGGATTCATGAAAATCCCAACGCAGTAAGCCCAAGGGCGATAATGAGATAATACAGATGGCCAGTCGAAGCCCACGCAACCTTTATACTCTTCCATACTCTATCCAAGGATTTTCGATGGCCGCCTGTGAGTAAAAGATCTCATATTGGCATTTTCGAATCCGTATATCCAGGAGCATGGAGTTGTCGAATTTTAAACACTTATGATGCAACTTCCTTGCATTGTCCGACTTGGGCTGGCATCATCAACATGGCCGGGCAGATAAAACAGAAAAGGGGCCAGGCCAATCTCCACACTGAGAAAAAAAAGGGGAAAGGAGGCATACATAGAGGGACAATGTCGGGAACATAGAAGAGAGGGACAAGGGCAGTAGGATCGGCTGCCGGACAGGCACGATCTCACCCATCTTATGACACGTTACGTAGTTAGTAGCAACTCATACCATGCAATTTATTTTATTTGTGATGACCTATACATTTGTCCTCGGGCGCACTGTGTCTTCTTTATTGTATTGTATTTCCGGAATTGTTTCTGAATCTTGCCGCTATCGCTCAGTCAAAGCCTGTCTCTCAATATGGAGCTGCTTCTAGAAGGGAATAATCGTGATCGCCATCACGGTCTTCTCCTGCCAACCATCCTTCATTACCGCAAACGTAGCCCTTGTCTCTCAGGTCATGCCACAGGTTATATCCCCTGTTGTCTCCAAGCAGTTTTTCCACCCTAGCGGTCTCTCTTTGTGTGGAATTGTGTCTCTTCGTAAAGTTCTCAGACGTCAGATGCAAGATACACGGACATCTTCTGATCTCGGGCTATGAATCTTACATCTGTTGCCTCCTCCTTGACCGGTGAATGATAATATATCAAGTACTTCTGGTAGTGACGCAGCTGAGGAGCCAGTGGCAGCGAACAAACCACAATAAACTATCTTAATAACTTACCTACCTACTAGGACATTATCGGATGAGATGACATAGACCCTATGAAGATATCATCATAAGTCTAGGATATCTTACTTCTAACTTATAGTATTGTCCGTCGGTAGCTGTCAGAAACAGAATGATTAAAACGCCGTCATTGAGATAGACTCGAACGGCGGATCTCGACTCCCTCGCATAGGTACAGTTCCAAAGGTGCGCAGTAACCTTCTGCGGCTTCAAAGTCCTGTAGCCTATATTTCAAAGACTTTCTTGGAGGTGGTAGTATATGTGAGATGGAGGACTGGTGATATTCTTCGGGCGATTGAGAGGCGGTCAATGTCCCAATACCAGTAACCTAGCATTGGTGGAATGGCAACAACACGGATGTGAGCGTGATTGCTTGTTTGATCGTCATTGTCAGTCACGTTTCGGTTGTTCTCCTACCAGACATGATTGGGCAGAACGAAGGCGAGAAGTTTTACGCTCTATCTTGTTGATATGTACTAGTTATATATTTGGCCATGATTGGCATCAACCGCAGGGGTGCTGCAGATACAAGGGCTGCATGTCTGAAACCTTGAACGTCATAAGAAAGCCAAAAAGAAATGCAATGGACAAGGTAAAGCACACATGTGATATGAGATAGGGGGTTAAAGTTTTAAATGTTTTTTGACATTTCATGACAGACTGACAGGCCGTTCATGCTCCCGTTATTTGCTAGTTATTATGGTGATATTGTTCCACATCAATCTCCCGTTTCCACCTCTTGCTCCTGCTTGCTTTTGTTTTAACCAAAATTCAATCATATAAGTCGTTACCTGATTATTGGTGGGTAGGCATGGCCACATCAGCCTTCTTAGCAACAGCATCAGCACTCTGCCACAGAGCTGTGACAGTCTTGAGCTGGGTGTAGAAGTTGATACCAGGCTTTCCGTAGAAGGTGCTGGCACCACCACCAGCAATCGACTTCTTGTTACCAGTGAAAGAGAACATGGGCAGAGGGACGGGAATGGGGACATTGATGCCGACCTGACCGGCCTCAATGTTCTTGCGGAAGATCTCGGCAGTAGCACCAGACCTGGTGAAGATAGCAGTACCGTTGCCATACTCGTTCTTGTTGATAAGCTCGATGGCATCATCAATGGTCTCGGCGTTAAGGCAGACAAGGACGGGTCCGAAGACCTCCTCCTTATAGCAGGTCATGTCGGGTGTGACGTTGGTGATAATAGTAGGGCCAACCCAGTTTCCGTTAGGGTACTTGCTGGGCTTGTAACCACGGCCATCGAGAAGAATTGTAGCACCCTCCTTCTCGGCCGACTCGATAAGCTTCTCAATGCGCTCCTTGCTCTGAGGGGAGATGACAGGGCCGAGGTCAGCACCCTCTTCGAATCCACCATTGACGTTGAGGTGCTTAGCTTGCTCAGCAACCTCGTTAAGCCACTCCTTGGTCTCGCCGACCATGACAAGAGTGCTCAGAGCCATACAACGCTGACCTGCAGCACCGAAAGCAGCGCCAACGATAGAGTTGATGAACTGGTTCTTGTTGGCATCAGGAGAGACGACAGCGTGGTTCTTGGCGCCCAGGTTGGCCTGAACACGCTTGCCATTGGCAGAACCGCGGCTGAAGATATACTCGCCGGCCTTGTTGCCACCGACGAAGCTGATAGCCTTGATAGCGGGCTCATCGATAATGAAGTCGACGGTGCGGTGGGCTCCATGGATGACGTTAACGACACCCTCAGGGAAACCAGCCTTCTGGACAAGTTCAGCAATGATCATAGCAGCACCAGGATCACGTTCAGAAGGCTTGAGGATAAGGGTGTTGCCAGTGATGGTGGCGATAGGAATGCACCAAAGAGGAATCATGGCAGGAAAGTCTAAGCATTGGTTAGCTATAGTACGGTCTAATGAGAGACAATTCCTCACTGAAGGGGCAAATAGCAGCGGTGACACCCAGAGGCTCACGGTAGGTTCGTGTCTCCATGTCTTTGGAGACTTCAAGAACCTCACCCTTGAGAAGCTCAGGGGCAGCAATAGCAGCCTCAGCGACTTGAAGACCTCGGAGAACATCACCCTTGGCATCAGCAAATGTCTTGCCCTGCTCGAGAGTGATACTAGCAGCGAGGCGGTCCCAGTTCTCACGGATAAGCTGGACGAATCGGAACATAATCTGCTGTCGAGAGATGACAGTTGTGTTCTTCCATGACTTGAAAGCCTTCTCGGCGCTTGCGACAGCAGCTTTCATCTCAGCGTCAGTCATCTGAGGAACGCGAGTGACGAGCTCGTTGGTAGCAGGATCATGCAAGTCGATGTACTTATCGGTCGAGGACGAAACAAATTTGTTGTCGATGAAGTAGGGGGTATCGACCGCCTCGACCTTTGCATGAGTGGTGGGATAGCTGCTGGCAGTGGAAGCCAGAGCTGCTGTCACAGGCTGGAGCTGCCTAGATGTCGCATGGATGCGTCTGGCAGCGACATGGGGCGAGCCGCTGGTGATGTTGGAGGAGGCGAGAAGGGATGATCGAGAAAGGGCGGGAGTAGAACGGCTGGAAGCACCCAAGCCACGAGAGATTGCGCGACGCATGATGGCAGTGGTGAAGAGTAGAGTATATGAGGCTCGATGATGTAGTGTAAGTGAGAGGGAGGAGAGGTGAGAGAAAAAGCAATTGGCCTCGATAACTTCCAATGAAGCAACAATCAAGTCAAGTTTCAAAAGGCCATGGGTTCTCTAGACTTTTATATGAGAAATTGTTCCGGCTATGCTACCGGTGCGGAGGCAATGGAGGGAAGGTCACCACCAAAGGCGGCTCACTCGTCACTGTGCGGGGCAGCAGGAGCAACTCACAATGGAACTCATGATAAGCTAGCAACTGCCCCCAAGAGCTGGCTGATATTTCTGGAAAGTGTGGGGTAATTGCCGAGTGAGCCCCGGTTCGTCCGCCGGTTGCCGTCTATGCCGATGGATACCACGGTCTGGGTTTGTCTCCCAATTCGAGTCTCTTAGTGGTTGAGATTGCCGGCGAGAAACTAGATCTCTCACTCTATGCTTCGTCTCCCTTCGCCTGCCTAATCGGGAAACATATCTATCTCAAGTGACCTCCCGACCTCGAAACTTGACCTTATCTATCAGGCGTCGGGATCACTTTCTTAAGAATTACAAACATAAATGGAATGTTTGTAGAGGGCGTTCTGTTCTCGCTATCAATCTAGACCACCTTAGTTCTAGATAACTTATCTTCCATGAACCGCGCCGATTTTGGTGAAGAACAGTCTTATATCCATTCAGCGAGTACTCGCCGATCAGAGCAACCAAACCCGCCAAAAACCACCCGAAATGGAGAAAATTAGATGCTACGCCCTATTTGGAGGTCACTCTTTAGTAACACAGATTACCTACACAAAAAACCAAACATTAACAAGACCAGCGGTGGTGAAATTTGAGTCAGCGCAGCCTGAAAAAAAGTTATCAATTGTGATATCCCTATCGCTGTTCTGATGCGCCAAACCAATCAATCATGAGAATTGTGTACATTTTCTTCCAAATTTGCTTCTCTTCTTACTTCCATTGACCTTGACCGATTTTGAATACCACTCCTTCCAATATAATAGCAAACTGTCTGGGTTTCCTCCCCAATTGTTTCTCTTACGACTGGCTGCGAGTGTTGCGCTTGTTGGCAGCGCCCTTGACTTGCTCAGCACCGGTGGCGGTGGCCTCGGCAGCCTTGTCCTTGACCTGCTTGGCCTTGTCGGCAGCCTTCTCAGCAGTCTGCTGAACAGCAGGGGATGACTTGCCAAGGTTGAACAGAACAGCGATGAAGCCAGCGGTGACGAGGAGAATACCGGCAAAGGCACCAGCAACCTCGGGGACGAACTTGATAGCCTCGATGGGGTCCTGAGCGGCGATGGCCTTGAAGAGCTCGACCTTCTCAGTAATATAGTGAACGGGGTCGTCGAGGAACTTGAGGTCGCTGGGGGACTTAGGCTTGTCATCATTCTTAGGCTTATCGGCATCAAAGAGGGCCTTCTCAATGGGGTGCTTGACGCCGAAGGTCTCCTCAGCGAGCTTGTTGGCATCCTCGATAGAGTGGCCGATGTAGATGTTGTCGAAAAGAATGTCGTTCTGCATGGTCCAGATCTCGAAACCGATGGCACCCATGGGCTCAAAGTTGGCGGGGGTCTTGTCCTCGAAGTAGTTGGGGTTCTTGATCTTGCGGGGAGCCCAAGTTCCCTTGTAGGCAGGGTTCTCAATGTAAGGGGCGGTCCACTTGCCCTTGTAATCGGGATTACGCTTCATAGGCTTAGTCCAAGGACCACAGCCAGAGGCATCGGCACACTTGGGGTTGGGGACGGTAGGGGCGATCCAGTCGCCATCCTCATCATCATCCCAGTCATCGGGCTTCTCCGCCTCAGGGTCGGGAATGGTGACGGGCTCCTCCTCGAGCCAGTCCTCAGGCTTCTCAGCCTCCTCGTCAACAACTTCGTAGGGGGCATCCTCATCCCAATCCTCAGGCTTCTTTGCCTCGGGGTCGGGAATGCGAGCCTGGTCAACCCAGTCCTCGGGCTTCTTGTCATCGGCATCGTCGATCTCGGCCGGGGGGTTGACAGGAGGAGTGAAGTCCTCCAAGAGACTGCCAGTCTTGACCTCCTCGTTGTTCTGCTTGATCACATAGGTGTTGTTGGAGTGAACAATCAGAGTGTAGAGCTCGGTAGTCTTGGTGATCTTGGCGGTGGGGGGAGAGTCAAGGTGCTTCTCCTCGTACTCGCCCGTCTTTGGGTTCTTATGGTTGAAAATGAAGTGAACCTTGTTGGTGTGGCCACACTTGTCGGGACCGAACATGATCACATATGGGGTTGTGTTACCGAACTCTTCCTGGTGAAGAGCTTTGTTGTCGCGGAGGAGCTTCATGTAAGCACCACCACACTCAAGACCATCTGGAGGCAAAGATGTCAGCATGGGCAATCACGCAGCGGGTTTCCAAAGCTATGCTTACTTTGTAGCTTAACCTCGTACTGAACAACGAGGGTGTTGTCCTTGTTGTCAATTTTCTTGGGGAACTTGGCGGAGATAGCATGGTGAGCAGCAGGGTTCTTGACGACAAGACCCTTATCTCCCTGAATGCCCTTGTATTGGACAGGCTCCTCGACAGCCCACTCGCCAACGTAGGCCCATTCTTCCTCGGAGCCAGATGTATCCTTCTTTGCGTGAGAGGGCTTCCATCGCTGGTCCCAGTCGTCGGTGAACTGCTCAAGGAAGTCGGCCTTGAGGGTAGTGGGCTGAGGGTGATGGGTTAGCTATCAATTGACAGGGACATAAGCTCATGAGAAGCTTCACAGCACCCCATCATGAGCTTGAACGTACACCAGCGAACTTACAGTGAACGTAGGTAGCTTATCGGGAACAGAGGCAGTCGCCTCCTTGACGTCTTCGGCGTGGACGTTGCCCGTAAGCATAGCAGCCGACATGGCCGCCGCGACAGCGTTGAGCTTCATGATGAGTAGGTCGGCAAAGGAATTACAGACGTCACTAGAGGGGCTGCGCAAACGGAAAAGAGAAACACAATTGAAAAAAATGTGTGACGGAGGAAAAGTGTACACTCGGTTGAGAGTATTCCCAGCGCTCGAGGAAATTAGAGGTCCAAGAGTGAGGTTGAATGGGGAGAATAGAGAAGCGAGAGGTGGCGTCTTAACAATGAGTGGAGAGCTCTGCCTTAGTGTTGAGGACACGTAGAACGAAGAAGCTCAGAGTGGCAGAGCCGCCTAAATTCCAGGGATCACGAACAGGCGCAGAGCGGGGGCCATGAGCCGGAGCCACTAAGGCAGGAAGGTGCGGCTGCCGACTGTCAGGTACTGCAACTGCAACTGGGGGCGGGGAAAGCCTCACAGCCTCGGTCTTGACATTACGGAATAACAACCCACAGAAGAGTCGAGAAGCAGGTGAGAGAGTGCAACAATTGGCGGATGAACTGCTAATTTAAATAATCATCTGCCTACTCTGAGAAAGTCTCACTTGTAACACTACATAGAACAAGAAATGGAGCGTTTTTTAGGATTTGATAATTACCTAGCTAGACTACCTAAATAACTCACCAGCTGGAGGTTGAAGCTGGACCAGAAGCTCAGTGCTTAATTGACCAAAGCGCGAGATGTTCAGGGATGAAACATCAACAATAGCACACATGTACAGAGCACGGAATAATAAGTCATATGATTTACCATGCAGGCCATGTAAGATGTTTGACTTGGAGATTGAGATTTATAGATCCATCTGCAGATTGAACCCTCTCCGCATTAATCATCAGTGACATCAGTGGTAAGAGAGCCGTTTTTTGACAGCTAGTTATTAGTTACCCTATGGACTGATGGCGAAACAGAGAGTTATGAGTTGCTGGGTCAACGTTTTGAGGAGGCTTGGTTTAGGGTTCATGTGACAAAACTGCGACAAGACAACACCAAGGGAACATTGTGGCGTCCAGGGTACACCTGCAATTAAACTGTATAATTCAAGATATCAATTGATTTCTGATGGGTCTCAGCATCAAAGAAACGCCGAAATTGGCCAAAACACGACCATTGACACTTATGGTCTCCCCTCTTCAACGATTCCATTCACTTCTAGATCATTCTGAATTTCGGATGATACGACGGGTTAATCAACCGCGAGAATTGACTTTCATCGTCAGACATTCATTTCGCTTGTTTACAAGCTAACGCCTCAAGCACCCGATTGGGAAACATGAACCAATTACAGATCAGTACCCCACAACCAAAACAACCTCAGTGGTCGTGGCATGTTGTGACTTGCAGTCCAACAAAAATGCACTGTGAGAATGGATCGAGGTTACGCAGAGCGCCAAAAAAAGAGGTATTGTATTCATGCTCGTGTCCGAGCCGTATGTGAACGCGCAAGGTCCCCCAAAAATTTGTCCATGAAAATCGATCCGGCCCAAAGAGGCCTTCATCATGAATGCCCAACATGTATCACATTTGAAATTCAAACTCCAATCATTACCGCTCTAGAGCAAAACCCATTAAATCCTTCCATTCTATCAACCAGACATCCAAAATAGGCTACCCAATTTACAGAGCGAAGATAGCGGCAGCAAGACCGAGGAAAGAAACACCACCGACGAGGGCAGTGGCAGCGTTGCCGGTGGAGGTAGCAGAAGCAGCGGTGCCGGTAGCGGAGCCAGTCTCGGAGCCAGTCTCAGAAGCATCGGTAGCGGTGGCATCAGACTCAGCAGCGGAGTGAGTGGCAGTCTTGTCCTCCTTGTCGGCAGAGCCGGTCTCCTTTGTCTCAGCCGAGTCGGTCTTGGAGCCCTTGGAACCAGAACCAGAAGCTCCGGTCTCACGGGGAGTACCGTCGACGCTCTTCCAGTAGTTGTCGGCGATACAGCCCTGGAGACAGACGGAGTACTTCTGGGTGTCGGACGCAGAGCCCTTGCCCTTGGGGCAGGCAGCGACACACTCGGTGGTGGCGTTGATGTTCTTGTCATCGGGAGAAGGGACCTATTGCAATAGGTGTTAGTCTGAAGCTCTTGGCCGATAGGCAAAAGGTTTAACGTACAGTGATGCAGTAAGACTGGCACTTGACATCACCGGCATCACAGGCGTCGAGACAGTCCATCTGGGACTTCTGAGCAGGGGACATAGAGACAGTCTTGCTCTGGGCAGCGGCCATGGTGGCGAAAGCGCCGGCAACGAAGATGGAGGTGAAACGCATGTTGATGGATTTCGAGGGAGTTGATATTAGAATTAGTGTAAAATAGTAGAGATAGAACTCAAAAGCGAAAGTCTGTTGAAGTAGAAGTCTTGTCTAACGAATGACTGACGGATGACAACGAGAATGAAGAGGAAAGGGAAACAAGAGCACGCGACGGGGTAGCCAGTCCTTTTATGAGTCTTTGACTGGACTTGGGCTTGGTGGTGGCCTGGCCATTGGCTTGAAGGGTGTGTGGATGCCTTTGCCAACGTCCATGTCCAAGCCCCAGTCCTGCCCAGGCAAACCAGAACAAAGTCTCAGACCCCCAGGCCAGACTAGGGGAAGCCTTGAAAGTCACAGTCACAGGCGCAGGCACAGGTCAACAACACTGACCTGAGGTGCAGCGCGCCAAGCTAGACCCCGGCTCATCGGGAGATAGAGGATCCATCAGGTTGTTCATATTTGGCTTGTCATTGCTCGAGGTGGGACACGGGCATGGACATGGGGTGAGGGAAGAGGACCCATGATGGCGCTAGGATTGGAGCCATTGAGGATCCATTTTATGTCTGATCAGGAAGTGGAAAAGACGAGGGGAGAGGTCTCCATCCCATCGTCTTCGGGGATGTTGTTGATGTTTCCCGCAGAGTAAAGGATGGACGCATGATGCATATTCGGGGTTCCGTATCATAGCAACGCAGCAAAGGTGGAGGGGGATTTATTTATGCCACGCAAACCCCCTCTCACAAGTCCACGTTCACATCGTGTCACAGCACAGTCAGTTCCAGTTAGACAAAGATAAAGCTAGAGTGAGTTGCAATCAAACTGTAGCAAGCGGAGAGGAGACGAGTATCCGTCCCTAGTACGGAGTAGAGGACTGATGTGATGTGATGTCGATCGATACTCGTTTACTTGCTGGTCTGGGGAAGCCCACCGACCTCAATTTTAAATTTGCAAGCCATGATTCAAAAGACCACCACTAATTTGCCGTCCCTGGCCTGCGTTGACTGGGGGAAGAAACGACCATTTGCAAGTCGAGCTGGGGGATGTTCCTGTAATTCCGGTTCAACGCAGATCTTGCAGCCTGTTCCTTCGTTTATGATTCTTTTTGGCTCAGATGATCGTGGATCATGTTGTGAGTAGACTCGGCAGTGACCGTAGCTAACAAAACTTATGATACCTATGTCCTATGGAAAAAAAGACTTTGGGAGACAAAACACAAGAGACCCACAGAACTGGATGATCCTCCATTTTGTCCATACCATACCATACCATCCATCCTTTGATCCATTGTGAGCAGCTTCGCCTCCAACACCTCGTGTTCCCAGGAGACATGACCACCATCTATTCAAATAACCATTGCTTTCCACCACTGAGCCCCCAATTTGCACCTCCAAAAATGACAGGAACACGGTTGTTCTTCTCAGCGCCTACACTAGGACTTAGGTTAGCGCACTAGCATCGGATCTCTCCAAGTCGATTGGATTTGAGGTTGTCTCAGGGGGTGACCCTTGGGCTAGACAATTCTGTACGTACAGTACATAATAATAGACCAGGCCTCCATTTTGGGGCAAGGCTCAAGGGGGAGCGGAAGTGTGTCCGAGACGAGACTTTGTAAACCACCAGCACCAGGCAGTGTTTGCGAGTGTTTGCAATCCAGCCAGTACATACATGGTAAACAATAACACACTTGATGATATATGGTTTCCCTTCACAGTATGGATCTGAGTGAATAATGGGCAAATTGAAGCCTTGGCCCAACGCCATTTTCTACGTGCCCAGCTGGACCCAAGGGTTCAAGACCGTTTTGGAAGATCTAGAGCGATTAGAAGGCCTCTCTTTACTACGTATTGGCGTCTGCGTACGTATGCATGTGCTTAGCTACCTAACATCAGCGTCATTTCGATGCACTGTCATTTCTCAACAAACTCAAACTCTCCTCTTCCCTCACACAAACAGCGCGCTTCTGGCGCGGTATGAGCCTCTAACGGATTCACTATGCCGCCTGTCACCTGCAAAAGCCGTCGGCTCATCCCAAGACCCAATGGTCCCAATCCACCCATCCATGAATACGAGGCCCCGTTCCTCCCCGTCCCCCCATATCCTTCTTATTATTAGGGACACAGATATCTGTGCTACTGATACGGATGGTACAACTCTACCAGGACCAGGGTCTTGGCGTCTCGGCCGGCGCTGAGAGCTGAAAAAGGTCATTTAAGCCAGGACAAGGGCCAAGGTCCAACTCTTGATGGATTCTCGCACTCATTAAACGAGTATTATTACCCACCCGTAAAGGCTTTGATTGAGGCTTCATCCTTGAAGATGTTAAAACACAGGTCAGGTCTGTTCCAAGGCATTTGTCTATCCGTCTACCGTTTAGGAGCATTCTCCATGTGATGCTGGTTATCATACGTATAAGGTATATCCAAAACTGAGTCATACAGAATTACAGATGAGATGAACCCTTGAGTTCATGCAATGACATATAACCCTATTATCGATAATTGTTTGACTGCATTTCAAGCCTTGGAACTCAGCAGGAGACAAACACCATCAGTTGTCCTTAGGACCCATTCTCGGCTCTTCCGTCTCCGTTCCTATTCATAGCTCACTCGCTTGCCACCAAGACGCGATACAACATCAGATCCGACCGAGGCCAATGCTCTATGATTACGTAGCGTTGCACGCATCGCATAAGATCGAGACACAAGACAATTTAGAATGCTCTGGAGTCTGGACAAGAAGAAAATTCCATCACGTGCAAAGACTCTGGACAACACTGGTGTTGATCTTCTTTTTGCAGTCTAAGAAATCAGGGGGATATGCGGCCTACCCAGTCAAGACTAGCTACCGCCCAACGTTCCCAAGCCGCTGTTCCTGATTGTTTAGACCATTTAATAGGTACGTATTGCTATTCCTTAGCAGCCTTGACCTTACTCTCCCCCAGAATGGATTTAGGGGAGTTCCCGTCTCCTCGTTGGTAATTGGGCAGAATTCTTTGGTGCGGCCACTGCTATTGCGTGTAATGATTGCACAGGCCCCAGGGCACCTAATGAATTTGCCGTGTCTTTTCGGCCACTAAGAGGCTCTAAAACCCCTGCCTAAACAGGTGCGGCGTTGGGTTGAGATTGGACAAGAAACCAACTGCCCGTCAACATCTGCTACCATCTGTAATATTGTACCCTGACTGTTCTATTATCCCATTTCAACTCTTTGCCGCACATCCGCATTGTCTCGGTTGTTCCGATCCGAATTGGAGACCTTTCAGAGAGTACCTTAGTAACAGCACTCCGCATCTCCGTACCCGCCCGAAGGACAAGCAAGATGTCGACTGAACAACGCCCAGCCGGTGATACCCTCATTACTTCTGAGGACCCTAACCATCCCGCAAACTTGATTCCTTCACTATGTGCCAAGTTTTGGACACTGGGCTGGGTCACAGGAACTGGAGGTGGATGCTCTATTCGAGATGAGTATGTTTGCTTTGCTCTGCTCTGCTCTTAAAATTTCATCATATTACCCCGCGACCCCGCCATGATGGGTTGGAGAAATGAAAATGTTTTGTTTTCAGCAATCATGATGTTGTTTTATTTTCTCTTCAAGTGAAGAGAAAATAATTAACTAAACCTATAAGTTCTTAACAATAATACAATCCATACTTTGATCAATTGACGTCTATACTATCTCCAAGCACAATACCTACTTACACCATGACCATAGTGATCTCGTATACATTGCCCCCTCAGGCGTCCAAAAGGAGCTCATGAAGAACACTGACATCTATGTCATGGCCCTTTCTGAGCAAGATAAAAACCACAACAAGCTCAACCAGCGCACTTATTTGCGATCTCCTCCCTGCTACAAGCCCTCTCAGTGCACTCCCTTGTTCCTCGCAGCCTTTACCCGTCGAGGAGCTGGCTGCTGTATTCACACTCACTCACAGTGGGCTGTCCTCGTTACTCTCTTGCTCGAGGGTCAAGGCCCCGGAAAAGACCGTGTCTTTGAGATCAACAACATTGAGCAGATCAAGGGTTTTGGTCGTGGCATGACCAAGACTGGCAACCTGGGTTATCATGACACCCTTCGCATCCCCGTCATCGAGAACACTCCCCACGAGGAAGACTTGACTGAGTATCTTGAGGAGGCTATGGATAAGTACCCTGATACATATGCTGTTCTCGTCCGTCGCCACGGCGTGTACGTCTGGGGCGACAATGTCCATAAGGCCAAGACTCAATGCGAGAGGTAAAAGCTTCTTTCAAACCCCTATTTACAACCCATCATACTGACATCATACAGCCTCGACTACCTTTTCCAACTTGCTGTTGAGATGAAGAAGCTCGGTCTTCCTTGGATCAGCGAAGTTGAGCAGATTGCTCCTCAGCGAACATAGAGGGCACTATGTTTCTTGATCCTGAGGCAAAGGAGGTGGCTGCATCATCTTTGGAAAGGAAAGGGGAAAGGGCGAGGCGTTGTATCAGATGGTGTTTTGCGAAGAATTGGAGTATAGATGACTGCATTGAACCTCAGGATTGCAATGATTGCAAGACAAATCTCACCCAGAGACTAGAGTCCACCCTCCACATACCTTTTCTTGACCCTCTTGCTGTATATTATCCCTGCAGTTGCTGTTACCACCCAACCCGTACGTATGAACCCTCGCAAGATCACACCATGATCCCACATGTAGCATATATCTAGTTCAACATCATATTAATTTGAAACTGAAACATTATCCAACTTATAGCTCATCTCTGGGATACTTCGGCACAAACTCCTCAGGTTCCTCCACGATTCCAGGCTCATCCATCACCCCGGGCTCCTCCCACATCCTCTTCTTAGGGTTACCAGCATTATCTTCATAGCCCTCATGAATATTTCCAAGCTCGTCTGCCTCTCTTACAACATTAACAATCTTGTCCACCTCCTCTAACACCTCTGCCTGCTGCTCAGTACCGACCTTGACAGTGGGCAAATCATCATCTGGCAGCCCTTCCACTGGAACTCCCTTGCTCACCTGTCCAGCCTCTTCCACCTTGCCCTTCTCAGACCCTGCATGCATCACCGCACTACTTGTCGACGCTCCTAGGCCAAACAACAGCTTCAAGGGTAGCCAAATAAGCCACCACATGGGCCCATACAACAACCTCCTAAAAAGAAGCCAGGCGAGTGTCATAGCCAGCATATAAAACGTCGTCTGAAGATACCACGTATCACTCTTCTGCGAGCGCAACAACGTTCCCAGCAAATCCTTCGAGCTCGCCAGCATTGTATCCAGATCAGTATACGACTCATTCAGCTGTTTTAGTGCGGCAGACGACTCAGTCAGTGTCTCGTGCGCAAACTCGCTGCGCGCAAGTTCCGCCTGGATCAGGTCGTGTGTGCGGCGCAAAGCGTTGGTCACATTTGCGCTCGCTCCAACGGTCTGCTGATCCTCTTCGGTGAGGCTAGATTGCTGCTGCTGAACATGGTGATGATGTCGTGTGACACGGTGGGACTTTTCATCGTCGGGATAAAGAGAGTTGTTCTCGGACGTGGGTTGTGAGAATGATGTAAGGAGGATCTCGCGCTCTCGCCTTTGCGCCAGCGTAAGGTTCTGTTTTGCGGCTAATCGAGCTTTGCGGAAAGAGAGTCGACAGCTGGATTATGTTAGATATAATTTTTTCTTTGGTTTAGTGTAAGTCATACCCTTCAAGTTCCTTTCCAGTCTTTTCAACGCCCTCTTTCAATCTGTCTTTATCATGCTTTGTGCCACGTAGAAATTCTACCTCCTCCTGCAACAGCTCATGTTCCTCTTCTCCATCTCTCAGGATGCTTGTAATCTCTGCGCTAACTTCACCGCTCTCACTGTTCTCCTCGTCGGTGGTCAGGGGCACGGAGCCAGGCTGGAATTCCAATGTTCCAAGTCGGTCAATGAGTTCCTTGAGCTGTGTAGTTGTCTCTTGGAGAGCTGCCAGACGCTCCTGTAGGCCTTCGAAAGACATTTTCAGTTTATCGAAGTAGTAATATTATGTTGGCGGAAAGATTTGTTATTATGTAGGTTTTGTACTATGTAAGTCGATCTCGAAACGTGGTCCATTAGTATCATGACGTTGCAGCTCCCTACTGCCCCTTTAGGACGATATGCATTTACCGAGATACTTTAGACCCCGAAATTTCAGCATCGCGAAACCACCCACTAATAGCTCTCGGACGTATTAACGATCTCGTTCGACTCCCTCATCACGCCAATTGCCCGGAATTTTACGAGCTACGCCCCCGCTATACCGTCAAGATGATCACCAAATTCATGACCGAAGTGTCGGCCAAATTCAACCCGTTCTCGGCCTGCGCGAAGCCAGCTCGTCTATTCCTCACATTTCTGCCCCCGAATGCCCGAGCGAACGGAACAACAATCACATCAACAATCCTACCTCGAACTTCGACAGAGCCTAGCTCCCTACGAGTCAAGTTCAGTAAGTCACCTTGCAAGAATACAAGTGAGGGTAAATGGCTAACCAAGCACAGAGGATGGCAAGGAGCTCAACTTTGACTGTCAAAAAATCAATATCAAGGGACTCGTCGAGGAGGTGGATCGACATTCACGACAACTGCAAAAGGCAGCCGATTTGACCGATTAAAATACTGCTATACTGTATCACTATCATGCATCGACGGCGTTGAGGAGACGACTCATGTACATCTACGAATAACCCGGTGGAGTAGAACAGGAACAGAGTCTTGTATAATATCATGACAATTGGCATCAATTTTATGTTGTTCTGGAGTATTTCTGTGCTCAACTTTTTGTGAAGACTACATTTCCATCACACTTGTTCTTTTTATGCAAGATGGGTTGTATATAAACACTTAAGCAGAGGCACCGCTGATGAAGAACCACTTGTCAATGGAAGCGTCGATCTTCTCGGCGGGGATTTCCTCGTTAGCAGGCAGAGGAGGAAGCTGGTCAGGAGAGACGCGAGAAGGAGAGTTCTGGACAGTGACGTTGGTGCTACATAGAGGTTAGTGTCGGTTGATAAGAATAGCAACTGAGAAACTTACGTGGAGACACCGCCAGCAGGGGTCTTGCCAGTGATGAGACGCTCCCAGGCCTCAGCGCACTCGCGGACAACGTCAAGAGCGTAGCTAGAAATTGTCAGTTCTGAGCTAAATAGACAAGTCGGCTGAGCTCACCTCTTGTTCTTGCATTCACCAGTGAAGGCAAACTGGTTCTCAGGCTTGCCATCGGGAATCTTGTAAATACGGAACCACTCGTTGGTGGCACGGAGGAGACCAGGCAGGTGTCGCTCGACGTCCTCGACGTCGTTCAGCTTGGAGGCGAGAGGGTCGTTGACATCAATAACAATGACCTTCCAGTCAGTCTCCTCCTCGTCGAGAAGGGCCATGACACCGAGAACCTTGACCTGCTTGACCTGGCCAGTGTAACCAACGAGCTCACCGATCTCGCAGACGTCGAGAGGGTCGTTGTCACCCTTGGCCTTGGTCTCAGGGTGAACGGAGTTGGGGTCCTCCCAAGTCTATAATCGCGTTAGAAGTGACCACGTCAGATTGGGTCAACGTCAACATACCTGGGGGAAGGCACCGTAGTTCCAGAGGTAACCCTTGTGGGGGAAGCAGTTTCGGACATATCGAAGCTTGCCCTTCTTGATGTCCTGCTTGATGGGGTTCAAGAGCTCCTCCTTGGAGATCTAGAGTGAGCTTTTGTCAGCATTGATGTTTTGTTTTGTCGGTCTGCGCAGCAATTGCGCAAGGAGGGGGAGGGGTAATATTGGAGCACACGACAGCTGTAGATTAGACAAAACGTGTCAAGTAGGAAATGGAAGACAGCAGTTGACGTTGAGTAGACATACCTCAAGCTTGGCATTGGTCCATCGAGGGATCTCAACAACCATGTTCAGGATGGTCTGCTCCTGGTTGGCATAGAGAGGAATATCGTGGAAAGGAGACACGGGCTGGCCATCCTTCTCGATGTAGACGCGGTGCTCGAGGGTGTTGGGAGCCGCAACCTTGCGGACGGTGTAGTTGGAGGCCATGTCGGGCTTTTGCTTTGAAACAGGACCTGTTGGTGAGGAGGAGGAGGAAAAGTGTCGAGCAATCTGAGCTGTTCGACGAGAAGAAATTTTGGAGTTTGACGTAGCAGCAGAATCAGAAGAGGAGGATGGAGGGGGCGGGGTACTAATTGCACCGGTACCGCCCTGGCCTGCAGCGGCAGTGCTGCGTGCTGCCAGCGATGCCATGTAATTGGCCCGGCCAGGTACTTGGTAAGGCGGCGACGACGACGGTGCTGCGGAGGATTTGTACAGCAGTGTTCCAGCGCCCGCGGTGGTGCCTGTGGTTCCTATAGTGCGTAGCGACCTCTGGAACAGCAGAAGCCGGGAACTTTGCGGCCGTAACATCAATACTAAACTGTGTTTAGGGGCGGCTTGAAGTGGAGCAGCCCCGGAGAGAAGGAACTAAAGAAGAGAGGAAGAGATTGGGGGGTTATATCAAGAGTATGGTGAGTGAACCTTGCCTTGTGCCTGGGCCTTACACCGCGGTCATCGGCTGTAGTGTAGTGCGTCAAAAGAGACCGAGGTCGTTTCTTCGCGGGCACGGGAGTTGATTTTCGGACGGATGATATTGACCGGAAACTAACTGATTCTGGATGTCATGATGGGTCTCGGTTGTGCTAAATTGTAACTATGTACTGTACCTCATTTGGCCGACAGCCCGAACCAAAGCCATGACCGATGAGCCTATTTTGCTTACAGCTGAACCTTTTGACGGCTGTCTGTACTACACAAGTCATGATTGCTTCATCTGGCCCATCAATTCAGTTTACTTGAGACATCACTATAGAAGAGATAGGTCATTCTCTCTCGTTACACTTGAACATCTCGTATAAACCTCTCCTCTCCGTAGTCGGAACATAACCGTCTTGCCTCCCACAATACCAAGACGCAGAGCCCCATCCATCCACACCATTCCCAAAGCCAAAGCCCAAAACGCACACTCAGGACCCACGACAGTGATCACCTCATATCAATTGGTGCTGAACGATTCAACAACTTTATTGATCTGAGCCTTAGGCCATGGTCTGCACCACGAACGCGGTCCATTGTTCATCGCACCCCTGCCATTACACATGGACTAGCAACCTTACCCGTCACGAATCTGTAAAATTCATGCACAAAACCATTCTGATTCAACTGACAATGATAAGCAGACAGTACTGAGAGGATATAGACGCATGGTACCTCAAGAAAAAACCCATCACTACACCAAACCAAACACGTGAAACTTCAATAATAAGGATACCCTATACTGAAAACATGCAATAGCCAGGTATAAGAAAACCGGTACCATTATTTAACTTCCTGTGATTACCCATTTAGCCAGCGACCTCAGCATAAACAGAAGACTTAGTACCCCGTTGTTCCAAAGGAGAGGTCTCAGATTCAAGCGTGGCTGCCTCGGACTGAACAGGAGACAGACTATTTTCAGCAGCCAGCGGCTCCTTTCCCTTTCCCTTTCCCTCGAGGGTTGGTGATCGGCTCTGAACGGGGGTAGAGTAGGCCTCAGGCTCGGGTCTCCAGTCTCGAAGATCATCCTCAGCGTCGTTGAGAATCTGACGGGCCTGAGAAGAATGTTGATACGCGGTTCGTGTATCACCTGGCACCACGGGCGAATCGTCAAGGAGCTCCAACAAACGGCGGCCATGCTTCGCTAGGATGATCTGCTTCTCAGCACGTTCGATGGTGGCAGTGAACTCGGCAGCGTAAGCCTCTTTGAGTTTCTGTCGGGTCTGAAAATCTCGTTAGTTGTGTTCACATCCGATAAGTGACTTATTATAAGTTGCAACTCACAATGTTGGTCAATTGAGCCTCCGCAACGAGATTCTCGGCCTCAGCTCGCACTAGCTCCTGCTCAAGAACAGGCAGCCTTGTGCTACCGGGCTCTTTCAGCTTCAACTTTTGAATTTCATCGGCAATCTTGTCCTTGTTTTCTCGGCTAGGCTGCACGCTCTTCTCGGTGTTTCGAATAGCCTTGAGACATGCACGAGAATCATCGAGAGCATGAGCATATGCATCTTCCTGTTCACCCATCTCACTCAGGACAACCCCAACCTTGTCCGAGATGTCACTAATGCTATCATCTCCAGTGTGCTCACCCCATTCTGACAACTGAGTTGCGATGGAAACTCGTTCACGGCCGGCCGTCTCGTGAGCGCCAATAAGGTTGTTCTCAGATTTGATTAGACGAAAGAGCTTACGGGATAGTTCAGGCTGGACCTGTCCACGGAGTGAGTTGAAGGAGAAGCCTCGCTTGGCACCGGTACCACCGCCAGAGTTCCCCTTGGATTTGTTGGAACGAATTGAGAGTGCGCGATTCCTAGAGAAAATCTTCACGTCAATCGGGCTTTCCAAGGAAAATGATCCATTGCGTGAAGCAGAGGTAGAGGCATCAAAGCTGAAGCGCGACATTGTATTTGGTATTTGGTAAAGACGCAACAGTAAATGGAATATGACGATTGTTGTAAATGTTGAGCTTACATGCTGGTGAATTGAACTTGAGAGCTCGATACAAAGTACCTGTCGAATTAAATGTAGAGGAAGGAAGGTGCTGTTTGGACTCTGATAGAAAGCGCCTTCTTTCATAGAGTCAGCTTGAATATCACATAGTGCTGGGTCCGTGCCTTCCGCAATAAGAAGGACAGCATTACCATCGCTCCACACGAACAAGTGATAACTTACAGTGGAACAAGGCGACTCAAGAAATCAGCTGCAGATCCGCTTCGAAGTAAATCAGTGTAAATCGTCTGGTCCTCGTTGGGATGTTACAAGGGGGATGGATGTAAGATCTCAAGGTAAAACTCGCACACAAAGGCAGGGGTTGTGCAGGCTTTAAACAAGCAGAAGAACCCTTTAAACTGACGTTGACGACACTACCTAACTAATCTAACGTATTATTCCCTGCTTTCCGTGACACAAGTACACGGTTTTCAGCTGTACTTACACTCACAATTGGAGTAACTCTCTGTATCTGTCTTAGAGAGCTCTTGGTGTTCGGTGGCGGAATGCAGAGTGATGTCATGAGCTCTCTAGCGACGATCCAGCCCTGTGGCATACTCCGCACCCGCCTCAACGATACGTCAACAGGCTTCCAAAAGGGTCCCAGAGGGTGAGGCAATCAGCAGAGGAACAGCTTGAGGTGACGAGGATCCGTAGCTCCCGAGAAGCATGAGGCTCTCGTAAAAAAGGAATATTGGTCGAATGACGTCTCAATGGTTAAGGTTGGGTCTTTGCTGTGATAACCTATGAGTACCTTACAGTAACATATTGACGTCCAGTAACCTTTTATCGCCTACTCCTGTCCTACAAAAAAACACACAGAAAAAAACCCCGCCCTGCTTGTATCATAGCTTTGAGCAGGACAATTTCCTTCCAAACCTTGCTTGTACAAAAAGTCATACGTTTCGCATCAATACATAAACACACTGCCAATGCCGCTAAACACAGCCCGCCAAGTACCTGCTCTGAACAACGTCATCATCTCTAATTACACCCACAATTGCTCCCTTCCATTCAGGTGGTCAATCAATAGCGCTCATAGACAACTGTGCCACTGTTTCGTGGACTGTGGCTGTAGGACCGTCTAGAGACACTGGTGTAGCTTGCTCGAGGTGAGCGGGAGTGATGGTGGTGATGGTGGTGGTGATGATGACCCGTGTATCGTCGAGAAGGCGTGATCTCTTCGTGATAGTAGTACTTGGTCCTGGGCTTGGGATCACTAAAACACATGTTGGTGGTTGTATGAGGGTTTGTTACGTGCGAAGTAAAATGGTTGTAGTTGTAAGAGGGTATAAGCAGTTGAATGTGAACGTTGCAGCGACTTGAGAAGTGACTGCAGAGTGAGACTCAGATTGACCAGCCTCAAACTTGAGATATTGTATTGTTAAATGATAAAGGCAAAAGAATGTGTTAGGTTTCGAGGAGGGTTCTTTTGTTCGATCTTATACCAGTACCCTGGCTTCCTTTGCCCGGTTTCTTTGGCTAACCCATGTTGTCAGAACCTGGCGCAAACAAGGAGAGGGGTCCTTGGCCAGGATGACCATTCGGGGCCTGCCTCGTCCACCCATCTCAACTAAAGTAAGAGACCAAGTCCATCCACACAACCCAAGCCTAGTGCCCAGCAGAGGTTGGGTTGGGTTGCTATTAAAAGAGGCTGGACCTGGCTTACGGAGTTATCCACCTCCATGGTTAACGGTTTGGACCCTGTCTTTCGTGGTGGTGGCTTTGCTCTTTTTGTCAAGAAATGACCCAAGCCGAGCAGGTATTGGACCGTCATATGATGTTTTCCCATCTTTTGAACTAGAAACCTGATTCATTCACTGACAAGATCCTCTATTTTACACTTTTACATCCTTTCCCGAGAGCCACTCCAGCTGCTCACTGTCATGCAAAGATGAAGACCCCTGAATCAAAAAGACACGCCCCAATTCTATTTCAGCGTCTATTTCTTGGGCTTGAAGTCTACTTGAACCTGGCCCAGCGCCCAGGTTGTGACAAAGACCACCATCGCACTGGCAAAGATGACCAGAGGCTTTCGAAGAGCGCTCGATAGGGGCGCATCGTAAGAGATGATGAGTTGCCGGTCTCGGAACTCATCAACCAGGTTTCTCGCCTTGATGCTGACAGCTGTTCTACCAACAGTATCAAGGTAGGTCCTGGTCAAATCGACCGAGGTAGACATGATGGATGACTCGGGGATGTTGGTATAGAACTTGACGTTCCTGTATCACAGTTAGCTAGATGTCCTGCAGACAGTGCTTGACTTGTTGACTTACTCAGCGCCCTCGGGAAGAAGAACATTGATGTTGACCTGCTCATACTCGACACCCTCAGGCTGCTTAGGACCCTCAATGAAGGGAACTCGGAGGACGAATCCACCAGTGGCGGTCTTGCGCAAGAAGTTGGGAGCGTCAGAGTTCCATCCAATGGTGAAAGGGAATCTCCAACCACCAAACAGAGGGTATCGCGGTTTCAGGGTAAGAAGAGCATCTCGCTTGTCGCTTCGAAATGCAGAAGTCGAAATGTTGCCAATCACATCAACATAGTAGGCATCCGCGCTTCCGGCCGGAAGAGGAATTTGCAGCTGGTCCAAGACATTCGAACGACGAACTGGCATTTTATGCTGACGGTAAAGCGCATGCTGGCCATACTTGACTCGGTCGAAGCGCGTGGACAGGTTGGCACCGCGGTGATATAGGTCGTACTTCTCCTCAAAAGCAATATTGCCGCCCCAGTGGCTGACTTCAATATCGCGGTTGAGCTCCTTAACATAGATGATAGGCTTGGTGAACTGAAATCGAATTTGCGCAGGGGAGACAGCACCCGCGGGCTTCTCGTCGAAAGGACCGTATATCAGCTTAGATCCCTGGATGACGGGATGATCCTTAGCATCGCCGCTTCCTGGAAGCTTTGTATAGTCGGGAATATCGGCCGACGCAGCCTTGAGTTCAGTTTTCTGCTTTTTCGTGATGTAGGCAGATGGCGCATAGATGGAGAAGTTGTAGTTGAGGTATTGGTCTTCTTCCTGTTCAATAGACGCGGGAAGAGGAGCATATGCCTTCAGGTAATAGTAGGTAATACCGAGTGTTCGTTGAGCGCCAGGCTTGAGCGGCGTGGGTAGTTGGATCCGGTAGTACTGGACATCGCTGAATTACAAACAGGTTAGCACTCGATTGCACCTGAGTCGAGCTTGACGACACTTACCTGAGGGGATCATACTCGACAGTCTCGGCCACAAACGGTCCGGCGTTCGCGTCCTTGCGATCCTTAACCTCGAAACCTCCTACACGAGGTAGCTGGTCGGCAGTGAAGGGCACATAGTACTCTGTCTGGGGCTCCTTTGCAACGTTCTCAACGAGGACATTGATCTGTTCCTTGACATAGTTCTTCTCGAGCGAGATGACATGTACCAAATTGGCGTTCTTGAAAACTTGTGGAGGCTTGAAGTCGGCAGGTAGGATGACCTTTGATGTCTTGGACTCCGTTGTTGCGCCAGCAAGTGCAACAGAGGCGAAGTTGAAAAGCGCCGTGGTGATGGCGAAGAGCTTCATGGCGACAGCTTGGATGGGGATGCACTCATGAATTGAGAAATCTGAAGCTGTAAAAAATGAAGTTTTGTGTTGTGGCCGTGTACTGGGGCAATCCAAAGTTTATTGATGCAAGCTCACAACTCTCAAGACACCTTGACTTCTAGACCCTCCTGAGACAGCACACGTTGCCCATTTGCGGGTAAGTTGCTTAGCTACCTCAGGTAGTACCTGGTAGCTCGCATAGCCAATGAAGAGCTCGGGATAATCATAGCGCCGGATCCGGGCCGCGACACCTTAACTGACCAAAGCTGCCTTATGTACACTGCCATATAATAATGCCGTGACTAAAGGTGACCTAAACTTAGGATAATATCTTCATAATATTTATATAATGTTATGTCATAATATTCTAATGATGAGCATATCTTGAACTGGCAATTACTTCTGTTAGAAGAGAAATTTATCTCAGGGGATTCCTGGGGATTTCTTAAATCCCGAGGGCCTGTCCATCGCCAGACGGGACCATCTCGCAACTGGGGCCGAAGCTTGAGGTACCTGAACGGCAGAGAAATCAAGTACCTTGCCTAGAGAACCCCCACAAGACCTGGACCTGACATCATGTTACCAAGCAGGAGCTTAAACTGCCAGACTGGGCGTGGCCGACCCCATGTTCCCCAGCACACGAAGATTGAATGCAGTGAACCATGCATATAGTCGGTGTATCATGAATTTCTGGTTATTCTCTGAACAGAGGAACTAGTATTAAACAAACGACGACCCCTAACAGAATCAATTGAAATTCTCGTCATGTTGTGTGGCTTTCAACTCACCACTAAGCTAACCCCTCCATCAACGGCCCGACAAGAGCTCAACACCAGGGCTCCAGTTGGAATCGAGAAGAGACTCAACCCACACAAGTCTCAGACCACGAATGTCTGAGCATAAAGTACATCAGTTCTAGCTTTAGTTAGTGTCATTCTCGTAGGATAATGTGTGCTTTTTGCTTATTCCCTGTGGAATAAAGCGGTCAATCCGCCGGCCTATGAACTGGAAATGAAGAATGTACTGATGGAAGGCCTCTGATAGCTCAGGAAGTAGATACAGGCATTACGTAGTACCGATCGTAAGGTGAGAGATACCTGGGTAGTTGAGGAGCCAAGACAGCGGAGACCTGAGACGATCCGGGTGTCGCCAATTGGCCACAAGACATGAGATAGAGTACATGTCAACCTCTATTTGCAAGTAGATGTACTTCTTTCTGGCCGATTGATGACATGAGAAGACGACTAATAACTCCTTGCGCATCTCCCGCTCAACGACTGGGACTCACCTCAGTCCAGCCCAGCAGGTGCTGTCTTCTCCACCTCCCTTTCCATCCATATACTGGGCTACTTTAAAAGCCCTTCCCCCTACCTACTATCGATTGCCATATTCCTCACCTATTGCACTTGTTTTTCTTCCATTCGTGAATACTTTCTCCCTGCAAGTCGACGGTTACCTACACGCTACGTAGCTTCAACAAGACATTACCCCGCCAAATCCGAACCCCGCCAAAGCCAAAGCTCCCTCATCAAAATGGTCGGTCTCGGTCCTCGACGCCCTCCCTCCCGAAAGGGTACGTATGCAAATGCTTCACGCGCCGTGTTTTGAAATCTCCGCGATGAACAAAGCCAAAATGTTGTTACTCGAACACATCAATCGTCTCTAGCCACTAGCTATTGCGTGTAGAAATTGCGTGGTGGGGCAGAACCAGCAAAAATACGCTGCGATGACGATGTTGTCTCCTTCGCCAACCATATCTTGGAGACGGATCCTGAGCTAAAGGCGAAGTCGTCTTCAACAATCACGAGAGTGCAAGAACCCGTCGTGCGAAATCGAGCGCCATCCAAATTGGCTCTTCGGGCTCGTACAAATGCCGGCGACTAGCATGATGATTGACTGCGCGTGCAACTGTGACATCCAAGTTCGGAGAAACTCAAGAGTTGTCAGATAGGGTGTATGACGTGAGCCTGTATTCTATGGCTGCGGAGCACAATTAGATTTGCCAGCTGACGATCACTGTCCTACTGTCAGAGTGTAGATGCAGTGCTTGTGCAGTGCCCATGCAGCGCTGAAATCAAAATGCGCGGCCTTTCTCTGTTAATGTTTCTCGCTCAATATCTCGACTTTCTAGAAACACTCCTAACTAAAACAGCCCAACAAGATTAAAACACAGTTGCTAACGACGAACCATGGCAGGATCTATGGCCGATGTCCCCAAGGACCTTGCCGATGAGATTCACAAGCTCGAGAAGCTCTTTACGGTAGAGGGCTCAAAGCTCAAGGAGATTACCGACCACTTTGTCTCCGAACTCGCCAAGGGTGAGTCCTTCTTGTGTGTGATACTAAGAGACAGCTCAGCTCATGTTAAATAGGTCTCAGTGTTGAGGGTGGTAGCATCGTGAGTTCAATATGGGCACCTCTAATCCCGCTTCTAACAAAACCCTTAGCCTATGAACCCTACCTGGGTCATGTCATACCCCGATGGTTATGAAACCGGAACGTACTTGGCCCTGGATATGGGTGGTACAAACCTGCGAGTCTGCCAGATTACCCTGACCGACGAAAAATCCGAGTTTGATATCCTCCAGTCCAAGTACCGCATGCCAGAGGAGCTCAAATCCGGCACCTCTGAAGAGCTTTGGGAATACATTGCCGAGTGTCTATACCAGTTCCTTGAGACACATCACGGAGACTGTAGCAAGTTGGAGAAGATTCCTCTGGGTTTCACATTCTCGTACCCGGCCACTCAGAACTACATCGATGAGGGTATTCTCCAGCGATGGACCAAGGGCTTCGACATTGATGGCGTCGAGGGCCAGAACATCGTTCCCATGTTTGAGGAGGCTCTGAAGGCTCGCGTATGTTGGGGTGACACCGAAGGGCCTTAAACATCGCTAACCATGATAATAGGGCGTCCCTATCAAGCTTGCGGCTATCATTAATGATACTACTGGCACATTGATTGCTTCCGCCTACACCGATACCGCCATGAAGATCGGCTGCATCTTCGGTACAGGCTGCAACGCTGCTTACATGGAAGACTGCGGATCTATCCCCAAGATTGCTGACCTGAATCTGCCCGCTGATCTACCTATGGCTATCAACTGCGAATGGGGCGCTTTCGACAACGAGCACAAAGTCCTTCCCCGGACTGCCTACGATGTGACCATCGACAAGGAGTCTCCTCGCCCTGGCCAGCAGGCCTTTGAGAAGATGATTGCTGGTCTCTACCTGGGCGAAATCTTCCGACTCATCCTTGTCGACCTTCACGATAACAAGGCCATCCACATCTTTGAGAACCAGGACATTGCTCTACTTCGCAAGCCTTACTCCCTAGATGCTTCCTTCTTGTCTGCCATCGAGGAGTACGTTTATACAACCCTGGCATTAGGCCCATAACTAACCTGCTGTTCTAGGGACCCCTGGGAGAACTTGACCGAGACGTACGACCTCTTCGTTAAGAAGTTGAATCTGAAGCCCACACGCCCCGAACTCGAGCTCGTCCGAAAAACCGCCGAGCTCATCGGCACACGAGCTGCTCGCCTTTCAGCCTGTGGTGTCGCTGCTATCTGCAAGAAGAAGGGTTACAAATCTTGCCACGTCGGTGCTGACGGCTCCGTGTTCAACAAGTACCCTTACTTCAAGGAGCGAGGAGCCCAAGCTCTCCGAGAGATTCTTGACTGGCCTGAAAAGACCAACAAGAAGGCTGAGGACCCTATTGAGGTTCTCACTGCTGAAGACGGTAGCGGTGTCGGCGCCGCCCTCATTGCCGCCCTGACCCTTAAGCGAATTAACGAAGGCAACATGGCAGGCATCCTTCATCCCGAGAACTTCAAATAAACAAGAGCAAACTTGATTCGGTTCAGCAAAGGCGCGTGATAGGCATGAAAGGTTAATGGATGGGTCGGAAAATGGAGATAGAAGTGTGCTTGAATCAAAGCAAGAATAGAGACGATGGGCTGCTGAACAACTTCCAAGACTTGATTCCTTTTGATGGATATATACGTCTAGCCCATGAACGTGCAAATGGGTAGTCGGTATTCTGTGAAGTAAAGTTAGCTTGGCATTGATTTGAATGACGACTGTGTAGGATGTCTTACTGTCTAGTGTCCAGTAACGTCTCCGCACACCCTCCCATTCTCCCTCACCAGCCTTTTCTAGGCCGGACATGTCTACATCGCTCTCCTCCCATTCGACATCAAGACCAGCATCAGCACATTGCATCTCAACCACCTTTGTGTATACGTCGTAGCAAATCTTTCTGTCGGCTCCAAGTCCATTAAAGAAGCTGAACTTGCCGTCTTGGTCCATAATACCAATGATAATTTCGGAGAAGAAGTAGCGCAGCTGTGAGTAGTCCTCACCAAATGTATCGAAGTAGATGGCATCGTAAACTTCGCCATCCTCGAGAAGTTTCGGTACGATATCCTGCCACTTACCCTTGTGCACCTTGAAGGCTCCCTCTTCAGGGCCGCTCTTCTCCCAGCTAGGACCAAACTTGGACTTGTCCTTAGAGAGATGCTCGAGGACACTGGGATGTGCCTCGATGATATGGTGACGCGAGGGCTTCAACTCGGCGAACATGCCATCAACGATACCCATGCCAAAGCCAATGTTGAGGATGCGCTTGCCAGGGGCTGAGTCGGGAATTAGAGCGCCAACGGAACGGCGCATGATGTCTGTCTCCCAGGCCATCATGACGCCATTGAGGTCTGAGTCAACAAGTTTGGCATCGTCGTAAACTAGTTTCGAGTTGAGATATTCCTCGCTTGTGACTTGCTTCTCTTGCGCATCGGGAGGGATGAACTTGGGTTCTTCGGGAGGAGAGACAGCATCTTCGGTAGATACGAGTTGAGGAGCTTCGTCGTCGTTTTCTTCGACCTCCATCTCTTCATCACCGGACGATAGCTCTTCATAGTCTCCCATAACTGCGAACAGGAGCTCCGCTCGCACTCCAGCTTCCATACAGAGCTGGTAAAGAGGCTTGCGACCTAGTCTGAGGGCAAGGCAGCCGGGTGTCTCGTTATTGCTATCGACATCGTTCCAAATGGCGCCTCTAAGGAAAAGGTCATGAACTATCTCTTTAGCCTCCTCAACCGAACCATCCTCCTCCTGATCGTCATCATCCAGAGAAGCAGGCCCGCAGGCACGGATAGCTGCATGCAAGGGTGTCTCTCCGGTCTTTGGGTCCTGAGCATTCGCCTTGCCAGTTGTTTTAAGCAGGTTCTTCAAACCACTTCTATCATGACCCCATGCATGGTGTAGGACCTCTCGAATTTCGTCTGGGCAGTCGGAGGAGATGCGCGTGGGCATAGAATCGTCAATTTTTTGTGCCATGATGAGGGGCAACTACATAGATAAAATTTAAAATTGTGTCGCGGGGTCGTTTGGAGGGGCTTGGAGATGGTTGGACAAGGCACGCGGTGCAAGGATAGAATGGACGGGTGTAACTGTCTATCGAGGCTGGGAAAAAAAGATTCGATGCCAAGTTTGTGCTAGGGTTAATTGATACAAGCTGATGGGGTCTTAGACCCATGAGGAGATTGGAGGGCTGACTGAATTAGCATTCTTATCCGTACCTGGCAGATGATATGGTTATTGATATAAAACCGGTCGAGTTTCCTAAGCTTAGCAGAAACTAAAAATTCAAACTATATTTAGGATACAGCAGTCTGCAACCCTTCTTGGATATCCGATCAATCCTTTGAACATTCTCAACTTCTATTCTTGATTTTTCTTCCTCTTCAGCCAGACTGAGACTTACTTGAATCAGCCCCTAGACAAGGCTAGTCTACGGGCCCAGGTATCGAATCCGACACCGAGCCTCATCCATTTCCCCACTGGAAGAGTCTCCCCGGCGCGAATCGATCCACTATAGCAGCAGCAACAGATGCCAGTTAGATGCATTCACACATGCACAAGAGGTGATTCCGAGCCTGTAAGGTGAATTTAGGTTCTGACTATTTCAATTGACGAATGAGATAGCGCCTGTCTATTCACTAGCTTCTGTCATTTCAGCTACTGTCTCCATCCATGTAAATGACGCTCGCGCATTTGTTTACCTTGGCTAAGAGATCAGGTTGGAGCTGGAAGAACGGCCGCTAAAATACAGCGGGTCCTTGCACTCTTCAGCGCCAGTTTTTCTTCACGATCCCCTGTCGCTCGCCTCGTAGCCTCGCCATTAAATTTCCTTAGTGACGTGCACGTTGCTGGAACTACCAACATGATTCGTCAATCGTCTCAGGTTCGGAGCTTGTCTCGAATGCGACAACACCAACTAAGCCAGTACTGGCATCTCGCTGCACATCACGCACGACCTAAAGTCGGTTTCTCGACGCCAACGATTACAGAAAGAGCGAGTTCAAATCAAGCCAAGGAATCCTGGGCTTATTCTCGTACCTGCTGCAAGGCAATTGACGTACAGTGCTACATAGTTCGTCCGTACCTGCCGACTCAAAAGCCCTGACCTCTTTTTGTTACGCCTTGGTCTTCAACTTTGACGACCAAAACAGTGTCTCTCTTACCCTTCTTCTTCTGTTGTTATTATTACTACTTAGGTAAGCCAGCAGCAAAGAATAACATCATCAGCATCCATCGATTGGCATCCTTGGCTACCTCTCGCTCAATCATTGCATTCTACCCTTCTATCCATTATTCGTCGTTGGAGCTCAATTCCTTCGATGCCGTCGCATCCAACTTCTTCAATTCGCACATGCTGATAGTTCAAGACCTCAAGACCCGTTCCACGTCCTGGCATAGCACCCGCGCGGGCAAAAAAAACCTTTCTATCCGACCCGGCGTCGTCGTCATGAAATTCGGAGAACAGCTTCGCTCCAGCGTTATCCACGAGTATCAGTGGTACTACATCGATTACGATGGATTGAAGGACGAGCTGAAGAGGCCTACCGGTCCTGTCAAGGCCGCAGGCAAGGGCCCAGAATGGATCGAGGAGGACGAGACGCGCTTCGTCGGAAAGCTCGAGGCAGAGCTCGAAAAGGTTCACACAAAGCAGAAGGTGAAGGCTATGGAGATTTCCCGCCGCATTGCTGTGAGCGAGCGGGAAGTCAAGGAGGTGGTAAACCGCCTGAATGAGCGTGGGCTTGGCGAGAATGGACCTAGTGAGGAGGAGTTTATGCTCCTTGAAGAGGATCTCAGCGATATTATTGCTGATGTCCACGATCTTGCCAAGTTTGTCCAGCTCAATTATACTGGGTTTTACAAGATTATTAAGAAGCACGATGTAAGTCTCGGACTCTCGGAAACTTTGCAACGTTGCTAACCCACGTTCTAGAAAATGACCGGATGGTACCTAAAGCCCGTTTTCGATATCCGACTTAAGGCCAAGCCCTTTTACAAAGAAAATTACGACGCGTCCGTTATCGAGCTGTCTCAGCTCTACGACCTCGTTCGAACTCGGGGAAACCCTGTCAAGGGTGATAGTGCTGCTGGTGGAGGCCAGGCCAATTTCATCCGACAGACGACCAAATACTGGGTTCATCCTGATAACGTAACAGAGCTGAAGCTTATCATCTTGAAGCACTTGCCCGTTCTCGTCTTCAACGCCAACAAGGACTTTGATCCCGAAGATTCAGCCATCACCTCGATTTACTACGACAACCCCGACACATGGGACTTGTATGAGGGCCGACTGAAGAAGACTGAAGGTGCTGAGGCTATCCGACTTCGATGGTATGGAGGTATGAAGAGCGAGACAATCTTCGTTGAGCGCAAGACTCATCGTGAGGATTGGACGGGTGAGAAGTCTGTCAAGGCTCGATTCGCCATGAAGGAGAAGAATGTCAATTCGTACATGAAGGGGGAGCTTCTACCCGGTGCCATCTTTGAGAAGGCACGCAAGGAGGGCAAGAAGTCTGAGAAGGCTATTGCTGAGGATGAGCGATTGGCCTCTGAGATTCAATACTCAGTGATCAAGAAGGGCTACAAGCCTGTCTGCCGATCTTTCTACAACCGTACTGCATTCCAACTCCCTGCTGATGCTCGAGTCCGAATTTCGCTCGATACGGAGCTAACAATGGTGCGAGAGGATAACCTCGATGGCCGTGCTCGCTCTGGAAACAACTGGCGACGCATGGACATCGGTATCGACTACCCATTTTCGCAATTGCCTGCTGAGGACGTTGAGCGATTCCCTTACGCCGTTCTGGAGGTCAAGCTCCAGACCCAAGCTGGCCAGCAACCTCCTGAGTGGGTTCGCCAGCTCATCTCATCCCACTTGGTAGAGGCTGTTCCCAAGTTTTCCAAGTTCATTCACGGCACAGCGACATTGTTCCCTGACAGGATTGACCTCTTGCCTTTCTGGATGCCTCAGATGGATGTCGATATCCGCAAGCCCGTTACTCACGACTTTGGTATTCGACGTCCTGGGATGTCTGGTACTACTAATACTTCTGATGACGAAGATGAAGTGGATTCGGATGATGAGGAGATGCAGGCTACTGATCGCAACGGCACGAACGGCGAGTCGAGCGCGCAAGGCGCCAGACTCCGCCAGCTCCCCCCTATTGATGTGGAGGGTCAGATAGCGGACCTACCAGAGGCGAACGAAGACAATCTTTACGACTCGGATAATGAGTATGACGAGGATTATGAGCTCGAACGGGCCAAGAGAAATGGAGGATGGCGCTACTATAAAACTCTGCTCAACACCAAGGGGCGACATGCTGGACAATCTGTGGTTTCTGCCCTCAAGCTTGCTATCCCTGCGCCTCGAAGCACTCAAGTGCCGCGTAGCGACAGGTTGCAAGCCCTTTTTGGACAGGATCCCATCCAGACCAAGAAGTTCAAGGCGCCTAATGGCAAGAAGATCTATGTACCTGTGCGCGTGGAACCCAAGGTCTACTTTGCGGCCGAAAGAACATTTTTGGGATGGGTAAGTAAATTGATCTCATTCAAATAATGGGTTACTGACATGGTATGATAGCTTGAGTTCTCTATTTATATCGGTACGATTGCTGTGACGCTACTCAACTTTGGCAGCCACCCGACGCCAACTCACTTCTGGGTTGCTGGAATCTTTACTCTGTTGGCTATTCTTAGTCTCAGCTACTCTGTGATCACGTATCTGTACCGAAGCAACGGTATTCGGACACGCAAGGTGGTCAAGTTTTACGATCGTTGGGGTCCCAGCGTACTCTGTGTGTCTTTATTCCTAGGCGTGGCTCTTAACTTTGGGTTCGAGGGTAAAGAGAGAGGCATCTGGTAGATATGAAGAGTTTTGTGAGCTCTGTTTTAGGTGGGCTTTGCATGGAATTATTCAAAGTGGTGTTTGAGAAACAGTCTGGAGAAGTTCAAAGTGTGGTGTCAGTCAACCTTGAATGGGTTTCCTTTGTCTAGGTCGGTACTTGAAATCAGTTGAAGAGGTGGGTGAGAGGTCATGGATAGGGAATAGTGGGTAATGTATCAAGTTTAGCCAAGTTTAAACAGTAGCCAGGTCAAGCATTATTACCTTGTGCAGTCTTTCGCCTACAGTTGACCAAGTGACTTCGGTTCTCATACTATCCATCAAGTATTGCTAACCCAGGACCATTGTTACAGCTCTCTGATGGGCTGGCCAATCCTTAGAGATAACGGTCTAACCCTTTTTACTCAGCCCCAAGCCTTATAATACTGTAATATTCTCGTGAACTATTTGAAAACTGTAGCTAATGGAAGCACGAGACAATCAACAACCTCCGAATCACTGCGGAGCCCTAGCCGCATTCCAACTAGCAAGTGTATGGTAGCTCATAGCTTAATATGTGATGGAGGTTATCTATAGTTGGCGATCGTCAAAAGTATCGACACCAAGGCTGTCAACCTCCAAATCACATCTAATTCTAGGCCGTGGCCTTGATTTTGACTTGGCTTGTGTAGTAAACCGCCCCAGCGCAACTAGCGGAATCTGGCACGGAAAATACCCGCGATTTCTTTTTTTCTTTCCTTCTTTGACAGCAAGACGGTTAGCGCTGGACTGTGCTACAGTAGCTACTATATAAAGTCGTGAGGGGGCTAGAAGTGTATCAAACAACTTCACCTTTCATCTCCTACTTGGCTCTTTCATGGCATAATAATAAAGCATCATGGTTGTTCTAAAGACTAAGTCCGAGTTTGGACATGCACCTCCGCCTCAGACTCCTTATAGTGTCATCACCAATCTCCCAGGATGGGATGTCGCAGTGGCTCTTCGTGAAGGTGATCCTACCCCTATGAGGAGAGTGGCTCACATTTACCCTCGCTTTATGCCTACACGTTATCCCGCTCAGGTAAAGCGACACCAAGATATGATGGCGTTACACTTTAAACTGACAGCTGTAGCTTGGTCTCCAGATTGCAAAACATCTTGGTCACGGTGATAAAGCTGCGCTCGTCTACCTCAATCCTGCAATTTGGCCGCATACGCTTGGCCACATCACCCACGAAAACCGTGGAGAGAAACGTATGGCGACTCAAGACGTCACCCTGAAATGTGTCGATATAGCAGGTCACAGAGTCTACGCTATTCTCGTAGATCCTATGGCCATGCCTGCCATGGTGCTCACTTGGCGAAATCCAGGTCTTGGAATATCCATCCGTGGAGCCGAGGATCTTCTCAACAGCATAGACACTATCGAGGAAGTTTCCTTTGAGGTTGGAAAAGATCCCATTCCCTCACCAACATGGACCCTTGAGAATGAGGCTCATGATGCTCTTCGTGAGAGGATCGTCGAGCTTCTTCATCGAGCGCCAATTGATGCAGACAAAGTGAGGTGCAAGCCCAGCGACGTGTTTCTATACCCGACAGGCATGGCTGCTATCTTCCACTCCAGTAACCTCTTGACGAAACATCGTCCCGGTACTATCGTTATTCTGGGCATCATTTTCCACAACACATATCATCATCTTCTTGAGGAATGTCCACAGGGAATAAAGCATTTTGGCAAGGTTGACGACGCAGGTCTATCCGCTTTTGAAAACTGGCTTAAGCAGGAGCAAGAGGAAGGAAGGCCAGTGAGTTATGCATATGTTGAGGTTCCTGGAAATCCGACCTTGGAAAGTCCTGATACGTATCGCCTGAAGAGCCTGGTAAGCTATTTCTCCTATTACCAATATTATTGATTTGCTAATATTCAATAGTCTGAAGAATATGGCTTCTTCCTCATCATTGACGACACTGTCAGCGGTTTCGCCAACATAGACGTCCTCTCCTACTCAGATATTCTCCTCTCATCTCTGACTAAATCTTTCAGCGGTTATGCCGATGTCATGGGCGGTTCCATTATCCTTAATCCTCTATCGTCACATTATCAGATTCTCCAACCTATTTTTAAGGACTCTCATCGCAACGAACTTTTCGCCTCGGATGCCAAGGTCCTTCTCTCCAATTCAAAAGACTTCTTTGAGCGTACGAAAATCCTCAACCGAAACGCACTCGCCATGGCAAACTTTCTCCACGAGGCCATCTCGCTTCCAAACTCTCCTGTGGTCAATGTGCAATATCCTAGTCTTCTCGCTAGCAAGACAAACTACGATACACTTTTACGTAGAACAACACCAGAGCTTCCAGAACCTGGATACGGATGCCTTCTCACAGTTGAGTTCTCCAATGTTGAAACTGCTACAGCTTTCTACAATAGGGTAGGTTTCTACCCAAGCCCTCATCTTGCCGGTCATGTTACTATCATGTTTGCGTATAATATGGTTGTCTTTGGAAAGAAGCCAGAAGAAAAGGCGTATATGCATGAACTTGGCGTGAGGGAGGCGAGTGTGCGCATCTCAGCTGGTCTAGAGAGTGAAGAGGATTTGATTGACACTCTGAGAGATGCTCTACAGGCTGTGACAGTGGTCAAGAAAGGGGTTACGAACTGGCTTTAGTCGCTGTGTGCGGGTGTCGATACTTGTAGAATGATCATAACGTAACATTAATCGAATTAAACATCTATCTATCCCACACAAATATGCCCAACGCCTGACCCAGCCAGGAGGTTTATCATCATACAACTCTAGACACAAGCAACCCTCATCATCTCGTCTACATGGTATATCATTTAACATCAAGTACACTCTTCATGCTTTTTATCTTTATGCAACAGATGTCACCCTGCGGATGGTCCTTCTTGCGCCTTCACCAGTGATCATGACAGCATTCTCCGCCTCCAGAGCTCTCATCGCTTCGTTAAACTCGGACTGCTCGACGGGAATGCTGGCGCCCTCACTTAATCGGCGAGCAGCATCGCCCCATCGGACGGTGTTACCGCCCGCTGTCATCTCGTCCAAGAGACGGAGAAGAGCAGTGCGAAGCTCGTCACGGCGCTTGCGATCAGCAGCACTGGTACCCTCAGTGAGAAGACTCATGTCAATGCGACCCTGGGCATCTGTGGCAGCTGTCTTTAGGGCACTCTGGATAAGACGGTTGGCCTCACGAACATCATCACGAGTGACAGTCTCAGAGAGGCGCATCTTTGCGTGAGCCTCGGAGAGACGAATCATGCTCTCGAGTTGACGGGTTGTGGCAGTGATACGCTTATCAGCGGCGCGAACATCTTGTCCTAGAGAGCGCATGGCAACATAACATTCGACCAGCTCCTGAGCGGCTGCTTGAGAAATGGTGGGCTGAATCTTGGATCTTGCATAAGAGATGTAAAGGGTGAGGAACTCGACTGGCAGAATATCGTTTGTGGTGGGGGCTGACTGGGGCTTGTCCTCAAGGTAAAGCGACAGAAGATGCTTGGCTAGGCGGCGGTCACTCTTCTCATCGGCATTGTCCAGGATGAGGTATACAAGATCGAATCGAGAAAGGAGAGTAGGGGGGAGGTCGATGTTCTGAGGGACAGGGAGATCGGGGTTGTAACGACTACCGATAGGGTTCGCAGAGGCGAGGATACTGGTTCGCGCGTTAAGGGTGGTAATAATACCAGCCTTGGCAACGGAGACGGTCTGCTGCTCCATCACTTCGTGGAGTACGGAGCGGGTAGCATCCGACATCTTATCGAACTCATCGATACAACAGACACCGCCATCTGACAAGACCAGAGCTCCAGACTCAAGGACGAGCTGTCTGGTTTCCGGGTCGCGAGTAACGTACGCGGTCAAACCAACGGCCGAGGACCCCTTACCACTGGTGTAGACGCCGCGAGGGGCAATCTTGTGCACGTAAGAAAGCATCTGCGACTTGGCTGTTGATGGATCACCACAAAGGAGGACGTTGATGTCACCTCGATACTTGGGGCTACCACCCTTTTGAAATGTCTTGTTGGTACCGCCAAAGAGTTGCAGCAGGATACCTTTCTTAACATCGTCCATTTCGTAGATTGAGGGGGCGAGGGAACGAGCCAGAAGCTCATAGATATCATCACGGGTCGCTGTCTCACGAATCTTCTCTTCATCCTCAATGGTGATCTTTCGTGTCTCTTCAATGCCGTTCTCTCCGGCGTCGGCTTCGTCCTCACCAGCAATACCAAGTGTAGACGGGTCAGCACCCATTCGCTTCTTGTCGACCTTTTGAATGTGAAGAACATCGACATATGTCTTGTGCACACTCTTGAGCGCACGCTGACGGGGGTTGACACGAACAGGACTGACACGGAAGATACCCGTCAGCTCAACACGGTCACCGGCCTTGCAGAAGTCAACTAGTTCGTTGTAAACACAGACTGAGACTGAGTGAGGTGTCTGGCCAGCAGGCACAGCATCGGGTGTCTCCTGGAGCTTAATAACTTGCTTATCCTCGAAGGAGCATCGGTTGTGGACGATCAACATAGAGTTTTTGGACTTGCAAATTTCACGAGGACACTCCGTAGGCTCGCGAATCTTGCCACGATCCAGACCAACGTTGACAGAGTGGTTGCAAACGTTGCAACGGAAAAAGGCATCTTTCATGTCAGGAATGACGGGAGTTGTTCGGATAACCAGTCCTTTGATACTAATAAGGCGGTCCATATCTGGAGGATGTTAGTTTTGGTGAATATATCTTAAGTCGAGTACAACATACCGGAGGGGTTTAGGTCTCTCAGGTTGGTAGTCTTGTCCAAACCAAAAGGTCGAACGACATAGATAGACGAAGCCACTTGATCCTCCAGCGAAGCTTGCTGTTGCTGATCTGGCTGTGTTCGAGGCGTAGGTGCCTCCTCAGGTCTATCTGAGCTAGGGAAGACGGGCTCAGAGCTCTGGGTGCTCTGCTGTGAAGCTTGGTGGCCAGCGCTGCTCTGAGATGGGCGGCCTCTCAGAGTCTCGGCTCGCGCAATTTCAACCATCATGTCATGAACAGACTGATCCATAACAGGCACAATTTCCTGGGGATAAGCCTGGATTTGATGCCACAGCTTGCGGGTCGGTGGGTAAAGATTCAAGTCAGAAATGTCAAGGTAGAGTCTTGTTGTACCCAAGAGTAGCATGTTTTCCAGGGCCTCCCAGTATGGCTTCGACTCTGCATCGGAAGCATTTTGAACGTCTTCGTCAGATGCACCATCGCGATACATGCGATATTTCTGAGTAAAGTTCCGAAGAAATTCCTTGAACGAGGCAAAGGTATCGTCGATAGAAACAGTCGTGCCCCAAATAAGACTTTGTCCTTGTCCACCAAGAACATCGGCTTCAGATGTGTTGGGGTCTCGGTTTGCAAACGAAGCAGCATCGGATCCATCAGCGGGGCCCTCACGAACTACACGGCCAGCATCATCAAGAATAACTCGTCGAGCGGCGCGGGGTGTTCGTGTTGCATCTGAATTGATATCACCTCGGCGGTGAGGAGCAGGTGTGCCAAGCTGGGAGCCCAAGAACAACCCACTGCTCTCGCTTCGAAGCTCAGACTGCTGCCGCAATGATCTTCCAGGACTGGAACTAGGTTCGTAGCGAATAGGTGAAGAACCTAACTAGTCAGTCTTCTAAAGATATTGAGTTTGAGTTCGTCAATTCTCACCTCCGTGATAGGCTGGGGTAGTTGGGTTAGCTCGAGGTGTTCTCTCAGGATCGAGATCGCTTTGAGTATCTGTCATCTGTTGAAGGGGCGAGCTAGGAACACCGCTACGATCGCGAGTGCTCTGGCTGTTGGTCATATGCCTCAATGGGGGCGAAACATCTCCAGGTAGGTTGTTCTGGTTGCTAGGTCCTGGTGACGAAGACTGATAAAGGAAAGGACTCGAGGGGGCATCGACCTGCGAGTTTCCTGGACGCGGTGTCTCAGAATTGCGAGCAGAACGACGAGGAGTCGCTGAACTGCGTGTCGACCTTTTCGTAGGCGACGACATTTTCGATTAGGTTTTGCGATGTTGGTTGTACAATGAACAGCAAAATAGATGACTTGGCTTGACCCTTGTCTTTTGCTACTGTTGACGTTGAGAAATTGGTGGTGAAACGAGGGGGAGGGGATTGGCTGGGTGACGGGTCGCGTCTCCTTTTTCCTCACGCGTAAAGTACTTGACGCGAGATGCCTGCCATGTTAACGATCATGTAGGGGGCTCTGATAAGATAAGACACTGCGGAGCGGCCAAATGTTAGTCCCGAGCATCCTCGCAGTGTGGCATCGCTGGCATTTGTACCTGGAGGGGCCACCATTGAAGTATAGCACTTACAAGCCAACAAACACTACATGCAACAAACCGCAATCATGGCTCCTGGAATGTCTCTTTTCTCGGTTCAGGCCATCTTGATCCTCAGTACCGAAGATGGCTCTCGGATATTCGCAAAGTACTTCCAGCCTCCTCACTCGGCACCCAATGGTACTTCCATCCTCCCCTGAGCTCCTAGCTATAATATCACTGGGCGCAACGACAGCTGACAACTATTCTGAACAGCTCCCGCAAGCTCCAACCCCTACTCTGATGTGAAGGCGCAAACTGCCTTTGAGAAGGGTCTTATCGACAAGACTGCCAAGCAAACCGGCGACATCATTCTCTACGACAACCGAATTGTGCTGTATAAGATGGAGTCAGATATCATGATGTACGTTGTTGGCAGTGTCGACGAGAACGAAATTCTGCTCTACAACACCATCCTTGCTGTCAGGGACTCTCTTCACCTACTCTTCAAGTCGGTTCTTTCCAAGGTTGAACATTTCGTGGCAAGATTCACTAATCATGACGCTGTAGGCAATCTGTTGACAAGAGGACAATTGTTGAAAACTACGACCTCGTGTCTCTCGCCATCGACGAAATTGTTGACGACGGTATTATTCTCGAGACTGATCCCACCATCATCGTCCAGCGCGTCAGCCGAGCACCCACTCAAGACATGCCCGTTGGTCGCATCGACCTCAGCGAACAAGGCGTCAACAACCTGGCGCAGCTAGGAAAGTCGAAACTGGCGGACTGGCTACGACAGGGCCTGTAGAGCGATGCGTGGGTTTATGTCTAAAGAGTCAGGAGTTTTGTCGTTATTCAGCGCCGCATGCAAACCAAAATCAAAAGGGGAAGGCGCCACGCCATTGGTCTGGTCTGATCTGGTCTGGTTGATACAGGGTCGATGAAGGGAGGGGTTTTCTATACAGGGTGCTGGTGTTCTAATTGATATGATTATTCATGCTCTAGTCTCTGACGCCGCTTTGCGGAGCCGGTTCATGACCGCCGCAGCGATGTCGCTTCTATCTTCTATGCCATCAACGAAAATGGTGTCTGCGCCTCGTCGATCAAATTCCCTGAGCGCTGCAAAGAGACCTCTGGCGATCCCTTCAGTGCCTTTCCCCAGATCGATATCTAGAACTTTTCCCATGGGTTGCTCCGCGTCATCCAACAGAGCCCCCTCGTATACTTGGAATGGCAAATCATCCTCATCGGCCCCATGCACATCAGTAACATGTTGGATGTTGGCGCATCGCAGTCCAGCCCCTGGTTTCCATCGCTGAGTGCGAATAATACCAACTGTCCTGCTCTTTCGCTCGCCGTTTGTAGCATGGCCAGTGACTCTTCCATTGGCCGCCTCCAAGTCAGACAAAGCGATTCCATTACCCCCTTTTTCAAAACTCGACTCATAGAGCACTACTGTGGCCTTTGGACTGTAGTGCTTGTACTTCATTCCCGGTGCTCGCGGTGCCGTCTTGCCCTCCTCACTCTTGTCTTTGTAGGCTATCTTTACATTTTCCCAACCGGGACAGCTTCGTAACTCATCTATACCAATACCGCCAGGACGAAGGACAACAGGAGGATCGCATAAGCCATCCACCACAGTACTCTCAACACCGACTTGGCAGTGTCCTCCGTCCAAAATGAGCTCAATTCTTCCGTTGAGATCATCCATCACATGCTGTGCCGCTGTAGGTGAAGGTTTGGTCGAGGCGTTGGCGGATGGTGCTGCCAGGGGTACACCAGCCAGCTTGATGAGAGAGAGGGCAAGGGTTGAAGAAGGCATTCGCACGCCAAAGGTCCTAAGGCCTGCGGTCACCTCAGGCGCTAGCTTTGACGGCACTGGGTTGGGAAGGAGAATAGTCAGAGGTCCAGGCCAAAAGCGCTCTATCAAAGCCCTGTATCGGCTTGGTATGGGGTCTTGGGTTTCGTTTGTGTGGCCGATATACTGTCGCAACATCTCCAGATCACAAACATGCGAGATGAGAGGGTTATCTGAAGGTCGTCCCTTTGCTGAATATATTCCTTTGACTGAAGGTGTTCGAGTAGCATCGGCGCCAAGGCCATAGACGGTCTCTGTTGGGAAAGCGACTGGTGTATCCTTGGTCCGGAGCTCATGCGCAGCATTTTCCAGAGCCTTGAGGGCTATATTATTTTCGCACTGAACTTCCCAGTGGTCCAGCTTCGCGAGGCCATCGCCGGGGCGAAAGTGGCCCAGAGAGCCCTTGCTGGGAACTTTCACTATCCTTGTCTCCATTATGGGCGTAGCCTGAGAAACAAATCTTTGTGATGTAAGTGGTTTTCTCAATGTGAATGATGTGAGTGAGTTCTTCTGTAAAAATCTCTTTGGGAAAAAGAAGATGCTATCCCCCAAAAGTGTAAGAGCTTGTAAATGCCCCCGAGCACTATGATATTGACGTTTGTGGCTCAAGGTTCGTGATAGTTGAGCGATGGAAAATTTCATCACACTGGGCCTCATGCTCACTCATCATGACGAGCTAAAATGGAGCCTCTGGCAGGACTTTGGTGGTTGAGAGTGACTCAGAGGCAGTGCCCAATCGAAAAATTGCTCCATGTGTTTGGGCTTTGGATTTGCCTAAGGTGCCACTAAAACGTTTATTCAGTGGCGCGTTAGGGCGAATGGCCACTGATGATTCAGATCAATGGTTAAACATGGGCATAAAGACACTACCTAGACAAGGCGTAAAACATTTGAACAAGAAATAGCCAAAGAACACAGAGACTTGTCGCAAGTCCCGTAAACTACCTAAGTAAAGATCAGTTTGACTTCTGATTCGTACAATTTGTATAGTCCTATAATCTACTCAGCTGCTTCAGATCCCAGATATGGTCACATCCACGGGGCTGGCCAAGCCGCAACCATAAATCAGAAAATATTCGCTTCCATCAGCTCTTTCTTACACCTTAAACTCTTTTCTATAATTAACGCCGTCTCCCTATGTCCTCAAACATCACTAACTTCCGTATCATCCTCTAACCAAGCTTCTCGCCCTCCTCCTCTCCTCTTCGGTCAGAACCCATTCAATGCCATCATCTTCTCCATCCTGTGCCATGACCTCGTCCCACTCGTCATCTTCCATGTTAGCGACCATGAGGAGTTGTAAGACCTTGGCGAAGACCTCTCTCACGGCGTAATCTCCCCGAGAGACAACGTCTACTAATGCGATAAAGTCACGCTCGAGACGGATTGCCCCAAGGGCGTTGGTGCGGCCTGCATATCCCATGATCTTCTTCTCCCATATCTTGGAAAGGTATCGCGCGGTGATATCCAGAAGTGTGGTATAAGTTCCGGGCGTCATCAAACGTGCAATGGGTTTCATGAGCTGATCCCAGCCGTGCTCAAACAGCCGGGGCACTTGTTCCAGGAGTTCATCTTCATCTTCGTCATTCTGTTGAGCTATATCGGCAATGTCATCCTCTGACAAAGTGTAGTCCGCATCACGGAAAGTTTCCGTGAGAACAGGCCGTAGGCGGAGCTTGACCACCTGGTTAAAGAGTACTTGAATACCTTCATTAAGCAGCTCAGTTGTCTTTCCAATAAAGGAAGTCTGCAGAGTGTGGAGAGCGTTTGCAACAAATATGACATCTCGTTCAAAGGGGAACGAATCCTTGAGTGGCCCGTTCTGGGCGTCGCCATTTGGCAAGTGACTTGACTCTCCTATCCGGCCTGTAATGATTCGAGTCAAATATTCGTTGGCCATGTCGAGACTGTTGATGAGAACAATGAACTGAATGATCTTATCTTCAGGTGGGAATCCTCCTTGAACAACTGGTCTGGGGTATGATTCGTCTCGCATCTTGCGCTGGATCATGCCAACAAAATCGGAACCAAGTACCCGACCAATTGTTGGTACCACTGAAGCAATGACATCTCTTTGTGATGTTGAGATGGATTTTTGAATCACCGTGTTCACAATGTACATGACATCGTCGACCGCTAATATGATGTATGGAGCGTTACCCTCGAGCTGCCTGCTCAAGCTCAGTGACAGACCAGTAGGGTATTCATCCAACTGGAACGCCTTTTCCACAGAACGACGGAAGAAGAAGGTGGTCATGACATTGTAGGGAGACGTGAGTTTTGTTGATACTTTGCGGTACAGATTTGATTTGACCAGCACGTCTGGGATAACAAGAGGTGCCTCGTCTGGTGTATCAGCGTTCTGGGCCGTGTCAGTTTAGGAACAACTCAGCGGCTTGGATAGTCAATCTTACCTTGCATTTTCCAGCGAGGAATCGGGTATACAACGACCAACGTCCAAGCATCACAGCGATCTCGCTCAGCAGGCCGTCTACCTCTCTCATGTTGACCCCCTCATCCTCGCTCTCTCGAGGATTGTTGCCTACCCCTATGGCTGGCGAGTTCACTCTCGGTGTGCCACCACGAGGCGGTTGAGGCAAAAAGCTCTGGACGAGGAACGAGAAAGGATAACTTCTGACGTCGGTGAGTTTTCTATCAATTCCTCTCTCATCACTCCAGGTGTCGACAATAATCCCACCCTGGACATCGGCTTCCATCTGCAGGCGCTCGATAACGCGAACCATCTTCCCAGAGCCATAGTGACGTTCCACAAGTCCGCCGTGACCTTCGACAATCTGAGCAATGTGCTCAAACAGCTTCGTTAAGGCGTTAGCATAAAAGAAGCCTTCCCTGCGTTGTCCATTCATGGCATCCTTAAGCGTCGCTCGAGCTGTTCCAGCGACACCCTGGCAAACGTATCTTCCATATACATCCAATCCAACATCAGCTCTTTCTATTAATGGGAAGAGCTTAAAGAACCGGGTGACCTTTGTTCCATCGCTCTCCTCGGCCGCCTTTTCGAACTCTCGCAAGAAGAGGCCACATAGACTCTCCTTGGCTTCTTCCAATGTCACCCACGGTGGGTCAGGTACTTCGACGCTGGGTACTATGCCAACAGCGAATGAACCCTTTGTGATCTCCTCTGGCACCTTGCTTGCTCTCGATATATATCCAGCAGCAGCCTCCCAGTCCTGAGGGGCACCCATGGAACCGACCACGCCATTGACACATGCCTTGAGCTCTGCGACTTGTTCCACCACACCTAGTGTTTCTTCGACTCGGCTCTTTTCAAGATCCAGCTCCTTAACTCTGTCACTCAATCGACCGGCCGTGTCTGCTGCCGTTGCTAGCATGTTATTTCCAATCGATCGTGCGGCGATGACCTGCGCTCCCAGTCCAGCTCGCAAAAGATCCAGGCGCCCAAGGTCGCGAGACAAGTCAGCTTGAGAGGCGACGAGGGCATCGAGGCGGGACGTTATAGAAGCTTCGCGGGTGTGAAGAGCGGCGAGCGCATCACGGATCTCGGACTCGGTGGTGGCATTGTCAAGGGACGAAGTAGATACAGCAATGGATGATTCGACGACAGGGTGTTCGCTGTGGGAGATGCCGTTTAGAAGGCTTGACATTGTCATTAAGGTGTCCTATTCAGGTGGCGCATTTCTGCCTTTGGCTTCTTTTTCTATACGGTCAGGGCGAATGGAGAAGAGACGTGGAGCTTCCAGCGCAAAGGAGCTCACTTGTCGCAGCTGCTGGAGGCGTTTCGTTATTGGTGACACGCAGCCTCTCACAGCTCCCCGCAGTGACCCTGGAGGCTACCCTGCACTCAGACATTCATAAATCAGTAGCTTATAGACTATATAATCTGAAATAACCTAGAGAACAACAGCTACATAGCAATATATATATATAAGGGGTGCTTTCTTAAATATATATTTTTAAATTCTCCAATATCAACTTCCATGTCATCGCTATGCAAAGTCTTGTTTTGTACAATGTTTATGTGTTATACTATACAACCAATATCCCTTCTGAATAATGAACTTTCACCACCATAAAACAGCATCTCCTATTACACCGCCTGGCTGTAACCGTTCCCAAAACGCCTTTTCTTATACTTGAGATATTTTCGCAGCTCATCCGCCCAAAACACTGTACTGCACAGAATAACAAGTCGTACGAGGTCGAAGAACCCAAGGGCTTCTGTCTGAAAAGTCTCCTGAAGCCAAGGGAAGTAAATAACAAGCAGCTGTCCAGCAATGCTGAGAGAGACGGCCCAATTGAATAGGTTATTGGAAAAGAGTCCGACTTCGCCTTGAAGGACCGACTTAGACTCCGATCGACAACTCAAAGCGTTGAACATGTCGAAGAAGACGAAGCAAGTGAATGTCATGGTTGTATCTCGTCGGGTTACTTGCCCATCAGCCACCATTTCACGGCGATAGATGAGCATTGTTCCGACAGTAATGATAGCAGCCGATGTAAGAACGCGCGTGATAAGCGACTTAGTAAGTACTGCATCTTCTCGTCTTCGAGGGGGTTTGGTCATAACATCGGGGTCTACCCTTTCAACACCCAGAGACTGAGCGGGAGGACCATCCATAATAATATCTGTGATACGATTATTAGTGTGCGTGCCTTGCGATTGCCCTCGCAATTTTACTTACTGATCCAAAGAATCTGCATGGCGTTCAATGGAGACTTGAAGCCGAAGCAGGTGCAGATGAAAACAAGCGCTAAACTGGCAGCACTTGTGCTGAGTTGAAAGGTCAGGAAGTTCTGGATGTTGTTGAAGATACCCTTGCCCTCCTCAATCGCTCGGAGAATTGTAGAAAAGTCATCATCCGTCAGAATCATGTCTGCTGCCTCTTTAGCAACATCAGTTCCGTGGCGACCCATAGAGATACCAATATCAGCCCTCTTCAACGCTGGCGCATCGTTGACACCATCACCAGTCATGGCGACAATATCGCCTCTTGACTGGAGGGCTCGAATGATCTTCAGTTTGTGGTCCGGATTCGTTCGTGCAAAGATAGTCGTATGCTGCATGGCCTGGGCAAGATCCTCCTCGGACATCCTGTCGACTTCGTCACCACGTAGAACGGGTCTCACGGTGTTCTGCCCACCCATGTGTCCGCTAGGTACTGCGATGTTCATGCCTAATTGCTTTCCAATCGCAAGTGCTGTTGTTTCAGCGTCACCGGTGATCATGATGACCTTGACGCCGCCTCGCATCAAGCGTCTGATGGAACGTCCAACTCCGGGCCGAGGAGGGTCGCGCATACCGACAAGGCCAGCAAAGGTGAGGTTCTTATAAATATCTTCTGGGTTATGAGATAACGGACTCTCACTTCGGTCGAAACCAGGTGTGTTGCGTGCTGCGGACTTGCTTCTCAAGGGGCGCGAAACGGAACCGCTGGCAAATGCCAATACTCGTAGACCCTGGACAGCCATGGCTTCGGCGGCTTGGAGAGCCTCCTGGCGACGGGCCGAGTCAAGTACAATTTCTCTTCCGTCCCTTTCGAGATAAGTGTCACAAGCCGCCAGAACCTTTTCGATAGAGCCCTTCATATAGGCATATTCCTTGTCACCCCTTGTCTCTGAACCAATTGTAACGCCCATCCACTTTCGCTCTGAGCTGAAGGGTGTCTCGCTCACTCGCGGGCCGATAGATTCTCTAACATCGTGCTCCTTGAAGCGATCAAGGAGATCCAGCATAGCAACATCAGTCGGTTGGCCAACCCAGCGGGTGTAAGTGGAAACTTGATCGCGACCAAGGGTTGACGAAAGCACAGCTGTCGCAGCTTGGCCGTGTTCGGTATATTTTTGGGCGAGCCGCGCATCGTTAGCGATGTTGCCTATACGGAGAACTCGAAGAGTGGCCTGGTTAAGATCTGGATTGGCGTCAACATCGTCGTGATCTGACCCGATTTGGACAGGTTCCTGAGCCCCGAAATACCACATTCGAGTGGTCGTCATGTGGTTTGTAGTAAGAGTACCTGTTGTGATATTAGTTAGATGCTTTCGCGTGTGATGTCTAAATCTCATACCTGTTTTGTCAGTGCAAACAACATTTACAGAGCCCAATGTCTCGACCTTTGGCATCCTTCGCACAATCGCATTGTGCCTAGCCATGCGATGCACTCCCAGAGCAAGGGTAACAGTAACAATAATGGGCAGACCTTCCGGAATAGCAGCAACAGCAAGTGAAATCGAGATGGTAAAGATCTCGAGAAGCTTCTTCCCCTGAAGCCAGCCAACAATCGAGATGAGACCAATTACCACGAACGAGGCTTTACTGAGCTGAGAACCCAGATCATCCATAGACAATTGAAGCGGTGACCGTGGACTCTCAGTCCCAGAGACGCTGGCAGCGATGGTACCAAAATGTGTGTGCCCTCCAGTCGCAAAGACAATACCTTGGCCGTGGCCCGATTTGATTAATGTTCCCATGTAGGCAATATTGTGAACGCCATCTCCGTGAGAGTCCCCTTGCTCAGACGGGGCAAGGGAGTTAGGTCTTGGCAGCTGAGACTTGTCAAAACCATATGAGCCAAATCCACGGCTACGTGATTCAGCCGTTACCCTGACAGGCTCCGTCTCTCCGGTAAGATTTGATGCGTCGATTGTCAAGTCTGCAGCTTTGGTGACACGAATATCTGCAGGAATGCGATCGCCAGTGGTAAATAGAACAAGATCGCCAGGGACAAGCTGAGAAGCCATAACTTTCGAAGACGTCGCATCCAATATATCGCTAACGGGGGTGACTGACCCGGGGGTCAAGGCGGAATCAGCGGGATCATCGGCGGGCGGAGGCCATGTGGGAGTCTTTCCTAATGGTGATGTCTTGGTCTGGCCGCGGACCAGATGGGCATGATTCGGGACAAGATGATTGAGAGCTTCAATGGACTTTTCGGAACGATATTCTTGTACAAACCCGACGGACACAACAATTGTCACTGCGACTGTGATGCTGATAGCGTCATCCATGTTTCCCAAGAGGAGCGATGCACCGGCGGAAACCAAGAGCAACAGAATAAGGGGCTCCTGGAATTGCTTGACGAATCGCAACCATAACGGCTCGGGAGGATCGTGAGGAATTTCGTTGGGACCATATTCGCCGAGCCTAGTCAGAGCCTCAGTTGGAGTGAGGCCGAGAATGAGGGATGTCCGTAGGTTTGCTGCCGCTTCGCTCGGGGTCATATAGGAGAAATGATCGGCAATTTTCTGGTGGAGTTGTTAATTGAATCAATGTAAACTAAAGACATGGAATAAATGCGCATATTGAGACTAACCCGTGCATCTGAAGACGTGGTTCGGACATGGCGACTTGGGCGTTGTGGATGATCGCTGTTCTTAGAATCGGTGTCATCTCCAACGAGTCCGGTGATGGACGGGATATTGGATGTTGGTAGCAAGGTGTCATTTCCCGGACCGTCGCGGCCGCTCCATGGCAGCTGCATATCGACTGAATGACGCGCAAGTAATCGTATTACGATGGTAGAGCAAATTCCGTCGAACGCATGGGCGATTGAGATTGTTCAGAAGCGAAGGCGCAAAGTCATGAGGAGAATAAAAAAAAAAGGTACGATGTGGTTGAATATAAGTTAAGGGAACGACTGTCAGGGCATCAACCAAAGTTACCACAAAAAACTTAATTTGGACAATCTGAATTCAACTAAAGGAATCGGCTCGCTTCAGCCCTGTTGAAGAAAGAGTTCAAACATGGGCAAACGGGACAAGATGAGAAGAGGAAAAGGCCAACGAGGACAAAAGCAAACGTGAGGATGCGTTGAGAGACCCAAATGGAAGGGAAGTTAAGGTTGTCCTAAGATGTCCAGGTGTCTTGTCCTTGGACGAGCGGGTCGGAGCTAGTACTTTTCAAGCTTTGGCAAGGCTGCCAGGGGCTTGCATATCGAACATCGGCCAGTGGCATCACCGGAAAGACGAAAGAGGGCTTGGCGGACGAGTCAAGATTGGCTCTGTATTTGGGGTTAATGATTCCAGCTTAGAAATGCCAAGCCAATGATGCTTATGTTAGAGGTCAAGCCACACTATGATGATCTGGGTTGAGATACCTAGTTATAACGTTGTAGTCAATAGCAAATAGTTGATATGTTTCATAGTTACTAGGTTGACAATTGCTGGAGTAGGTGCAGACGATCTCATGAACCCTTGACATGGATAGGTAGAGAAGATCAACTCCAGCGATAGCCATCTATAACCATAGAGTTAGGATGTTTTGATAAGTCGTCTTAGACTCATCAATATCATCCTATTCAGAGGACTGAAAAATTAGCTACTCATCTCCTATCCTTATACGAGATCAACACCTCAGTTTCAGAAACGCCAAAGGATCCAAGCGCTCAATTACACGAGCCGTCACCCACAATGCTTGCTAGCTGATCACCAAAGTTGACCAATGGCAATACTTCATCAATCGGATAAAACTGCCTCCGTACACCGATAGGTACTTTATTCCTGCCACAGACAGACCACCCCCAGCCACGCCATTTACCGCCCCCTCTTCAAGCCTTGAAGTTCAAGGAAGGCCCAGGTCCCATTCCTTCCCCTTCTAATAAAATATTACCTTGATTGCCTACATCGCGATAATCCCGCCTGCGCACAGCCTTATCACCTTATTTCGCTCCCGACACCGTCGCTATCGCCTCAAGCTTGGTCGCTACATCAGTTCCATTATCCTTCACAATTCTTTCGCATTGCTTTGTGCCTTTGGGGTGCTCGCGACGCTGCTTTGCGCGTAGAGTTATCCATTGCAACCAGGCTTGTTTACCCGACGCGCCCCGGTTGGTGAACCTAGCTTCGTTCTGCCACCACCACCACCACCACCATTCATTACCACCTCTACTTGGACCACCTTCGCCATTTGAATTCCAAAATTTTGGCGCGTTGATAACTGCTTTTTCTTTCTTGCTCATCGCGTAATTACGCGACTATACCATGTTCTACTCAGAGACGCTGCTCCAAAAGAGCGGCCCGCTGGCTCGTGTCTGGCTTTCTGCCAACCTCGAGCGCAAGCTCTCAAAGAATCATATTCTCCAGTCCAATGTTACAGACAGTGTGGAGGCCATCATCACGCCTGGTCAGGCGCCGATGGCCTTGCGACTAAGCAGCCAGCTGCTTCTGGGCGTTGTTCGAATTTACCAACGAAAGACGCGTTACCTTTTGGATGACTGCAATGATGCCATGATGAAGATTAAGATGGTGAGTGTTACCATGACGCGTCGCGTGGTCGTGTATGCTAATTCTTTCAGGCTTTTCGATCTTCCGGTAACAACGACATGGCTGTAAGCCTCCAAATTCCTAACCGTGAAGCCTTGACGCTTCCTGATAGAATCACCCCATACGATAATTTTGAACTACCTCCTCCACCAGACGCGAACTGGCTATTGTCCCAAGTCGAAGACAAGACTGCTGCACCAATTGGTCGCAAGGGACGCGTAAGCCAGAGAGACATTAATTTGCAAGAAGATTTCGACAACAGCCAATTCCTGAATGACGGTATGGGAATGGAAGAGGATATGATGGCGCCACTGGGAAACATTGATCTGGAACTGGATTTTGAACTCGATGATCTCGGTCTTGAGGAGACAGCCCTCGAACCTGAAGGTGGCCGAAGGGAGGACCGCACGGGGACTGGTCCTGAGATTGACGACACAGATCTTGACTTCCCTCAAAAGGATGACGATCGTGCTATGACTCTAGACATACCTGACGATGGCGTTCAAATTCATGATGTAGATGTTCCCATGGACATGGGAGAAGAATTCGGATACCACCCAGAGGATATCTCCCATATCCCCCCTCCGCGAATTTCCGAGTCACCGCTCTCCGATATAGACGAAGACCGGGCTGCGCAACTGGAAGAAGATCATTCGAGATACCAAATGGCCGACCTTTATGAGCCTGATCATGAGGATGATCAGATTGTTCGACGACCTGCACAGCGCGCCAAGAAGCAGAAGATCCTCACACCCGATGAAGAGATCGCCCTCTCGAGTAACCACATCAAACAACAACAAGCTAACCGTGACAACATCATCAAGGATGCCGGATTCCTCCCTCGTGACCCTTTTCTCCTGGCTCTGATGGACATGCAAAAGAATGGAGGATTTGTTTCTTCCATCATGATGGAAGGACGAAGCTCAGCCTGGGCTCCGGAACTGCGGGGCATGCTCTCGCTAGATACGGCTCGTGGCATGAACGAACTCAAGCGCAAGCGAGACAGCGGAATCGCTGACGTCGAGAGTGATCATGGCGCGTCTAAATCACCGCGCATGCTCGATGTTGGTTCAGACACTGGACTTGGCTTTGAGGGTGGTTTTGGTGAATTGAGCATTCCTCCCGAGGAGAGCCGTCACGAGATCCCTGCTGAGGGTGAGATGGAAGAGGACGAGGCAGTAACCATGATGCCTGGTTTCGAAGATACGACCGTTGCCCTTGTCCACCCTGCTGAGAGTGGCCCTGTTTCTCAGGTCACCAGGCATGTTGTCCACCAACTGCGAGACCAATTTGGTGACGATGCTGCCGATAGCCCTGGCAAGCGAACTGAGAGAGCAGTTCTCTTCCAGACCCTTTGCCCTAGACAACAAACCACCAAGGCCGATGCTACCAAGATGTTCTTTGAATGCTTGGTTCTCGCGACCAAAGATGCTATCAAGGTCGAGCAGGGTTCTGGTCTTGGCGACGACATCCGGATAAGGGCGAAGCGCGGACTTTGGGGAGCCTGGGCCGAGAGAGAGGCCAGTGGTGAGATGTCTCAAGATAATGACACCTTGAACGAGCCCGAGCACGCCGCAGTTGCTGCTCCCGCCGTTGCAGTCTCGGCATGATTTGACACGAGCGTGCTTTTCCTCATTGCATCATAACGAAGACTTGGATGGGCGGCGTGTTTGGTCATGTAAAGTATTGGATTCCAGCATTCTAGGGCAGTCAACTCAAGGGTCGCCCAAATGGTGTTGTAGGCGTTTAGGGAGATACCACGGTATGCGGTACTTGGATGGATGGATCGTCGCTATAAGGGAAAACGGCAGAGTTCGACGTGCGGTAGTTTCTTATCATGGACGAGTTCTGTTGGACATTGCGTTTGTAGCTGAGTAGTACTAAAAGAACGGTTCATTTGTGCATGGAATTTTGTTGGTGATAAACTGGTTTTCTCTACTCTACCTTGGTACTGGTACTCACTCTCGACCGAAGTGTGTAGAAAGAGGATGCGAATAGCCCCGCCATTGAAACCCCACGTCCAATATGATCTCATTTGCTCCCCTTAGACTGGCTCCAGGCATCAAACAACAAAACAGGCATCCAAATAACGAAACCTCCCTTTCTCGTCGCCTAAGCAAGCCGCTGTGTATTTAACGAGACCACTCCTTTACAAAAGCTTTTACTTCATCATCCAGCCACCAAATCGATCCATCATGCCGCCGCCTTCCCAACTCGCCATCGCTACAAGCTCCGTCAACCGACTCCTCAAGGAGGAAGCTTCATACCACAAGGAGGTGGAGCAGGAGGAGGCCAAGGTCAAAGCCCAGAAGGAGAAGATTGACAGTGGCGCGAACGACGACGAGAATGCTTCTTTTATGCTCAAGCAGCAGGTTAGTCTACAAGTTAATACCTTGGAGGACCATTGCTAAAAATAATTTCTAGCAAACCGCTCTCGAGCAGACAAAGGCTGTGTTTGAGCCTCTACGTCAAAAGATCGTCGTGGCCGTTGAGAAGCTGGAGGAACAACTCGCTCTGAGCGAACAACTGAGCCCTCCCGAGGAACAGGTGCAGCAGGCAAAGGAGGCCTTGGTAAAGGCCAAAGCTACCCAGACTGGTGCTTAATGGAGATATGAAGAAAAACTCGGGGGCGGCTGTTATAGGATACCACTTAGATAAAACATAATCAAAGGAGAAATGCCTCTGGACCTTCATTAACTTGAGGGTATCTTGAAAAGTTTACTACAATACAGTCGAGTGGGTAGACCTAGTCGTCCACCTCCATCTTATCTTCACTACTTTCAGGTGGCTCGATGTTTACCTGAGGTGTTGCTCCTCCATCATCACGGGCTCGACTGGCCTCAGAATCCTCCATGTCAATATCATCTCCTGATTCCGTCTTGTGGTCATCGTTTGTTGGCATAGGCGAAGCGTCTCGGCTGGGCGCCTGGCTATCTCCCCGTCCTCGAGATTCGTGGTGACCAGATGGTGGCTTAAGCGTGTCTGGACCTGGTGTATCCCTCATCGGTGTTCGTCCTCCATTGAGAGCTTCTGGATTGGGCGTGCCGGCATCACCATCTGTCTTTATCTGGCTGTCCCCTTCTGGATGAGGTGTCGCGTTGCCGCTGGGTTCGTTTCTGGGTGTCTGGCCAACCTTGTCGACTTCAGCATCATCTTCAGCGCCCTCGTTCATACCCTCCCTGCGATCGACCTCTTCCTTCTCATCGCGAATCTGTCGTCTCAAGAGCATGCCTTCCTCCATTATCCGATTAAATTGTTCTCGTCGTTCTCTCCAAGTTTCACTGTATGTTTCGCTTTCTCGCTCCAGCTCCCGACACTCTTCCTCCAGTTTGGCCAAGTTGGCAATCTGATCTTCCCGCGGCCTAAGTAAGCGGTTCGATGTAATCTTTTCTGCTAGCTCGTCGAACTGTTTGCGCTGCGCGAGGGTGGCTTGCGCGGCCTCGAGCTGCTCCCGAAGTTGGATGTTGTTTTGTCGCACATTTTGGCAATCGGCGAGGATGCGATCCTGGTCGATCTTGTAACGTTCGCGCTCTTGGACATTTGCGTTGTGGAGGAACTGCATACGCGTGATACTGCTGCCAAAAGCGTCGAAGTCGAGGTTCATGTCCTCCTTGAGTTGCTTAAGTTTGGGTTTGATATCTTCGGATATGTTGGTTCCATTTCCGGTGGCATCGCATGGTAACAAGAGCTGCGATATAGCGTTGATGCGCTTAGTGATGCGTTTGAAAGGCTTCTCCTCCACGTTAAGCAGGCGAGTCTTGTGAAGCTCAGCCTCTTCCTCAGGATCCAGAAGATCCCATGAGGATGCCATGGTTTTGGTTCGAGTCACGCTCGGATGAGGATGTTTGCGTAGTTAGTTTCCGTGGATAATGTGTCAAAAAAGAGATGAATATGAAAACGTATAGCTCGCGACGCGTTCCGATAATAAAAATTTCCTGATGCACGTTCTAAAGAAAGCTTTTGAAAGGGAGTTCGAGGGTAATTGAGAACACTCAGCCTCGTGCTAGTATCGAAGGTGACTGGGATGTGGGCCAATAAACTGTCACAGTGCGAATGACTAAGACCAGCTCTTTGATGATGTATCTTGCCGCCCGCATCAAGTTACAACTCTCCGACGCCTTTGTCAACTGCCCGCAATATTCCCCACCTCGACATCTCATTTATCCCTCCGCGCTCCTTGAATAGAAACGAACAAACTCGGTTGCATTAGGTTAATCGCAATAATGTCGGAAGAAGAAAGAGAACTTCTGGCCCGCATCAGCCAAGTAGCGGGTTTGTGCCCTGCATTCACCATAATGCTACAATTTACTGATGAACCTAAGGCCAGATCAATCGCCACAAGAACCAGCAATCGAGTTCTCGAAGTTCTCCTAACCATCACCCAGCTCATCATCGTCGTACGTAAAATCCAGTGCCCAAAGAAATCACACTAATATTCTCAGAAAACTCATATCGACATGCAAGCTCGCCGTATCCAACCCGCCACAATAGAATCGGGCGTCCCTCGGCAGCGCATCACCATCGAACCATTCATTTGATTGGAGATAACGCGACTGCCTCTCGGTCTGCTAGCAGTGGTGCCGAAATACCGCCTGGCTGGGTTTCGAGAACCGATCGCCACCGTCAACTCATCAACGCGAATGTATACGAGAAGGATACGCAGAATCGAGCGAAAGCGATTGAACAGACGCGTCAGAGAAAGATCAACGGACACCGACAGCGCGAGAAGACCCAGTTCAACGAGTTTATGAAACACCAGGCTACTGCTTCGAACGCGCAGACTAACCCCGCAGGCCGCAATGTGCTCACCATTGAAGGCGTCCAATTCCGTGTCATGGATGGCGGCAAGAAGCTCGTCAAGATTCCTGGTGCGTGCAAGTCCCAGTATACCCCCGACGCTTGTGCCTTACCTATCACAGATGCCCCCAACTCATCCTCTCGAACTCCGAAATCCGCTATTGTTGCTGGGGTTAAATTTTACCGAACAAAGACAGGAAACCTCGTGGCGAACAGATTCGTCAACGACCAGCGGTATGTAAGACCCCTCCGTTGGATGAAGTCGCTGACAGGCTCTAGGCGATCCGGCGCGGTCAAGAAGATTAATCAACTTTGTAAAATCTTCTCAACGACTGGTAATTTCTCTTTTCCAAGGCTGGAGAGCTCCACATCTCGATTATCTGGACCGGCCCAGTGGCCATTGGATGAAACTGACAATGATTTTTAAATAGGTTCATGCACTAAGGGCCCACGGTGCCGCTACATTCACGATCCCAACAAGGTGGCCCTTTGTAAAGACATCCTGAAAGACGGGCAATGTGTGAACGGCGAGTCTTGTGATCTCTCCCATGACATGACTCCTGAGCGCACGCCCAACTGTTTGCATTTCGCCAAAGGCCACTGCGCCAAGGCTGACTGTCTTTATACTCACTCCAAAGCCTCTCCAGCTGCCCCCGTGTGTCGCGACTTCGGCTTCAACGGGTACTGCGAGAAGGGGGCGGAGTGTACTGACCGCCACGTTTTTGAGTGTCCTGACTTTAGCAATACCGGTCGATGTAAGGCCAAGGGATGTAAACTCCCACATCGTGAGAGGGCAAGCGTCCTTCGAAACAAAGCCAACGCCGACGGCGAGCCTCTTGAGGATATTTCAAGTGATGACGAAGCTGCTGATTCTGACGATGTTGATTCAGATGAGGTTGCTGAGTTTATTGATGCAGACTCGGACCTTTCCGATTTTGAAGAAAAGAAGGACTTCTTGTCGATTTAGATAAGTCAAGTCATTGTAGGTGCAAGCAAGCAACCTCGAATTTCAACAAGTTGCTTTTTCCCGGCGTCTGGAGAAATAGGATGGGATTCTGGTAAATATTCTCGAGATACCCGTGACTTACCGGCGTCCTTGAGGGTTTTGGCTATGACATGCCACGAGCTTGATCACGAAACAAAGGAAAAGAGACAAAACATGAGCAAGAGCAGGCGGCTGAAAAAGAAGAATACCTCTGTGTTTGAAAGACTACCTAAGATAGATAGGTACCTACTGAATGAAACAGTTTTACATGATCCGAACAGGTACCTATCGTAATTAATTAAGCCGATAAACTCTGGATTTCTTGGTTTTTTGGGGATGATTATGACTGCCCTGTGACCTTGACCAAGTAGGGAAAGCAATAGTGGCATGGATGTCATAACGATGAGGGGCATTGCCAGCTTCAATGCGAACCTAATATTAGTAACATCCACATGGGTTGGACTTTGCTTACCGGCCGATAGGACGATGCAGTACCTCAGTGGTGCATGTTGCATAAGTTAGATAGGTAGGTACCTACTTGCTGAGCAAGGTTAACACATCAAGTTACCGTTTGCAATGCCAAACAACGGCCGGAATGTTATGACGCCCAAGAGTCAAAGAGAGATATTTCCAACAAATGAACATCATCAGAGCTCAACTCTCTGAAACGAACCAGGGGTGCTGATCTTTGGTGGCGCTTAGCCCATAGATCTGAAAGGACCTGTAATATCGTATCCGACGACCATCTATGCTGGTACAAGAGAGCGCAAAGCCTCAACTCAGCCTCAGTCCATATGCATGCATATGCTTGTGTCTTTGTCTGTGCCTGTTTGCGGTGCTTCGAAGGAATGAATGAAGCGTCAGTATCTTATCAACATCTATCACATTGCATATTTACCTGACGACATCATCTTGACTTGATTCTTGCCTTTATTTCGTTGATCTCTTATTAACTGGGTCATTTGTTTCGCGAATCGCTGTGTAGATCCTTGTGGACGGACCCTCCATCTCCTGTCATCCGAATACGTAGACAGATTACAACCCTGCAACTTTCGACATAACAGATTGCCTTACAATTTGCGAAAATGGGCATACGCGATATTCTCAAGAAGAAAGATGACCTCTCTACAGGCCAGCCACCAGAGAAAGCCACTGTCGATCGTCTAGCAGCCCCCGAGTTTACAATCATTCGCTCCGACACCTCAACCCAAGAGCGCATCTACCCCCCGTCTATGAAGTCTGTCGACAATCTGCATCTCGCAGTCCAAGAGCCCAAAGAAAAGGACAAGTCTCGACGATCTCTCGATGTCTTCCGCTCCGGTCGATCTCGCTCCGCCTCCGAATCGAGCCAGACTAAGAAAGAGAGCAGCGCCCGTCGTTTATCGCAACGACTGCACCTGAGCCGTGCTCCGCCCTCGTCAGAGAACGTCCCTGAGAACCTCCCCGACATTGTCACCTCCAACGACGATGAGTCGCAGTGGGAGAAGCGCGCGACTATGCTCGCAGGCCAGAATACCCGCGCTAGAAGCAACAGCAGACCAGGCACGCCCTCGGACAGCGGCAAAAGCGAAGGCCGTGCGGTCTCGTCGCAGCAAATCGACCAGGATATCCAAGAGGCCATTCGTCTCCACGAGGAGGGAAATCTGGAGCTGTCAACGCGTATGTTTGGGCGACTAGCCGATCCTCAAGGCGCCAATAACCCACTGAGTCAAGTGCTGTATGGCCTTGCTTTAAGGTGAGAACGATGGATAAGAGATCAATGTCTCGGGTAGAGCGCTTGGAGGGGATCTTGATAGGGGTTGAAGCTTTTACAGTTGAAACCTCAAACCTTGAATTGACGCAAGCGATGCCTGAGCTTTGTATCATCCTTGTCACTAATTGAAGAAAACAGTCCACATGTCTTGATGCTAACTTGGACTTGTGTTGTACAGACACGGATGGGGTTGTGCACCAGATCCAGAGGGCGCTGTCAAGTATCTTTCAGCTGCAGCGTCCAATTCCGCATCAATTGAGCAGATGGCTCTACAGGCGGGCATGAAGAAGGGTGGTGCTGCAAAGGGAGAGCTTGTTTTGGCCATTTTCGAGCTGGCAAACTGCTTCAGACATGGTTGGGGTATTGAAAAGGACTCCTACGCCGCCAAGCAGGTAGGTTTACTCTGACAGGTCGCGAGAGTGACATCAATTGCTAATCGTTGGCTTCAATTTAGTATTATGAGACTGCAGCGAATCTAGGAGACACTGGTAAGTTGTGCATACACGGACAAAACAATGTCTAACGCCATGTGATAGATGCCATGAACGAGATTGCATGGTGCTACGTCGAAGGTTTCGGGTGTAAGAAAGACAAGGTATGTTGCACCATCAACCATCTACTCACGATTACATGTCTAGTTGGTCCAAGAGCACTCTGTGCATGAGTCGTATTCAAGTCCTGCAGGCACCGAGGCAGAAAATCTCGGTGAGCCCAGGTTACTTGATTCGTCCGAGAGTTTGGCTGCCCAACATGCTGGATACCAACTCAGGCATGACCGCTTCAACTCGTCCTGTCAGAATCTCTTGAAGCGACTCTGACTGTTTACCCCCACATCACAATGCTCGACTCATCACATGAGGCTGATTTCCTGTGCAGTTCGCAGCAGCCCGGTATTATCGACTGGCCGAGAAGGCTGGTAACAAGACACTAGGGAACTCTTGGTAAGTCCACAGTCCACTCGGCTTGCGACCAGAAACACCGTCTGCATCTCGTCTTGAATGTTATTGTGGCGGTCTGTAGGTCGGTAGGCTCTCGTCGGCTCCGCCTTGCTCAGGAGCCACAGAGCCTGGTGCAACGGAGGGCGGACTTCAACCACACAACGTACGATTTGATGGGCAAATGCTAATTCAACCATCGTGTATTAGGATCTGGAAGGAAAAGTACGACCCTCCAGGTGAGGGTAGCCGCAAGTAGTGCAACGGCAGCCATGTGCCACTGTAACCGAGAGGTGCATCTCCACGATATGGATGCTGTTTAACTCAGTAAAGAAGAGAAGACATCAATGGGATGACTGATGATTGGGTCTTGGCTTGCCACTTGGGAGATCAGACATTGTTTATAGCGTATTGATGTCTGATCCTGGAATCGCTCTGCTCCACATAAAGACATTTCTTTCCAGCCAGATACAGTTGGGCGGACAAGCTTGCGGAGGTTTGTATGTACCTGTGTTTCGACGATTGCTATTCTTGAGTATATAGATATAGTGCAAGGCGTATTTGCTTTGTGTCTCGTTGTACATATCACACCACATTGTCTCAGTAGTTTTCTGTATATCTTTAGATATAAGACTATTTATTGGTGTAGCAGTTGTATATACTCTACGATATTACCTACCTAGGCTCTCACAATGATTGTTCTCTCTTCTCTCACCTCTGACGGCCTCGTGACAAGCGTCCTACCAATCCCGTCTGGCGCTCACCGTCGATGCCCAACGCCGACAATCTAGCTGTTATAATATCCTATTGGATCTTAGAGTCATGCGGCCTACTAATGCGGCCTGGCCGCGGCCCGCATGATGACGCCGGACCGAGCATATAACCGTTCATCGCTATAGGAGGCCAATTATAGAGCAAAAATGAGATCATCTTCACTAGATGAACCATGAAAAATGAAGGTCTCGGAGGGAGTCGAACCCTCGCTGGCGGAATCAGAATCCGCAGTCATAGCCGTTAGACCACGAAACCCAAAGTTAGAGGTTATGACTGAAAATTTCATATATAAATTAATGAGCATGACTGCAAATTTATTAGTTTCAATCGAGGGTCTGACTTGTTGATTATAGTTGTGGAACTAAGATGCCCATTCCTCTTAATTTTGAGGACGTTTTAGGTATGAGTTCCGAGCTCAGAATCATTCTTCCTCAAATGTATCAAGATCCCATATCATGTCTCATTTACGTCCAGTTAGGCCTCTGGCTGAGCCTAATGTGTTTATTGCCTTGGTTGAGGAAAATAGAGGAGACAACTTTCAGCTACAACCCATTTCAGCTCAACGCGCTGCAGTGCAGTGCAATGCAATGCAATGTAGCCACACCCGAAAACTTCCAGACGAGATGCAAGTTCAAGGATTCCCCGTACAAAGGATCAAGCCATAGTGGCACAGGACCCGAGGCTACGACGATAGTCTGATCTGGAAAATATATACACAATCGGCATAAACATGAGGCCTACCACTAGCTAGTAGTTCAGGTATAAAATCAAGATAGCTCTGCAATGCGGATTTGTCTAGTTCATGTGCACATCCCGTGCCGTCCCAGCGCCGCGCATTGGCAAGACATTGTCTTAGACAAACCACCATCTCACGCTGACGCCCACCACTCACATCTTCAGCCTATCATCAACCGGTCTAGCGCTTGTCTCGCCTTGTTTTCTTCCGATCCAGGCTTTGAAACTAACACCCGCTCTGTTTCCTTCTTTAGGATCTAGCTGCTCTAAAAGTGTATCAATGTCAGCCTAATCAGATGCACTGCCGTAAATCTTGATCAGCCAATATGATATGACATAGCGTTCACGAGGTAGCAGCAGCATCATGATCGTCGCCACTAATGAGATGAGACTCAAACTGTTGAGATGGATATTCTTTGTTCAATGCTCGCTATGTAAAAACCAATTCCATATCATCCATGTCATAAAAATATCGTACAACTGACCAGACCACCTGGGACTGGAGGTTGCTTCAGAGAATCGAACTAATTCCAAACAAACAAGTAAATGGATCATCGACGAGCTCGTTTCATCGTCATCATTGACCATTTCAGTCATTGTCGCCTTTCGACGTATGCCAATTTCCATCTCCATCCATACCCGTGACCCCAAATCCTTTCCATGCACCATGGTAATATCCAGACTCTATATGGACTGGGCCCAGAGTCTGTCTGCGTCTGCCGGCTGCTGTTTCGCCGCTGCTTTCGACCCCAAATTGACTCACACCCACCATCAACTACACCTCATTCGCCGTTGCCAAAAGAAAAGAGGTATCCAATTTCGTGATAGGGAAACCGATCCAAGCTGGGGAAAAAAATTCTCAAAACAAATCAATGCACGCTCGCTTGCTCGATCCATAGGAAATCAAAGAAGACCCCGAAATAGGAAATCCACAAGAAACGACAAAAGGAAGACAAGAAACCATCCATTTGGGTGCGTGAGCAACATGTCTGAAGTGCGCAAGAGCGACATCGAGTATAGGCAGCTCATCCCCCGTGAAGAGGAAGGAAAAAAGCCGACTTGAAGAAAATTGGTAGGAAAATAGAAAAATACAAATGAAAAATGAGAACAAATAGTTCGAGCCATTAGAGGCCAAGCCGTGAAATCGTCATCGTGACTTTTTTATATTCTTGATTCGTGTCTTCGTTCATGTCCTTAGTTCGTTGCATTGCTGCTCATTCTGCGCGCTGTTGCATTCTGACACCATTTTCGCAAAGTTTCGCACAACCTCGTTGGGAATCTGATCCCAGAGAAGGGAGCGCGTGTACACTTCGGCTGCATCGTTTTGTTTGTTGGGAATTCGCATCGTTGCGAGTGCTTCCGCTAGGTTTCTGCGACCCTGGCTGGGTGAAGATCTCTCGGGGGCGTTGTGAAGAAAGTCTTGTGAGTTGACACCATTGTACTGGGCAGCCGACAGAGAGAAAATTTGCTCGTTGGTCTGCTCCTGCGTCGGCTGGGTCAGTTGGTCACCAAGCTCACCAAGCTCACCAAGCATCGAAGGCGCAACACCATCCATAGCCATGTCATTCATGGGCATGGCGCTACCCCAGTTCACAGAACCCGATGGCTGAGGGGCGGCCTGCAGGCTGGCTGACTGAGAGTTGACACCAGCATCCTTGAGAACGTTGTCGAGAATAGTGGCTGAGGCGGCTCTGACATCCTCGGAAACGCGGGGGATAGATGGGGTGGAGCGGCTTGAGAGGACGAAAGCACCGACTAGGAAAAGCATGAAGAGAAGACCGCCCTGGGCAGCAGGCTTCTCGCCCTCGGCGAAGGGGTTGTCACTCTTCTTGGCAGGAACAATGGCCATCTCCTGCTTGACCTCAGGCTCAGGATAATCGTGGAGGAAGTTGGATGCGTCCCATGCGCCAGGCATGCCCATACCGTCCATGGCGTCCATAGCATCGAAGCCGGTTGAGAAACCGTTGTCTCTGGCAGCAGGAACGGCGCTTTCGAGTCGCTGAACATGGTCGGTAAGGACGCTGATCTTCTTCCTGAGCTCGCCGGTCTCGTTGGTGTGAACACTGATCATCTCCTCCTTGTCGAACCTCTGGGTCTCAATGAACTTGAGGCATTCCTGCTTCTCGAGAGCGAGCTGTTCAACTCTGGCACGGAGGGCATTCATCTCATCCTCCATGTCAGTAATGAGGGCGGTATATTGCTTCTTCTCATCCTCGAGGCGCTCTGTGTGCTGCTTCTTGCGCTGTCTCGAGTCAAGGCTAATCATAATTAGTATTAAGTCATATCATGTAGATAGCTGACGTTTATATAGTGGGGCAGAACTTACGCTGCTTGTCGGTTACGGAGCAGTCGCTTCTGCTGCTTGAGCTCCTTGATCTCTTGTTCATCAGTAGACTGGGAGATGAGATGGTCAATGTTGCTCAAGTTTCGCTCTGCTGGGATATCAAAGCGAGCATTCTTCTTCCGGATGCCATCGCCTCGGCGCATCTCGTTGTGGGAGCGGAGACCGGGGCTGCTAGGGCGCATCTTGTTCTTGTTGATGGGCTGCTGAGGGGTCATCCACTCTTTCTGGGGAGAAGTGGGGATGGACTGAGCGCCGACTGGGAGCGACGAGAACATGTTGCCAGGATTTGTGAAGGGTGTTGGGCCGGCCATAGGTCGGTGGAAGAGTGTAGCATTGGCGTCATATTCAGCGGGAACACCATCGAAGGGGTTGAGAGGAGTGCAAGTGCCGGAGCTGTTTCCGAACCAGTTGGCGGAGGTAGTGAAGCCATTGTTCTGGGTCTGATCCGGGCGCATGAAGGGATTGTTGCTGTGCTGATCAAAGAAAGGGTTGTTGGATGAAACCGACTGCATTTCGACTGAGTGCCAGTCTTCTTGCTTTGGTGAGAAGAGAGGATGGCCGACAGCAAAGGACTCTCGACGACTGTCAGCCATGGGGGGCGATAGTTCTAAGCCGGAATCGATTGTGTTGTGTTCAAGGATGCTGTCGTCTAATACACTGTTGTCTTCGTCTTCGAAGTACTTCTGTGCGTGTTGTGTATCCACGGTTAGAGAAGCTGGACGATAAAAGGGTTGTTGCATTTGAAATGTTGAAGTCATTGTGGTGATGTGAGAGAGTGTGAGTGAGGAATTGGGTGGGTATATGTAAGAGAGGCAGAAGAGTATGAGTGGGGAAGTTCAAAAGAAACAGTGGAAGGAAGCAAGGCTGCAAAGAGAAAGAGAAGCCAAGAAGGGAAGGGGGGGATCTGAAGATGCAAACCCAAATTCAGAATCAATATCAATATCAAGGTGAAGAGCACAGAGGCACAGAGGGAAGCGAAAAGAGGTTGGGACATGAGGGAGGGGCGCGGCAAATAATAAAGTACCCAAGGTATCATCATTTTTCTTTGCGCGCGAGACTCAAACCGTGTTTGGTGGGCAGGATCGTAGTGCGGGCAGCGGTGAAGGACGAAACGGGTACGGGTGTGTATTTTTGGCAGCCTGCCAAGTTTTCACCCACCCAGCATCTAGCAGCTCACCTCACTCAAGGACAGGGCAGGGGCGTGTAAGGTGAGGGTGAGAACATGGAAGGGGGCCAGAAACCCCGACCTTCCGTGCTTGGGTGGGGTCAAGTGCCAGGCCAGGCCAGGCCGATGCGAAGAGGTACAGAGTGTGACTCAGTGTTCGGTGGAAGAATCCGGGAGACGGCTCGTACCTCTCTAGTACTTGGCCAGTCCAGTTTGTGGCCAAGAAAAGATGGCGAGAATGAAGGGATGGGAAGGGCTCAGAATATCTTGTCTTTTTGTCTCTCGACGCTTAACTTAAGGCGCAGCAGAGGTTAAAGACGAAGGTTCCTCGCGTGGAGTGTTTATCCACATGCGTTTCGTGCCCGGCCTCCAAAAAAGAATCTTAAAATCCTTTGGATGCGAGGGCAGTAAAGAAGGAGAAGAAGAAGAAACTTGGAGAAATTGTGTGCGATGTTAAGATAGAAAATGAAGTGCAAAAGAAGCTGGTGAGAGATAGGATAATAGATAGTGGCATGTGCCGACGGGAAGCCGGACACTTGAGCGGCGAGGGCGGGAAGGGACGGGAATGGCGACAAGCGCAATGGCTGATACTCACTGGAATCCAACTAAAAAAAAACGGACCAGAGGGAATCAGGAAAAGAAGCGCGCGACTGGAAGCTCTATCTGCAATGCAGTGCAGCAGTCCTGCGCGGCGCAACGGAGGATGAGCAAATAGAGAGATCGCACTTACAGCAACAGTGAAAGACCGGGGCGTTCCAAAGGTACAATGAAATGTGCTATGGCGATGGGATGGTGTGAGCTAGACCTTTGTTGGTGCTGATGATGTCCAATGTTGATTTTGGTGGTGTCGTTTTGACGTGAGACGTATCGACTGTGCAGTACGACTTTGTGGTAAGGTAGGTAGGTAGGTAGATTTTGAAATCCAGATCTTGATATAATCTGGCAACCCAAACAGATATGGGATGGTATGAGGAGCAGGGACGACAAGTAATTTGATTGTAAAAACAGACTTCTACTTTTGGATCAAGGCGAGGACAATCTTTGATTATGTACTTGCACGGGGCAAGAGCCGGCAATTGCGCTTGTGGAGCAGGCATCCAAGCATTCATTCGCATCTTCAACGACGACGACGATACCTGGACTTGGAGCAACGACCAAGGATGGTATGGTCAGGTCTTGTCAAATCTGGCAGGGGACCTCTTTGACACGGAGGATCATGGATGGACATGACCCACCAGAGACCAGGGCCATGGATTGGGCCGTCTCCCTCGGTATGGAAGCTGGAGGGCATGTCCGGTTCAATGAGCATCTCGATTGATAGCTAGCTACATAGATCTCATAAGCGCTTTGCTGAGGTGTGACTACAGCGATGGGCAATGAGAAATCAGATGAATTAGAATGAGAAAGCGTATGAATTAATGAGTAAATGGGCCAGTGAGTGAGCGTCTGGACAAGCACGCGTCTCATCGATTTAGCCGTCGAGCCCGTATCCAATGTGATATGGGAATAAGGGCTCAGCGTTGTAGAAGATCTATGTGGGTGTGGAGGCGCAAGTCAGGCTTGGGGGGCCTCAATCGACCAGGCAAACTTGAGGTCCAACCAGGCTGAAGATACTCTCACTGGCAAAACCTGAAGGCGAGACGGGACGAGACGAGACCAGAGCGGCATAGACTGATGATGGTGCTGATTCTTTGCTCATCCGACCTCTTCCATTGCCAACATCGACATCACCGCTATCGGTAGGCAGTCATAATAGCGGTGATGAGTTTCAATGTGCCCAGCCAAATCTGTAACAACGACTCCATACCAATTATCGTTGCGGTGGAAACCAGCGATACGTAACAGTCTTCGAATGGAGGACCGCACTCCGCAAACAAAGGCGAGATTGTGACAGCTACACCATGATGGCAATGAGATCCCCAGATGTGAACCTACCTCCCGTTCCCAAAGACAGAATGAGCCTAGTTCAGCACACCAGGCAGGGTATTTTCCTCATGTGTCATCCGAGCCCGGCCCAAGAGGAGGATTATTGTGGTTGCTATTCGTCCTTTCTCGTCAGCCATGGAGCCCGTGTGAACAATGGCAACGGCGTATGCTCCTGTTAGCTTCAGATATGGGCCGTCGTCACTTGACCGCTGCTCTATTCTGTAACAAACAGTACACCAGCCTCGATGTCCTATTTCCCCTTGGGCCGCGATCGATTCATGTCATGGGCGGTTCTCTCGAGCGATGAGGCCATCATCTAGGGCTTTGCTAATGTCCTCTGTGATATTCTTGTTCTTCAGATGCCTAGATTGGAAACCTGCCCACCATCCCAGTAACCCCACGCTTCCGAGAGCCAGTAGTCTGGCAGTAGATACCTCTAAGTGGTGTCATGGCTGAAGGCTGACTACGAGCTTACAGGGATTTGAGCAGCATGGGTTTATGTACTGCCGGAGCGACAAGAGTTAGAAGAATAAGCAGCCAAAGAACATGAAGAACAAGCTATAGAACCGCTGAAGGAAAAAGCAAAAGGCCATTATGCCAGGGAGTCTCCCAGGCTGTACAAACCCTGGGAGACAAGCAGCGGATAGGATTGGATCTAATGACGGGAAGCCATGTGCTAAATTTGATACTCCCCATACTGATATCGGCACCTCTAGCAAGGGAGTACGATATTGCATCTCGAGACGGTAAGAGATTCTTACTCAGACTCGCGAGATCATCACATTCCATCAACAGCTTCAACATAAGCTCGACTCCAAAATATTTCATTAGGTCTAGCCTCGGGCGCTGCTGGGCCGGCCCGGCTAGTTAGGTTGGAAACAAAGGCTCAGAGACCCAACATTGGAAAGTTCCAAGACGTTGGGCACCAAAAACGGACGCTAGTTCTGAGAGCTTTGGGCCTTATTTCTGCATCAGCCGAGCACCACTAACACTAATGGCTGACTTCCTATTGACCAGTCTGCTGGGTCGTGGGGTAAGAACGTGTCGAGGTACCCTCCCAAGTACCGATGACTGATGGGAATGGGAAGACCTGGACGGCTTGGTTCCATTCCCCTGCTCATCTTCAGCGAATCGCTCGCGAAGTTCTTCGATTTACAGGGCAATCAGACAAGACAACACAATATGAAACTCACGTCCAGCACCGTGTTTTCAACTCCATCTTTAGAAGCTGCGGGTGCCCTATTCTTCTTTGGCTCTAGTGAGGAACTCCGAACCCATCTTGGACCTAGCTATCAAAGACTACGGAGTACACCCTCTGGTAAAGAATTCGCCTCACAATGGATATCTCGTCTGGCTTCATCCTGGCCCGAGATGTCCGCCTCTCGAAAATCATTCATCACCAGGGAATCTAGTCCGATTGATCCTTTTACTACCCATGAGCGGATGTAAGGAGCACGCGGTACTGATCAGAGTCTCAGTTTAGCCGGGTTGCGCGCAACATTCGCTCTCGCACATTCCAACCGAGGACGCCAAATAGATGCCCCAGGCAGTAATTTCGGTTTTGCTTTCAAGATGTTGTTTTGCTCTCAAAACATTGGATCCAAGCATCGGAACCTAGATGCTCCAACAAGTGCCGTTTGCTGATCATTGCAGACAAACACCCATTGCTCCCCTGCGAGAATACCATCGATATCACGTCTCAAGCATCTGCTATCGTCCGATTCACCTGCGGGATCTCCAATAGCCCACCAGCCAAGAGATGCTTCTCTTGACCATGCACCAAGACTTTGCTTCCGTCTGTGGGTGGCTGGGGAAGACGACTGCGACTACAAGCTCCCATGTGCGCACATGCACGCCCTCTACAAGCCTAATTCTAACCACTAGGCTCATGGGCCTGATATCATGGATCCACTGTGCTTCGCGGTCGCATAATGGGCCGCTCGTGGTGTTTCTCTTTTGAGCACTTTGTTTTGTCGGTGTGTTACGCGTGCGCGTCCTCTCCCTGGTCGACCAGAAAAAATGTTAGGCACCTTGCTCTCTCATCCCCTGCTGACTTGCCCTTTGACAGATCCCAGATGCTTTAGCGTCATGGCTCGACTGGTCTATTGTCCAAACATCGTGAGCTTTGGATGCACTTGGACCCCATGCCTTGAACCCAAGGACCCTTCTCGTGCGAAAGAACACACCACACGCAAGACTTTAAAACGATCTGACTTCAAAGATTCATTTGAAAATTGGTGTATTTCAACACGTAAGAAAAATCCCTGGTGAGTTGTCAGGTTATACTTCCCTATTATTTACCAACCGTAGCTTGAGATTGTATTTCGCTCAAATTCTTATCCATCTACCTCAGTATCTTGTCACGGCCTTGATCGCTCTATTATCCAAGTGCGCGACTCTTTTTCGTCGCCCCCATGGATTTCCGGATCATCTTCCGGGAGGGTCAAGTTGGGTTAACGAACGGCGCCATTCAAAACTGCCCAATCTCCAACGATATCCAATCATTCAAATAGGGCGAGCAGTTTTTGGTGCTTCATTCGTTCAAAAGGCTGACCTTGCTTGGCCTGCTCCGTCCCTAAGCTGCCTATCCAAGCAACCAGGCTTGCTCCTTGTGCATGCACTTTAGCCAATTTTGGTCGTCCATAACCCAAGTGGGCTATGCCGCGTATCCTCATCGATTCAGAGCTTCTCGAACCCCATGTGTGGCTCCCGAGACGTACGTCTCGGCCATCCCAAGAGCCTCATCACCTTCCGAGGCCTACAGGATCAATGAGACAGGGTCTGTTGCGACTCTCAATGGCTTTCTCATCACCGCACTAAGTGCATTACTCGCCAATGCCGATATGAATCCGGTGTGAAGGCCGCCCAAAGTCGTTGCCCAACTCCCTCAACATGTCCATTGGTGAGCATCAGAGATACCGCTATTATGACTCGAAGAACGACTGCGATGTTCGGACTTCTCTGGCCCACGCCAACGCAAACCTCGCCAATTCAGTCATCTCTGTTTCAGAAGCACATGCTTTCCATCTCCCCTGATCTAACGCAGCATATTCAAACAATGACCTCTTTGATACTGTCTGTATCTGGCATGCCAAAGACAACTGAGACCCGAGTCGCATATGTTTCATGGCACAGCCTCTATAGGATTCTCCCTGATCAGCACACAGCTCTAGCTGGTGCTGTTCCTCGATCCTTGATCCCGGATAGTCCCTGATCCCTTCTTCCATCTAAGTGAGAATATAGTCGCCCATAACCCATTGCAACTGGGGAATAACCATGTTATGCTGTTATCATTATCAAGGGCCAGGTCATCTAAGATCGCACAAAGAGAAATGGCCGGATCTCACCTTTTCACCGTGCGTGATAGAAGAGAATGTCAACAAACTGGTCACTTTTTCTTCTCTATCAAAAGGCAAAACGTGCCTCCCAAACATGCGGTCTAGGTATCCCTGTCCAAGTTTGGGTCCACGCTCGCATCGTGCGAAGAGATTTTCAGCATAATGATCCACCCGTCTGGCGATTCATATTTCCAAGCAAACATTTTTTAATACTCACAGATTCAGCCTCAACAGGCGTCGCGCCAATTCGCAAGGCTGCGTGGCTGAAGGATTCCGGAGGGTCCTCAGTCTATAATCCCGGCCTCTTATTTTGATATCTGAAACACTGACAACGATCAACATGATGAAACCACTCACACCATCATGTCATAGAAAGTATTAAGAGTTGGCACATGCGGCATGCCAGGATGAATGTTCGCCGATGCTACAACCTTGGTCACCTGGATTTATTCACGTAGGACAGGTGTGTCGCAGCCGAAGATCTGCGATGACGCCCACAACATATTAGAACAAGGAAACATAACGTTTCTCTCTGGAGGACGAAACTGACCGAGATGTCTTTATATGGCTTAGTCTTGTCTGGCAAGTGCAATTGGGATCCCAATCAAGTGTCTTTTGCGAAACTGAGGTATCATTCGCATATCAAGATGCTGAATGCTTTGAGGTCAAGGCATTGATACCAACAAATTCTCAGGATGGTTCTGAAGCTTTGCTTCTTAAGCACGGCAGCATGCATTGGTCGAGCATACAGGCCAAGTTCGTAAAACCACGATCCATGATATCATCCGCGTGCTGTTTTGGATGATGTTACACACAGGATAGCGGTTCTTAACTATTTTTAACATGCGGCATTGGAGATTAGCCTGTAGGTCAGCATGATCTGGATGAGTTCTTGGAGCCATCATCTCAAGGGGCCTTGCTAACATTATGAAGGACACTCTGCCTGGGTCACTATAAAAAGGATCTCATAATACGGGCATCATCAAGCCTGTCGATGCGACTGGAACCCGGAATCGTACAGTACATCAGCAAAGTCTCTCGATAATGGCACGGCCAATATTTGAGGATCCTTGACATTAATTCCTGGTTCGAATCATGACGACAATGATCCATGAGGGGCAGGCTGTGTGTTCTTCCTATTTTTGAGAAGATTTGGCGGTGAATATAGTTATGACAGCATATATGCTTTGCCACATCTGGGGTCATGGTTTCGGTAGCTGGGAAAGAGTCTGTCAGCCACTCAATCTCACAATACGAAATATTTCTGAAACAAATGGCTTCGAGCTGAAGGCTGGGCTACGAATTCTTGAGAGAGAGTAAGCGGGGGTAACCCGGTCAGGGCGGGCTGGTACGGATGACGGCTCCGATATTCAACAACGCCTCTCGCTCATCAGGATCTTACTCGATATTGAAGGAATAATCTGACAGGCGCGGCTCCGAATATCAATGGAGAATACCGGAAATCTCGGGCGAAGGGCATAATCTTTCTATTATCGACAATAGGACTCCGCCACCATTTTCTTGATCGATGCGACAAAGAGGATCGGATATAGCACTGCCCTTCAAAGAGCTAACTTGTAACGTACCGTAATTGTTCAACCTCCAAGGAAACTTGAGTCGATACAGCGAGATTTAGTGACGGTACAGCCGAGCTAGTGGTTCGAGAACGTCTAATGCAGATGTAACGCACTAACACAGCACCACGCCGACATTGCGAATCCGGCGACAACATAGAATAGCCCAGTCCTGATGGTGGACGAAGTGACTGTTGATGTTCAGCCAATTCCCTAAGAGCGAAGTCTAGTCGCAGATATCTAATTGATGGGCTCGTGGTGCATTGCGCCGTGAACGCTGTTACACCAGTAACTGGTGCCTTGAACTCACATCACTCAGGGCGGTGGTTTTTGTAACATTTCTAACGAGCTCTCAGGGGATGCTCAGCGCCATGGGCTCAGTTTTAGTGACGGCCAAACCTCTTTTGATACCACGGTGCCTTGTGCTTCGTCGTTGATGATGCTTTCTGATCGTACACTATCTTGAGATCATGTTCCTCCATCGCCGTTCACCCAAAGGAAGTCGCTCAGTATGCATCTGTGCTCCTCTTATCAGATCGTATGTGTCCTTGTCCCTTGGAATCTCCGCACTTTGGCATGCCTTGTGTTCTGGAATGTCCCCTTGTGGGATTACATGACTATCCTATGTCCCACAGTCACACAGGAAAGGGATCATGTTACTGAGGAGCCAGTTTACTTCGGTAGATGCCCCTGACACAAGAGGGACAATATCACAATGTGTGCCATCGCCCAGAAATTGAGGCTCGCACACAACTCACCCAGTGCATCTCCGTCGCGCGCAACTCGACTACTGCGACCTTGAAAATTGCAGATATAATATGAAAGGAAGATGCATACCCTCGCCACATTGCCTATGCCATTTCGTTATCGTTTCAGAAATTGACTCGAGAGCCGGCCAAAGACAAAGAAAACACCGAGGGCCAGCTCCTCAACTTGCTTGTAAAAACAAGAATGAAACTTGGCATTCAACAGAACCATTTGCGATATGAAGTTGACCAACTTCCCCGTACTCATCCCTGCTTTTACAGCGCAGGTATGTTAGTATTGTACTTTGTTGCATTTTCATCTGCACCTGTCAAGCATTACAATATATACTCCAGGGGCTGTCTCGTTCTCAACATCGGGCGCCAAACCTCCCTTCTACACCACTGTCTTCAAGCTGCTTGTACATGTCACTAACTCTCTCAATGGCAGATCGCCATCAATGATCCCCTTGTCATAACCTCCAACCTTCTCAATATCCCTTTTCTGCCAAAGGTGGGCACTCTCGTATCTGAGCCCGGATATGAGCCTCCTCTAGAGGCGACATTCATCCAAGGTAGCGACTTTCTACGGCGTGATCCCGACGGCCAATGGGTCAAGCTTGAAGTGACGAGTGTTGCGCGTGATACTTCGGGCGCCTTGCTCAGATTCAGCTACAACGGCGTCGTGGACATGGCAGGGGATGAAGGAAGAGTGATTCGAGGAGATGCGAATGCTACGACAACGGGTTTCGGAAACGCATGTAAGTTGTATCGTCCTGTAGGTGTCGAATTCCCTTTGAATCGTTGGTCTCTATCATACCCGGAGATGGTGTGGACACACGAACTGGATGCTAATAACCACAGTTGTGCAAATTAGGTTCGAGACTGACGCTCCTGGATTGAAACTCTTGCAGGACAAGCTGTATGTAGGCTCGGGCAGATTTGTTATCGAAGAAGATAAACCTGTCATTGTGGAATACAAGATCAGCGAGGTAAGTGCACAGTGCAACAAAGGCTCGAAGAATGGCTGAACTTCCGACTGGAGAGAGTGTTTGGCTCGAGTGTCGATCTTGGAATGTGTGGATAGAGCATATGGGCGGGATCACGTTTGGCGGCTTTTACGCTACACTGTTTCAATTTTCGAAATCTATTCATGTTTGGGGAACTAGAAACAAGCCTCACTTTGATACAAAACCGCAAACTCACCAATTCGTACGTGTATCCTCGGCTATGAGTCTCCCCTTTGCAGTCAACTCCCCTACGAAGCACTTTAGTTGAGGGCCCGAAACTCCAGTCTGCAGCTCATTCTTACTGCAGGAATATGCTTTGTCATGCTACCTCCGCTTATCTTGTCTGGTTGATCAATCCTCCGATCTCAGCCTGAATACATGCCTTCCAGATTGTATACATTGAGTCGATCCATTGGATGGATGCCTCGTCTTCTCCGCCTTTCGTGTTATGTTACACCGGTATTCATCCATACTTATTGGGGCACGTTGGAAAGCTGCAGGAGACGCTGGCCGGCTCGGATGTTGGCGTACTCGTATGCCTTGGATTCGGGAGGGAAAGTGCCATTAGCAGCCCAGAGATCGATAAGCGGCTGCATGGGCTCTAGCTCAGCGGGCTTGAGCATGTCCAGGGCGGTAGCAGTCAGGACGAAGTGGGAGAAGCAACTGTTCAGCTGCTTCTCGAGGTTGAGATGGTAGAAAGGTTCGCTGAAGTGAGCCCAATAGAGATGAGCGTAAACTCGGAACATTTGTCGGAAGATCATCTGGCAGATATCGACAAACTTATCGGGGAAGCCTGATCGCTTTCCGATATACTCGGGCTCGCCAGGGTTCGAGAGCTGGGACAAAGGGGTGGTGGTGATGGAGGGGTTGTGGGCGTACGAGACACCAGAGGGGTCAGTTGGGAATATGTTGGTGTCATCAATCTTGCCGGAGATCCATCGCTGCATGAGAGTCATGTACTCATAGGCGGGAAGCTCAACAGGTTCCCTGTTACGGTTGAGCCAAGTAAAGGAGTGGTTACTAGGAAGGGTAAGCGAACGTATGATTCTTGAAGAATAGTTGTTACTCACGCTCCAGCCGACATGCGTGGGCAGCTGGTAGAGTTACAGATGGATGTACCATCATCCTCCTTCTCGTGGAGAACTCGAACAAAGTTCCACAGGTTGCGGTAATGCTCAACAACTGGAGGGTGTTAGTACCTACAAAAACTTTCGTCGATATCAAAGATCCGTACCTTGGTGTGCAATCCATTCGCCTTGCTCGACAGTCTTGGGTCGAGCGCTCAGTGTCATAAAGTTACCCTTGACTATGTGCTTAGCATATTGGGCGTTAAGCCACAGAGGAAGAGGCCGAGGAAGGTGGTACGAAGAGATGAGTTCGTCGCCGCTCATGACGCCGCTAGAGTCATCCATGCCAATGGTCTGGGCGAGCGAAGGAGAGTTAGGCAGAGGAGGGACCTTGGGAGCCAAGCTCGCCGAGGAAGATTGACTCCCTTGAGTCGGCAGCTCTGGAGGAGGAGGCTGGCTGGCGGTAGAACCAGTTGGGCTCTTTTGAGAACCAGAAGAAGGCTTAGCTGAGCCACCTCGGAAACGAGCGTTGCTGATGGTGTCTTGTCAGTAGGAGCAATTGATAATGACAGAACAAAGTCAAGATAGAGAGAGAATGAGAAAAGTCACGTCAAGTCAGCAAAAGAGTTGATGTGACAGCACACTATGCTTGAATTGGCACAGTTGGGGTTGAAACATTGCCAGGTCCGCCCATGACAGCCGCAGAAAAGCGCCATGCGTGGCGCCCTTGCAAGGGAGAGGGATTGGGAAGGGTATGGTAGGGATGATATATGAGCGAAAGAGGCTGTTCATGATGGGTGGATAGAGGCAGAGATTGGGTTATCATGATAAGCACTATGCGCGAGAGTGGCCATTTCTCGCGATGAAATTTCCGCGGCGTCTGCTGAGGCTTAAGATGAATGCTTCTAGCCCATGTCAATATTGGGAAGACATGTCTTGGATGTCGTACTAGGGGACCACATGGTGAGTCTGGTTGTGTACAGAGTACAGTCGAACCTCAATCATTCGGTAGTTGTCCTGCACTGCGACAAGGAGTGCGCAAGGGTATTGGGTCCAAGTTTGAGTGTATCCGAGATGAAGAGTTTCTAATGTTGCACTCGCACAGGAGTGAAGGGTCGTGGCTGGTGGAGGTATTGCAATTGACCTTCGAGAAGATACCCCTCGAGCCTCAAACATGAGGGCATGATAGCGACAATCTCGGCGTCAGGGGACAAGCCACACGATGCTGATAATAGCAATGGAAAGCCAAAACCAAGCAAAGACAAAACAAGATGATATCAAATAAGAAGAAGAAGAAAATGTACTCACATGCCAGAAAAGAGGTTCGACATGGTTGACAGAAAGGCGGGGTGAAATCGTGAGTGAAGGCGCCCAAGAAGGATTCCGCGAGGGGTTCCCAAATAGAGGGAGAAGGCACGTGAGTCGGTATTTAATCAAGTTCGTCGATTATGCAGCCGTCGATATTCTCTTCGCCTGACTGAAGCCGCGTGTTGTTGTCAGGATCAGTATCAGATTAAACCCGATATCAGCAACTGGAGTCGGTTTGAGAAAGGGGGTTTTTGAGCCCAGGTGTCGGTGTCGGGGCTTGGGCTTGATGAATAGCTGCTAAGTACCCCGTAACTTAGCGGATGAGCGCCACACTGGACCGGACCTCACGCTAGCGCATCGCATCCCGTCTCCAGAAACCTCCCTGTTCGTCTCATGCGACTGGCTCTGTTTGTCACTTGAAGCGCGCCATGCCTGTTTCAGAGACCTCAAAGGAGAGCTTTTGACATTCTGCCACTTCTCCACCACTTGTTTCTCAAACCTCCTGAGGCTGCATCGTTTCTATCTCCACTGACCTGCAACAGAGGAGCCTGTCATCTGTTTATCTCTGGCACAGCTTGTGGCTACAAAGCACTACGACCAAAAAGTGGCTGTTGTGGCTGGTGCGTCTTCAACCTCAGGCTGGCCTAGAACACAAGCAGCTAAACCGATCCACGGCCGCTGAAAGTCAAAGGCGCGACTGCAAGCATACTCTCGCCCTACGCGCAAACATCAACCACTTCTTCAACCTTTTTCTTTCTCCCTTTCGGTTCGCACTCCTTCGCCACAAAGAACCCACATCATGTCCGACATTGAAGACCCAATTGACTCCATCGATGAGGGCGGTGATGACCTCTTCGGCGATGATGATGGCGATGATGATATTGTGCCCACCAAGGAGCCTGTTCATGAGGATGATGAACTCGCGTCCGATCCAGAAGGTGATAGCTACGCGCGGTATCGCAATGATGATGACGATCAGACGCAAGTTCAGACGAAAGAACGAGCTATCATAAACGTCGAGACCTATCGACATCGAACTCCGAAACACAAAGATGGCGCAGTATGTATTTTTCTTGCTTTGGTCAATACACAAGGCGCTAATGCGAAGTTTTAGCTGCGAATTCTTCGTATTCCCAAGTTTATGAAGATAATGCCTGAAGAATATAACCCCGAAACCTTTGAGCCAACTGAATTCGATCTGGCCAACGCCAAAGCCGAACATCCCAAACACGTCGCTCGAGTCCGAAGAGATCACAGTACCGGCGAACTCAAGAGCAACACCAACGTTTTTCACTGGAGCGACGGATCGGTAACGATTTCTGTGGGCGGAGAGCACTACGAAATCCAGAGAAAGGCGATGGCCCCTCCATTAGACAAACCCTACAGCGAGGTTAACGATGGTCACTACTACGCCGCTGCCGCTGAACTACATAGCAATATTCTCATGACAGTCGGACATATCACAGAGCAATACAACGTTCGGCCTAACAAGGCTGTGGGAGACGACGCACTGACTCTCCTTGCTGAGAGGATGGCAGTCGCTAGCAAACCTGCGAACGCAACCGATATGATCATCAAGACTACCCGCGACCCCGAACTGCAGAAGAAGCAAGCCGAATTGGCTGAGAAGGAGAGTATGAAGGCTCAGCGACGACGTGAGAACGCTGCTGCCAAGATGGATGGTGGTTATGGCCGAACCTCACGTGGAGGGCTATCCATTGGAGATCTTGAAGGGGGACGCCGTGGTGCGGGAGGCTCTCGCAAGCGTGGCGCACCTGGTTCAGGCAAACCAAGAAGACGAAGGGATGAGGAGTCAGACGAAGAGCTCGAACATGCCGTTGGTCGACACGAAGGCTACTCTCTCGATGATGGCTTCATTGTCGGCAGTGACGACGAAGAGATGGAAAGCGAAGTCGGGGAAGACGACGACATTCTTGACGATGATGAAGATGAGAAACCTCGCTCTAAACGGAAGAGGACAAGGGATCGCAGCGAGGACGAAGATGATCTCAGCGAAGTTGAACAGGTGGCGGGAAGATCCCGCCGAAGGAATGTCATTGATGATGACGACGATTAAAATGGAAGGCCTTGGAGTTTTGGAAGAGGCAACAAGATGGCGGTTGCATGACAAGCAAAGGAGGTTATTGCCGTGTAATATGATGTTCTTTTAAAATAACAACCCGGCTTCTAAAACAAACTACTTACTATAATTTGGTAACTATGGCTTTTATTTAACTTAGACTTTTGGAAACGTACCTAGACCATTGTGATCAGTCCCATAACCACAAACCAGCAGACTGTAGCTTATCATCTTCAAGCATTTATCCGAAGATCTTGAAGCTAGCCTCTTCTATACTACGTAGCATGTATGCATGTGAGTGTGGCTCAAATTTCCGAGATTCCATGTCTCAAAAACTGGTGATCTCATTGGCAATCACATGCCGATCTAGCGTCAAGTTGCTGAAGCTACCTACTTTGTTGCATGACTGCGGGGAGCTCCACGAAACCCAACAACACCAACCTGCATTACATATCCTATTGAAAACCCTCTTGTCTTCCTAACAACGTAACCTAAACGCCTAAGATAAGCCTTTTTCACCCGTCCTGCAGGTGTTATCTTGAGCTCATGGCCTAGTCCAGGGTACATTAGCCGCGTGTGATCTCGTCGCTGTGCTCGCCAAACACGAGACTGACCTCCATCTCGCAAATAGTGCTTGTGCTTGTGATCGGCCCTCGGTAACGCGATAATGGGGGTGGTAGTCACCTTATGGGGTGTCGCCGTGGACGTGGCCAGCTTCTGGCAGAGAGTAAATTCTCTATTCTTCCTATACTTGACACGCGACATTGTCGTTTCTGACTATGTCTTTGCAGAAGCTTCGGAGCTGGTACACGCGTAAGAGCCCCGTTGAGCTCTGGCTGGACCTATTAAGAACTGCGGAGGCTTTTGAGGACTGGGAAGAAGCTGCACTTCATCTGGATAACCTCCTCGGTCTCGATTTATGGCACGTCTATTCACAAACATAGTCTTTCACTTAGACCTCCGCTAACATGCTTACAGGAGGAATAACCCAGCTTCCAAATACTACGACTGGAGACTAATCGCAGAACGTTTAGACTCTCTTGCGACTGCACGGGAAGATGGAAACTTTCAACAGCTTGTTAATATTTTAAGGTCCGGCCTTGTTCGAAACCTTGGAAACATCACCTCGCCCAAACTTTACAACCGATCCTTTGCCGGGACCAAGTATCTTATAGAAGAATACATAACACAGATTGCTGAAGCGGTGGAGGATATTCGTGCCCTTCCTACGACTCCGTCGGCTGTACATGGAACAGGCCCATCGCTGACGACTCAGATGAAGTTGGATTGTATTCATGATACTAGACAGGCTTTCGGGAGAAGCACACTCGTCCTTCAAGGCGGTGCCATATTTGGCATGTGTCATCTGGGCGTTGTGAAAGCCCTTTTTCTCCGCGGATTGCTTCCTCGAATCATCACTGGTACAGCTACAGGCGCCTTGATTGCAGCTCTGGTTGCAATCCATACGGAAGAGGAGCTGCCTGCGGTCTTGAGTGGCGACGGTATCGACCTCTCAGCTTTTGCACCCAAGAATGGACACGAGAACGGTGAGGTTTCGACAGTCCGGGCATTTAGATCACGGTGGGAAACTTTGTTACGAAGGATTAGGCGCTTCTCCAAAGAAGGTTACTTTCTTGACGTGACTGTCTTGGAGGAGTGTGTGAGAGCCAACGTTGGAGACCTAACGTTTGAAGAAGCGTACAACCGGAGCAAGAGGGTGCTGAACATAACTGTTGCGACAGAAGGCCAGGGAGGCGTTCCGACTCTCCTTAACTATCTCACTGCGCCTAATGTGGTATGTCCTTGACGTTTCCATGGGTCATGAAGCCTATTAACCCGTGCTAGTTAATCTGGACAGCTGCTGTTGCGTCGAATGCTTCATCCCCTTCACTCTACGGCCACCGCAAAACAACGATGCTCTGCAAGGACGCTCATGGTAATATTGTTCCTTGGGCACCAGCTAATACCATAGACTTTCGGCATTGGACTCATACATCGTACTCTGACCGAGACTCGCCTTTACGACGCATTGCTGAGCTGTTCAACGTCAACCATTTCATTGTCAGCCAAGCTAGACCATATCTTATTCCCTTTATTCAGTCTGATATGCATGGTCCATCCCTGGTGGAATCGCGGAGCAAGACAACTCAAATGTCTGCTTTTCTTGTACGCATGGTTGGACTGGAGATAAGACACCGCCTCAGTCAGTTGGATACTCTGAATCTGTTACCAACTGGTATCCGCCGCTTCTTGGTCGATGAGCAAGTCCCAGCCGCTTCCATGGTTCTCGTGCCAGAAGTCACAGCCGGAGACTTTGTGCGATTACTAGAAACGCCCACACGAGAAACCCTCAACTATTGGGTTCTCAGAGGCGAGAGGAGCGTGTGGCCTGCCGTTGCCGCCCTAAGAATTAGGTGCGCTGTCGAGAATGAGCTCGACAGGTCATACCAGGTGGTAAGGAAGTTCAAGGCTCCAGGTCTACGACGAAAGGGGAGCATGACGGCCAGCATGGAGGCTGAGAGAAGAGAGCGCAATGGTCAGTTTGGTTCGATTGGGGCGGATGTAAGTACGAGTTGAGTGATTCGCTGAAAGGCGCTATGATGCGGTAGCATATGTAAAGATTCGTCCCTTTTCGTTGGTTTTGTTTGCAACATAAGCATGGGTTTACCTAAACATTGGAGGAGTTCTTAATTAGAGACTGCCTTTCCTTCCTCATTGCTCCTCATGACTCAACATTCAACAGTTCTAAATGGAAGTTGCGAGAAGCGATTACATTAGGCTAAAGGTCAAACTCAAAGTGGTAGACCATATAAAGGAGGAATCACAGTATTTCCACGCGCTGAGATCGCCTCTCGAGATGATGGAAGAGGAAAAGATCGAGCCTCGATGCCAGTGCATCATCAACACAGACTCAGCAATAGAATCGCAAACTTCCGAAGCTCCAGAGAGAGTAAACAATTTGAGCACCTCCTACCCGGTCTCGGCGATGGGAGTTGATCAGGGAATCACTGACTAGATTTCAGAACCGCAAGCTCCAACCTTTTCATGGGTGGTTAGCAGGCAGAATATCAACAGTTCTGCTGAAGGAACGAACCCTGTTAGATTCGACGATTATATTAACAACTTTGATCAGAGAATAGCAGACAGTCAGAACTGGCACATTGAAATATCACCTAATAAACTCAGTTCGCAACCTAGTATTTAGTACTCACAAGTAACAAGATCCTGTTTCAATCCACGGTAGCCAGATAACAATCTAAACTTCAACCTTTATCCAGGGACAGGACGTAGCCAGCATACCAACATCGGCCAAGGCCCCAACGCTGACTGCACACAAGCAACAGATACTCCCTTCAATTAACAGCAACCAGGCAATGATCCGAATCACGACTCTTATTCGGGGCCATGAAGTTTCACTCGTTGACATACTGAAATGCCACCCGACGACTTGGGCTCGCAAGCTAGAGTCAAATCGAACTTAGACATCTTCGACGATTTCACCGACTGCAAAATGGTCAGCAGCCGTGAGAGAGCAAGCAAATGGGGGGGGGGGGGGGGGGGGGGGGGGGGTGTGGGGGGACGCAAGTCGGACATGACGGTGGTGTGGGGCG